>JAWWEV010000169.1:14719713-14834744 GCA_035583235.1 Hafferia zeledoni | reverse complement strand
TGGTGTGATTATTGAGGAGGAAGCCCCCTCCTCCTCTTGTGAGTAAACATCTTGGTTTTTCCCCTCAAACCAAGACACCCCCACACCATTGTGGGGACAGACACTGATGCATCCAGCACTAAGGGGCTGGGCCCTGAGGCTCATGCCAGGCTGTGTCTGCCCTGGTCCCAGGGCCAGCGATGGGGCAAAGGCAGCTGGGCTCCCAGGGTCTTACTGCAACTTGGCGACCACCAATTCCACCTGGAGGAGGAGAAGGTGCCTCTCACTCCTCTAGGGGCCATGGGTTGCAGCCACGTCTGTACTCAGCAACACCTCAGTGTCACTGAGGACCTTCCTGCGATCCAGAAAGTGGCAGGAATGAGAAAGATGGACACTTCCGTGAGATCTGGCCATGCCCACATGTCCCCAAGCTGAGGGGGAGCCCATCAGGAGCCAAAGCAGCTGTTGGCCAGGCCCATCCTCCCTGGCACAGAAGGACCCTCACCTTGCACTGAGGGCTCAAGCCAGTGGGCAGCAGTGAGGATGGGATGTGGGCTGTCAGGGCTGGCTCAGTGCTTCTTGGCCACAACCTGCCTTGTCCCAGCATTGATGTGTGCCAGGACAGCTCCCTGCTGCTCCTTCCACTGGACGTTGGCTCCAACTGACCACAGTTCAAGCCCAACAGATGTTGGAATGGGCACTGAGAAGTGGAATGGGGATGGGACTTGTGTCCAGGGTGGCCAGTGGCCACTTTGCTCTGGGGAGCCCAGAGGTGGACACCCACAAGGGCAAGGATTGTCTCCCTCTGCCTGCTGCCAAGGCTTGCGTATGGCAGCCTTGCATGCACTCAGTTGTTTTTGCCCCAGGGGCACTCTTAAGTTTGCTTGTTCCTGGTGGCTATTTCTCCATCCACACATGTGCCTATAGAGCCAGTTGTGCAATCTCATGCTGAGAGTGGTTTTTGTCCACGGTCTTCATTTTTTCCCTAGTAAGGAAATTCTACTTGTTTTTCTTCCGGTCTCAACAGGGTAGGTTATGGAGTAATTTAAAAACTAAAGTCTTTGAAAGAGGATATAAAATGTGCTATTAATGACAATATTTTAAACAGCTCTGTCCTCTCCTCTTTTTCAACATATCTTATTTTGAAGAGAATACCATAGGGAATTGTTAAGTTGCTGTAGTGTAGACTTTACATCAAGCTCAGCTGAACACCAAAAAAATGCTGTATTTATCATAATTCTTTTCCTCCCTCTTCCCCTGCCAGTGCACACGCAAATACTCCCACAGAGTCTTTAACTGTGCTTTTTAGCTAGTGGTTCTGAACATTCGCAACTCCAGGAGCTTTAGAAAAGGAAGGATTTGCCTTTTTTCAAGATATCTCAAAATTTGTGAGACCGAAACCACTCTGGCTACACCTTGCTTTTCTAGATTATACAGTACCTCTCTGCATCTGAGATAGAAAATTATGATGGACAGTTGTTAAAGATGGAGCAGGATCCAAGATCTAGCTTGTAGAGCAGTGACTCTGCTATACATAGGCTTTCCTCTATAGATTGATTTGTTTCTGTCTTACTAGTTGTTGGAATAAGGCAAATGCTAACAGGGTTGTTTTGAGATCTTTCTAGGGAAGTTACATCAAGAAAGATACCTAGAATGATGAATACAACAGAAAAGTAAAGTACTCTTGAGGCCAGGTGCCCGATTCTGTATCTTTTGTACTGTTTGCTATCTCTTTGGACAAAACTTGGCAAGCAATTAGCAAAATAGATGTATCTGTGATAGTGTCATGGGCAGTCTAGGTAATCTCACTTTGGTGTGGGTTTGATGCACAAGATTTGTGCACTACCCCTATTTATGTGTCTGCTGAGCAAAGTGACAAATTTGTCTTTCAGAGCTGACAGAAATTTCTTAAATCGAGACAAAAAATCACAGCCCTAGTTATTATAGGTAAGATTTTTTTCATTTTGAACAAAACTGTTAAGATTTTATCATTCCAATATTTTGCAGTTGCAAATGTAATGATTTTCACTTTTCTTCATTATTATAAAGACAACTTCTGAAAATATTTTAGGGGTTTTTTTTTCATTTCTGGCACAAGACATGACTGTGAAGGGAGATTGTAAGATTTAACTGGTTTTATAGGGCTGTTGCAAATACTCAGCATCTATCAAAAGCAAATTAAATAAATCTGGCATGCAAATAGCTTAAGGGGAGTGGAAACAGCAGTCCACTGCTTCATTTGATTAAATGTGTGTCCTTTCTCTGAAAGTGATTTGTATAAAGCAGTGACTGCTTTTATATTGATAGACATGAGGTGATCAGATTTTACAGGAATATTTTCATCTTGCTATATGATATAGTCATTGACATTTCTCAGAAATTTCCCCAAAGGAGAATTCAACCATAACATGAATGCTGTAAATAGGGTAACCAGTGAAAAGGTTAAGTTTTAAGAAAAATACAACCATGACAAAATGTTTATAAGTGCTGAAGTCATTCTGACCTAAATGTAATTGATCTGGCAGGCTGGCAAGAGTCAGATATCCTAATACACTCATTTTGCACAGGCCTGGACAAAATTAGTATGAAAGGGTGCTTTAAAAATGTGTTTAAAGGGCATTTTCCCTCCAGTGCTAAGTTTACTACTTCTCAGTTTCCTTTTCAACATCCAGCATACTTAACGGGCTAAGCATGAGTATGAAATAAATCAGAGACTGTTTATACAGTAACTCATTGTTCTGTAATTGGGCTGAGAAACCACCTTTATTTTAGTAACAGAAGATAATTAACTTCTCCTTGCTTTTTTCCATGACTGCAGTTATGCAGCTTCCTCATACTCGTTTTAGAAGAGCTTGTACAGGGGCAAGAAATGAAGCAAGAAATGGATGTTTATTTAGGGTCCCTTTAATGACACCGTCTTTGTTTAGCTGTGCCTTCTTTTAGATGCAGATCTGAAGGGAGATGAGAGCTGCTGGAATGGCATGTAGCAGAACCACCAGAAACAAGAGTTCAAAAATGAAGAAGAGTCTAAACATAACCTGTGAAATTAATTCACAATCAAACCTGCAGACAGACTGCATCTCCTATTCAGATGTTTTCCATGTGATATGGTATAGATCTGTGCATAATAATAGAATGTCCTAAAAAAACAGATAGAAAAAAAAAGCAGGAAACAAAATTAAAATGGGCCAGGGCTGAAGATGATCAAACTCTTCTCCATGGTTCCAATCTGCTCCCGCAGAGGAGGAAAATTCTTCTGCTGATTTCAGTAGGTTCAAGATGCTTCTGCTATATGAAACTGTAGTAGCCACCCACAGTTATCCTGTTTCATCCTTCTGTTTTATTGTGCTTCTATTAATAATATGAACACTTGCGGGGTTTTTGATGATACAGTTTTATGATTTCAATTTGCAAAGGAACAAATCCAGAAAAAACCCAAATGTAATCAAACAGTCTGACCTATATAGCACATGGCATTGAATTTCTCCGAATCAATCCCTGTTTAAATCAGATAATCTCTTGCAGAACACAAAAAGTTTGCATTTAAAAGTTTGCAAAGACAGATTGTGACAATAGTCTGTTAATTAAGTACCATGAGGTATTTGCAGCCATCAGGGCAGGGAACATAATTTGAGCAGGATAGATAGGGTTAAGTAAGTTCCAGGTTTTTTCCCAGAACTGCATTAGTGTTGCAAATCAGTGTTGCAAAAAGAAATTATTTGTATGTTGCATTATTGATGTCCTCTTGCTTCAGAGATATCACCTGTCAGCAGTGATGATGGGTGAGAGAGGCAACAGGAAAGCAGCCTGGTGATGAAGAACAAGTAGAGTCACATTTAATGTTTTAATTCTGCATTCCTGCCAGATACTGATCAGAGAGCCAAAGAAAAATTGATTCATATTAATTAAAATGCAACGGAAAAAAAGAAGAGGCTTCTTGATTTCCTTCTTATACCTCTAACTTTGTTCCTTATGAGGAGCTAGTCTATTGCCAACAGACATTGGCACTAAATCTGTAAAATTACTTCCAGAAGTTGTTTCTCTGGTGAGGGTGCAGACTGAGACAAGTGACATGGGGCTATGTAGTCTGCTCTGCAGTGAGACAAAGCTGTGAGTTTCACACTGGAAGAGTGTTGTGCCCACTGAGTTCTGTCCACACTGGATCCATCCCCTGAGTCAGACCTCAGCTGACAACTGGTTTTCCTAACAAGAGTGAGAGTTTGACTATTAATATTTGCTGAAAGAGCATACTTTTACAAGGAAATGATGACCAGTTGTCTTACTGGAAATTAATAGGTTATTAGAACTACTATTCTGAGCCCTTCTTTGTAGACTTCTTCATGCAACTCCTTTGAGGGGTCTCTTTCCTGAAGTTTCTGGTTTTTTAGCAGCTTTGTATTTATGTAAATTTTTTTTGAACATGCATACACTGAGTTTGTGACAGTCAAGAGTTTATTGATTGAAGTGAGTCTAGAAGTTAATTTTCCCCATAATGGCCAGATTTTCACTTGTAAAGCAGCACAAAGGGCAGAAGGTCAGAGGGACTCACAACATGAATTCAAATGCTTAATAAGAATTTGTTTTCCTGAAATTCATTGCCTGTGTGCTTGTAGCTGCAGTAGGCAGCTGGTTCAATAAACATTTTTCTAACCTAGTAGTTCACACTATAAGACGTTTTGGTTTTAGAGAGCTGCTATTTTAATGCATCTTCATTTATATTTCAGCAGCCACACTTAGAATCCACAAAATATGATATTTCCAGGGAGTGAGGGCTTGAGATCTCTGAGACAGCAGCAATGATCTCACCTTGAAACAAGTCATGCTTGGCCCACGGTAGAGCAGGGATCACTCCCTGGTATATGTGGTAGAATATAAATCAAGGGAAACATGGAGAGTGAAAAGTCTGAATGGAATTATCAGGGCTTTCATCCTGTTCATTCCCATGATGGTAAAGACTCTGCAACATTCTATTCCCCTTCTTGTACATGGCAGTGGCTCTGTGTGTCACCTCACTTACTCCTCTCCATATCATTTTTTCCATCTCTCACAAGCTCAGGACACTCTGTGGTTATTTACTTTTTTTTGCTGTACACCATATCTCTCTTCATATGCTGGAGACACAAGATTTCCTGTTCTTTTATTTTTACTGTAAGTCTTCCTTTTCTCTATGAACATCTCCAATTCTTGCCAGGAGCTTCACTTGGTGCCATTTTTCTTTTCTTTCTCTTTGAGAAGAAAACCATGCGGGATTCTAATATTATATTCTCCACCAAGCTGCTGTTCACATACGTAAGGGCAGTGTTACTCTGTAAGGTGTTGATCTGTAGGCGGTTGTCAATCTGTCCTCATTCCCCTCCTAGTTTTAACAAAGTTTTGACCACCTTCACTGAACAGAAAGAGCAGCAAACCCTGCAGACAAATGCCACCACATTTGGATATAAAGCCCAGTTCATTATTTTTCCCACACTGCTTAAATGTTTGGGCAAAATATTGTCAAAGCACCAAATAATAGAGCCGGTACTGGTGTCCCAGTGAGTACCTAACAGTTATTATTGAAAATAGTTGCTAGTATAATTGTTTTTCTACACAGTTTACATGTTGATAAGTTATATTATAACCTGCAATCTGTTTAGTAATCTCCTACTGTAGTTGTTAAAAGAAAATAAAAATACATGAGATGCATCCAGATATCAGGCTGTTTCATGATACAATATGGCAATTAAGCAGCCTGGGGAACCAGTGAGGCAAGGAGTGATCCAGGGCAATTTGCCTACACTACAGAATTGTCAGATCTATTTGTGCAGCTGGAATCTGCACCTTGGAGAGGCAGGGGATTTAAAACCAAATGCATTTCAAGAGGGGACAAAGGTGTATCTACACAAATTAGAGACAGTGCCAAATACACTAATCTTTTCCACAAGTCACCTCTAAAATAATTTTCTTTCTCAAGCAAGTTTGTATTTTATTTAAAAACCCATAAGATTTATTGATATCTAAAATAGATTACTCTATGGAGATGTCCTTCACCACACCTTCCTTGAACTAAAGGCAGCAATTCAGTCATGATCCAGAGACAATTATATTGCCATGGAACTCCACAGTCCTGCACTGACAATTACAGTCCTAATGGTCTGCACTGAGAAATGTTATTTGAAGCTTCATTTTTAAGAGCACTGCAGTATTTTCCTCTCTGTTTTCCTGTAGAGAATTTGGAAGAGGCATGTGTAAGGTTTTTGCCAGACAGAGCAGGCAGCCTGCTACGAGGAGTTTTGGAAGTCCTTGCATGCTCACCTTGAGACTGACAGTCAGTCAGCTCCTTTGTCCAGAACACAAACAGGCTGGCCATAGCTGGTCCCCCTCCTCAAATACTGGATGACTCTGGGGCTGCTCTTTCTTATCCAAGGGCATTCTATGTAGCCTGTGCATTTCCTACCTTGCTCTGCAGAACCAACTGCAACTAACCCTTATGTTAGAACATTGGTGGGTGTCAAAAAAGGATGGGACATCACTTATATTAATTTTAGGTATAACATAGGTGTCATAAACACACAAAGTAAATAGTTCTGAAAAACACGCAGGGTTTTAGAGGGGTTTGCCTAATTGTAGATGGGTAATTATCTGTCTGAACCAAACTGCTGTAGCCATGAATGGTAAGTATCTTGCTTGTGTGACTCTATAACCTGTGAACTGTGATTTTCAATAGAAATGGGAGTTCATGTGCCTGTGCCAGACAAAAAATATCTATATTGCTCATTCTGTAGGCACTGGCATTTTCACAAATTTGACACTGAGTGGTTGAGAGGTTAGACTAGTTACACAGCAAGTCTGCTGTCAGTGCTGTCTGAATTCAGAAGTTAAAACTTCCAGTTGTGACATTAATTCATGCATAATTTAAGGTATAATCTTTATCACTAAATTTGACTTTTCCACAGGGGTTACCAGGATACAAGGTCTCATTTTACACTCTACCTCTTCATTACTGGTTCTTTTTTGTTTCACATTTAGTGGTCTTCTGTTTGACACATTCTCTTTTCTTCATGGTTTCAGAAAGACAACTTGAGCCGGAAGACTCCCACATCACTGCTTGGCTTGTGTATTACTGCATGTCTTGAATACCCTGTGTTCATAGTAATAATACAGTGCAGTTTTTGTATTAATAGAAGTACACCTAGATAATTTTCACTTGTCTTGGAGCATCTGCTATCTCCTCCTACATTCTTCCTTAAATCTTAACACAGGGTCTCTTGAAAATTCTGCTTCATAATTAAACCAGCTCACTGAATTGGTGCACTTTTTAATGCATATGTTTTTCTGTGAATGAAAAATGGAGTTAATTAGTTTGAAGTACTTTTGTGTTGGAAAAGTTACTAAATAGCTGCACTATAATTTGTTACTTTTCTGGGTAAAGTTTTTGTTCACTGTCTTCTTCTCTCCCCTCAGATGGTGGCTTACTTACCTCTCAGCCAAACTACAGCTGGGCAGCAGTCACAATGGGGATTCATAATTTTAGAAGAGACTCTTTAGTAACAGATGGTCCCATATTTTTTTGGTGAGGACCGCTGAACTCCTTTAGTATCTAATTTAAGTAAAATCTGTGAGCTGACTGCACACTTATATTATATTGCCAACTTCAGGCATTAAAAAATAACAAGTTTTTAAAATATAATGAACTTTTAAATTTGCCTTGTGATGTTTTCAATCCAAGGCTCCAAGTGGTCTAATTTTCAAATATTTCTCTGGAAGAATGAAAGGTAAGAACCTGCCTTCTTTTGAAATAAGTTGCCATGTAATCCTGGAGATTTGGAAACTGGGATTTCACAGAAGGTATCATGTGTTGTGAATTTCATGGGAAAAAAACCCCTGAGACTTGCAACTGTTCAGATGACAGTACACAACAGAGCAGTTCTGCACCCTCACTGGAGTGCATCTAGTAAGTGTGCCCATGAGTATGGGTACGCATGTGCACTCAGGCACATGGTTTTAAAGTCAGAAAGTTTTGTTTTCCAAAGGCATCATCTTTCTAGTGGTGTATGAAGGAGGATCTGTTTTCATTGACTGTCCAGTGAGACATGGCAAGTACTGTTAGTAAGCAGGGAGAGCATAAGGGGGTCTTTATGGGCCTACCTGGAGTGGCTGGAAGGGGCATAAGAGCTCAGGCTCACAGTCATCTACCAGCTGGACAGTCATAACCTTCCACATCTGCTTCAGATGGAGGTGATCATGTGGAAAATCCACTGCCAATTGATGATGATGATGATGGCCCAGTCTTCACGAACGAAGATTTGGGAAGGGCTCTCCCCACGTGGGTGTGCCCTTCGAGCCTGCGCAGTGGATTTTTTAGGTGAGGCACAGCGTGCGCAGAACTGGCCCCACCGTTTAAGTCCTAAGGCTCATTTGCCACGGCCGAGCGAGCTTGGACAGTGACAGAACAACATTGCAATGTCACGTATTCTGAACCTGAACAGTTGCTTGAATGTTCAGAAGGAAACTAAGCTTAGTGGTGTATGAAAACATAAAACTCTTCGGGGATTTAGACTAATTAAAACAGGTAATTTGAGCACAAAGGAAATGGGAATGGAGATGAATCTTCATTTGGAATCTGTAAGGGCAGATAGTGGGTTAAAAATGACATATTGTTGTGAAGATAAATGTTCATATAAAGACATTCTGACATTCAGTTATCCATTAGTAATATATTTTTTTAAATTAAGAAGCAACCTAAAACCTATATAGACCAAAAGGAATTAGGAATTTAGATTTCATGAGTAGTTATTCTTGTGTAGGGACTTCAAGCCTTTCTACCAACACTCACAGCAACTGCTGACTGTGAAAGCTGTTGTTATTCTTCCTTGGTCTTAGAAAAGGAGAATAATGACAGCTTTGAGAAATGGCTATAATGCAAGCTTGCATCCTTACAGAACACGTAAATATTGATGTCAGAAGATGATATGCAGCAAATATGTGTTCTTTTCTTTTTTTTTTTTTTTCCTATTCTCTGTGTACAAAGAGGCCTTACAGTGTTTCTTATTACAACTTTTAGAGGGTGTCACCAAGCAGCTAAATGTTTATTATCATACTGGGAAAGATCATGGCACAGCAATCCCTGCTCTAATATTTGAATATGGATTATGGTATTTACTGTGAATTTCATCCTACACGATTCTAAATCCAACAGAGCATGGTTTTAAATGAGCTTTTTCACACATCATGTGAATAGCCCTCCTTTTCAAGCTGTAGTCAGCCAGCAGGCTGTAGCTCCATCTTTACATATCTTCTGCCTATTTGCAAGAATTTTCACATAAGCCAATAATTTTACCTAATATCTAATTTCCACAAAGTAAATACATGTATTTTCCAGTAATATTATTGCTGTCTCTTAAGCATCTTTTTTCTTCATGTAGAAGCAAGTCTTAAGTCTTAGAAGAAAAGCTTATTTCTCTAGCAAGAAGGATGCAGCAGACTTCACATCACAGTTTTTTTCTTGATTGAAAAAACAAGGACCCAATACCCAGTCACCAGAATTCACCAGGATAACACATGCAAATATGAAAGAGTAATGTATTTTCTTTCCTCTTGTTGGCTAGGCAGTATTTCACTTGACTGACACTCATTCAGGATGTCCAAGCCAAACATGAGGTTGAGAATTTTAGCTAAGTTGAAGACACACATATTCATCTAACTACTGCTTCCAGCAGCCAAGCTAACTTGCCCAGACTTAGCAGGGCACCTCCATGCTGCACTGCATGTGCATTGACTAAGAACCAGTGTAGAGGGAAAAAACCACTTAAACAAATCTTCTTACAATAACCTCACTTGCTCATGAGAGAACAGCTGAAATAGCCTTTGCAGTTAGATGGGGCAGGATGAATGTCTTTGGTGGTTTTGGGCATGTAGTCAAAGTATTCTGAAAATGTAGCAAACATGAAAGGTTACCTTGAAAGCAAACAGCAGGAGCCAGTCCACTACCAAGCCACAAAAGCACATCCATTAAGGATCTTGTAATGTGTTATTTGGGAAAGCTGTAAGTGCCAAATCGATGAAGGAATAATTTTAGATCACTGAGTAAGAATGCCGCAAATATAGTCCAGTCATTTTTGAAAAAACAGACCAACACATAGAAGTAGGAAAAAAAGCACTACCTGCAGTTTTATACCAAGATGCCACTTTGAATAATTTATATACAGCATCAGGTCACAGAGGATTCCAAAATTTTACAATGAAGATGAAGGAAAAGATGAAAACAGAGAAATTAGGTACAACTGCTTGTAACAGCACTAAAGGAATATATGTGTGTGTGTGTGTATATATATATATATATATATGTATGCGTGTGTGTGTATATATATATATATATATACACACACACACACACACATGAGGGGTCTTTCCTCTTTCATGGCCCTGCAGAAGAAAGCAAGAACACTAGGCATCACTAGCCTCCACAAACTTCTCCCAGAAATGAGAACCCAAATGGGTTTCACAGAACCATTATCTGCCCTCGCTCTTCTCTTCAAGCCAGAAGACTTTTCTTATCTAAAATAACACAGATCAAGCCCTCTGGCACAACTGAAACAACTGAGGCATAGACCTTTGTGATTTCCTGACCTCAGTCCTGATTTTCTCATCATCAGATGGCACAGCTTTAGTTTTACTCTGACTGGCATTATGTGAGAATGCCTCAAATGGTTTTCACAGCTTCCATATAAGCACTTTGCCTTATCCTGGCACAGCCATTGTGCCAGTACCAGAGAAGGACTAGATGGAGAGCTGACTGTTGCTTTTGCAGCAATAACATTTGCCATTATTTACTCAAGGAAGAGGTGTGGCAGATGGTTACAAATGAGTCATTGCTAAATAATGTAAGAATGTTTTTTAGCTAACTCTGAAGCAAATGCTTGGGATTGCTGAAGATCCCTATGAGACACACAGCACTGATTCCATGGACATAGCTTTAAGGAGAGTCTAGTTATAAATGCAGAGATAGAATGTTGATTTGAATTAAATTTTATAGTGCTCCTTTGTCTCATCTCCTTCTATGCTTCCAAATAGTTTCTTATTAACTATGTTTGTGAATGTTTGTGCTCTTTGAAGTCAGAGTGTTCCTGGAAGCTCAAATCCGGCTCCATAGTATCATTACCTCATAAATAATTTCCTATATGTAAGTGAGCGTAATGCTTTTTTTGTCTAAATTAGACATGGCAACACATGCACACTCAAAATCAGACGTAATAGCAGCTAAACCACTGAGCTGAGCAAATAATTGTGTCAATGTGGTGTGACTCATACCTTAAATAAAATTCTCATAAGGGCCTGCATTCTTGTCTAGTGAAGTGCATTCATTTTCTCTCCTTCACTGCCACTGTGCAGCTATTGCTTATGGATTCAGCCTTAAGGCTGCATAACCAAAAAATCAGAAAATTTAAAACAAATTTATGTGAGTCAACAGTCAGGGAGTGGATTTTATTGGTAGCACCCATTCATTGTGACAGAAAGATTTCACAATGATGGCAAGTGAAGGCAAGGTTAGACAAATGAAATGTCAATTATGATTCCTTTTTAGAAATACAGTATATCTCATGAGCATGCCTTCATTCTATTTCCTGCCGTGGATTGACACATATTGTCCTTGACCTTTAAGCCCCAGCCACAATGGGCTCAGCACTATGTTATACTTCCGTAAATTCCCATCCTCCCTGCACCATCTTTAACCACAGCAATCAACTGGCCACCACATGGCCCAGTCATTTCCTTACAAGCTGATGCCTTATCAACAGTACAGATCCATGTAACAGAAGCACTTGCAGAAATTTTCAGAATAAACAGAAAAACCATTTTAGCTAATTGATCATTGAAGGCAGTGAAAGTTTCTTAAAAACTAAAACATTCCCACTTTCAGACTTCCACTCCTCACTTGTGCTTCAGTCAGTGCAGGTTTAGATCTGCAATTTGGTGCTGCTGCTGCTGCCCAGCAGCTTGTACACAAGGCAGCAACAAAAAGGAGTTCTGCTGGAGTGTAGAAACTCCCAGCTCAGCGTAGTCATTGTAAACTTAGCTGGACGAGTTAGCATTACTCATCAGCCATCCAGAATTTGCATTATCCTGCTCAGTGGCTGAAAAACACAATGGCCTACTACCAGACAAAATATAAAATCAGAGCTGACTATTAGAACTCTGCCTTTTTCCTACAACCAGAACTGAGACATTATATTCTACAGGTCATAAGCTGCATCAGTAGTCTGAGAACATCCAACAGCTAAAGTGCTATGGGAACTCTATTAGTTTTTACCAGGACTAACACCTCACGCAGCAAGAAATCATTAGCCATTGGTAAACAACAAAAATCATGGAAAAACCCCAACAAACTGCAGCTCTGTTTCTCTGTTAGTTGTTTTTTGTTAGTCATCTTTACTGACTTTATCCACGTACATTAATTTGACCTCTGTCTACAGGCACATCTCTTGCGTGCAAGTGTCACACACACTTCCATGCTGGCTGAGGCTTGACTTCCTGCATGAAAGGGAAGCAGAGATCCTTCTGTAAGCACCAGACAATAATCACAACATAACTTGATTTTGAGGATCTGGAAGACAAGAGTTATTGAACCATCTCACAAATGTAAAACCCAGTACCTTCTAATGAAGACAAGAATGTATTTTCTGAACTATGAACACTATTTTAAAATTTTTCAGCTTAAAATGCCCAAGTGCATTCAGATTTCTGTCTGCAGAATCAGTCTCCTTATTGGTAATTGCATCTTTCTGCAGATGACTAGGAAATTACAACTTACTGGGAGCAGAAGCAAATTACTGTACAGATAGTGCTCTGGCTGAAGAGACAGAAATAGTGATATATATTTGCTTTAGAGCTGGCTGGCACTTGCCATCGACCATGTAAATCCTCCACCATGACATGCTGATTAGTGGGTACTGTAATTTATCAGCCAGATGTTCCAGGTTGCAATTCTGTGCCTTGTAATCAGTGCTCTAAAAATGCTGTATTTAACTGCTGTTGTTACCTGCTAGACTGCAGTTTGACAGTTTAAAGTGCAGAAAGCTCCTAAATCATCAAGAGCAAACAAAGAAAACATTATTAATTTAAAAATGTGTCTATTTAAACATACATTCCAGAAGAGCAAAATGTAGACAAGTAGGTTGCTAAAACTGCCAGATACTAATGATAATAAAGCCACATGAGCTATACTCTATTTGTTGAGAGTCCAGCAGATGCCCTTTAAAAAGTGTCCCTGACAGCCCAGCAGCATTACCAGTACAATTTACAAAGGCACCAGATTAGAAAAACTACAATTTATGGCAGGCAAGTGCAACAGAATTATGCCAGTTCTCCATCACCACAGTAAACCTACCCAACAGCAGCAGTGCCTGTCAAAATAAGGATCCTGAATATAGCTCTGAATAGAAACCTAAGAAATTTAGGCTAGTCTGTATCCTGCCTGTTCTCTTTCTCCTTCTGTTGAATTGGTTGTGGGATGGAAAGAAGCAGCAATGCCTGTTGCAATAACTAATACAGGAGTGGCGATTCTGATGCAATTAATTTTATAGTAGAATGAAAATAGCCATGCACAAGAGAATAGTCTTGTGTAGACAATTTTTAGTAATTTTGACCTTTTTTGTTTACTTTTCATCAGTGCTCCACTTTGCATATTTCCCTTTACAACTCTAACCCTCTAACTCTTGGGCATCAATAATCTTCAGATTTTGCATCCTCACTGACTTCAGGTCAGATATTGTGAAATACAATGCAAAGAGAAATTATACACTGGTGAAAAATGTTAGGAAAAGGATATGATCAGGTTCTATGAAGAAACAAAGAGTTCAAGAAAAAACCCAAATAATAAAAAAGAAAAGAATGCTATGTTTTGTTACAATCTGATCACTAGGAACCACCACACATATGAGAGGCAGAAGTTAGAAAGGCAAATAAACCAAAATTTTGCTTTAGTACAATTAATTTCTAAGACTTCTCTCTTGCTCTGATATAATAGACAGGTTCTTTAATTGAATGTTTGTAAGATTAAATACGTATTGCAAAGATGTCCATGACTATGGTATGTGGACGGCTTTTGAGAACTACACTGTTAAAGCAAAATCACCGTTCTGGCCACTGCCCTCCTGGTGTATTCACAACTTCACAACCATCAGCAGAGAACATCCAGGGCCTAAAGCAGCAGAAAGACTCTCTTTACAAGGGAAAAAGAAACACCCAGACAGTGTATATGTAATGCCACATAGCCAACACCTGGCGGTCTTCAGGGTAGAGGAAAGTTAATTGAAGACAAAACATTTAAAGAAAGAATAAAACCAAAACTAGTCATAACTAGAGGGTTGGCAATTTGAGAGATCTGCAGAAATTAGAATATAGAAGAGTTTTACTTCTTAAGCTTTTAACAGTGGGAAAATGGAAGAGTCATATTCCTGAGTGGGCCAGACAATTGGTGAAATTTAACAGAAATGATAATTTAATTGAAAAATTGCTATGAGTTTGGAGGAAAAAAACCTACTGGAAAAGCCTTTTCTTCACTGGAAAAGACAAAAATAAAAAAACAAACCAACATTTCAGTGTAGTATTGACCAGGGGAACCACTACTTCCCTGCAATCCTTGCCCTTGCTACAGATGGTTTTCTAAGAATTACAAAGATTAAAAAAAAAAAAAAAAAGAGGAACTGAACAACTGGAAACAAGTTTGCGGTTGGTTACTATTTAAAATATCAGTATATCTAGATCCATTCATTCAGAATGGCCTCAAACCCAATGGATTAGTTCTTGTTTCTGTACTTTATGTTTACAAAACATCAAGATTTCCCAGTTGTATCACAGCTTTTTCTAGGCAGGATTACACTAAAAATTCCTTTGATTCTTGACTCTGAAACTGCATCATATTGAAGCATCTCATTTGTTGTCCACAAAACTGTGTTTTCAGAGTTTTGCGCTAACTGGAGTTTGGAATAAACTAAACAAGATATGAAAAATATTTCTGTGCATTTATGTGATTGGGTCAGGACGGCAATAACTGAGCTTGTACATCTTTTGCGGTGTAAGCCTTGAGCCAGCTGCTTTGCATGCCAGGAGTGAGGATGCCCTCTCTAATACCGATGTAGAGAGGTTGCTTGTTGCCCCAGTGTCTTAGTGAATTCCCAAGAGTTTAGTCTTCTGTTTGAGACACTGAAAAAACTACCCTATCCTTTCCTTTGAGGGATTCATGTAGATGGTGTACTTCAGCAGTTTCCTACTTCTCTCTGTACCTTGTATGAAGGAATATGCTGTCTTTCTACACAGGACAAGCACTGTGACTGCTCTGACATAATGCAGTCTGAAGGCAAGAGGAAGCACTGGCACTGGCAGGGAGTCCCTAATCAGCTCAGACCTTCTGCCTCTTGTTTTCAAGCCACCAGCCCTTCTATTTCTGTACAAGCTTCATGATCTCTGATGGCATAATGTAGTTGTGGTGCCTTGCTTGAGTCTCCAGATGCTTCATATCTGTGGTCTGCCTGTTACACCGACTAACAACCTGTTTCCTCATGTAGCTTGGGGTGACCTGATGAAAATACACATATTTGGGGATATAGGCAGTTGCATTATATGCTCACATTAGAATTTGCCCTCTTGTGATTATGTATATCCTAAACTTTAAAAGAGCATTACATTTTGTTTGAATAGTATATTTCATAAGTTTGCCTCATGAACAGTGATGTTTAATAGGTTCTTGTCATTTGCAAAATGAAATATGCAATACTGCATTTAGGATTAAATGCATAGTAGTAGCTAAAAGCAATGCAAAACTCAAACTCTGACGTATTATTGGCATTCAGTGACTGTATGGAAGTTTAAAAGAGCAATATTACTCATTAACATCACTGCAGAGGCATTAAACACACTGGAAATAGGTCTATCCTATTTTATCCCACAGTCAGTCACAAGAAGTGGAGGAAAATGCTTACGAACCTTCTTGTTTAGAACTTAAACTATCCTCCAAGTACTACCACAGAACTCTCTACCAGCCAATGAGTGCTACAGAAGGTTATGCTACAGCATCAAACAGCAGACTTACTTTCCTGTGCTGTGACAGTAGGCACCCAAGCCCCCTGCCCCTGCCCAGGAGCACCTTATATAAAATGTTCTCTCTTTTACAGAAAATTGGTTTTTTGGTCTGCTTTAAGAGTGACACACAGAAAAGGAAAAATATATTCCTGATAAAAGCTGTCTGCATTCATGTGACACTGTACTTGCACAGTAAAGTCACCTGCTTTCAGAACTTGCCAGAATTACTGTGCATGCATAGCTGTTTTACTCAACATTTTCCAGAATGCCTGTGACAGTGAGCATGCCCAGGGTTTCTGGAAGTGCAGACCTGGATCAGAGCTGTTAGGCAGTAACAGCAGTGTTCACCTCAGGAATTTCATATATATTTGCATTTGACTTATTCAGTAAAAGCAAAATAGGACAGAGCTGTTGTATAATTGTGTGTTAGTTTCAGTCAAAATTAGAACTACCATTTTTATTTATATGTTTAATCCACACAAAAAGAAGCTCAGGAATTTGCACACATTCAGACCCATTATATGTAGATGATATTATTTTCAGTGCTGGAATATCTATTTACATATGGGCCTGCTTGTTTACATTAGTTTCAAATAATCTGAAAAAAAAAAGGAAGTTAAAAGAAAATAGAGAAAAGTGTAAGTAAAAGAAAATGAAGAAGAGAAACTTTCAAGAATCTCCACGGCATACACTAAGACAGTGCCAATGTTGGAGTCCTAATACTCAGCAGTTTTTTGATTTGTATCTCCCAGCTCAAGCAGAATACACTTTTATCTGTCAGCTCAAAAAATTGCAAATTCAATTAAAAATAATTCATACTATCCTCTACCTATTATCAGGCCTCCCACTGTATGAGTTGTTCAAAGATTTGGAATAACCCAGCTGTCTTAGCAGTGATTCATAAAAGCAACAAGAAAAATCATAAATAGCAACAATTATGGTTGATACCATTTGGCGCTGATGCCAGGAGGAGGCTGCCTGCCAAGGGGAGCATTCTTTGCAAGTTAGTCCTACAACATGCTGGCAGCCAGCAGTGCCTGGAACAAACCTGATGTTCTGCTTAGTCGGGCTGCTCCTAGGGCACCAGTGGGACAGGGCAACACGGGGTGTTTCAGGGAGACTCCTGGAGTGCATGGAAATGAGGGCATTCCCTCTTCATCTGGACAAGGGAGGCTTTGTGATAAGTGGAAGCATTTTGCTAAAGCTTGCGGTGTAAGGCAGAAGAATTTAAAAGCACACTAGGGAGGTCAGGCTCTGCTTCTCACTTGTTTGCATCTGTTAGCAAGCCTTAAATTGAACTATTCTCTTTGTTTAAAATACTGTGTTTCACAGTGAGGAAAGTGTCAAGAGTTTTAGCATCCATCTCCATGGCAGAGTCGATAGCTGGCAGAGAGGATTGTTTCAGGATGTGAAGCATATTGTAGTTTTTTGACCTGTAAGTATCAGATGTTGCATACTGTAGTAAGAGGGGCATTTACCAGAGAAAGGATTTAAAACTAAAGCAAGTCCATGTTAAGTGCAGTTCTATCTGAAATCCAAAAGGTTATGGGTAACTTCTTTAAATCCTTGATTTCCGTCAGAGAAAAATGCAGGCTGACTCTGTGGAACACTGAATGGCCTCTCCATTTTTGAGTACAGCATTTCCTGATACCTTTTCTATATCAGGTAAAGGCACGGGAGTGTGTTTATCTAGTAACTTAGTATCAGGTTAGGACAGTACAGGCTACCACCATGCCAGCTTACCAGAGTGCAGCACTTACATGAGTGTCCTAAAATACCTTCTGAAGTTCAGAAAAAATAAAGTATCTCCCATGTCCTACTGTTCACAGTAGCTGTGAAGACTTTTATTTCACACTAAGCACGTACAGAATTCTTTATGCTGATAAGTTCTGACAATTTCAGATTCTCTCAGATCCCATTTCCAGGATGATTGACTACATTTGACTCTTTGTAACCTTAAAGGAGTATTCTAACAGCAATTTCTGTGAGTAGTTGAAAATTGTAGTTTGTTCTTCTGCTATTGAAAACTTATGTTCTGTGATGTTCTTGATTTTAACTAAATGCAAGAAAAACAAAGAATTAAAAGATCTATCACTATCTATCTTTCTTAAAATTCACCTGAGATCACCATCTGGATTCCATAAGTTTTAAGATAAAGATGGGGACACTTTTATAAGAAGATACTAAGTATCACTGAAACTCTGTAGAACTTCACAGATTTAATAACTGTACTTACACTTTGTTTATTTACACTTTTTTGGCTGTTAAAATCATCAAAGGTTTTGGTTTCAAACTGACACTAAATAAGAATTGAAAATAGTAAAAAAAAAAAAAAAAGAGAAGTAATTTTTGAGAAGTTTAGACACTTTATAGCTTGAAGTAGCTTGGTTCAGGGAACTCTCACATTTCTCCAGTGTGAAAGTATAGAAATGGTGGCCCCTCTGAGTGTCCAGGTTTGGAAAAAAGACTGCAGTGCCAATGTGCACTCAACATCTGAGAGTCTATGGCACAAAACTTTCTTCTATCTCTATCTCAAAGCCTACTTTTATGAAATATTGACTGTTCTTAACTCAGGCACATTATTCCATTTCATTGCTATTGTCCTGCATTCCAATCTCTAGTTATATTACCTTGAAAATCATGAAATGATTTGCTGACTTCTTTCTTGAAAGGAGGTTTTATGAGGTCTTATTGGTGTAGAATTCTTTAAGCAAGACATTGGATAACCTGATTAAATGCTTCATATCTTTTCCTAGAGAAGATGATTTTAAAATATGTGAACAATGTATTTAGTTAATTAGGCACATCTATATCTCAATAAAATAACACTGTTGTATGCTGGATGATGTTGCAAAAATCTTTGCTTAAAAAGTTTCTTTGCAGTTTTCAGTATTGTCTTAAATGCAGGAAGAGCCTTGAAGTGCTGAAAACAGGACATTGAAAGCATCTGGATAGAGATGTAACCTTTTTAAACCTAAAAAGAAGAGGATTTAAAAGGACTGAATAGCTCAAAGGACTAGCAATAAAAGACAGATACTTTCACATATAAACTTGTCTGAGTTCATCCAAATTCAACAGCAACTTAGCTCATCAAATTAAAAGAAGCTTTGGTGCTTGACTGGAAGAGAGTCTGTGGCTCTCAGCCCAGTTTCTAGAGAAAAGCTACTCATCAGAAACATGCCTCTATTTGGCATTCTGGCATACTGCATGTTTTAGAAAAGACAAAGTAACGAAAATACAGAGCAGTTCTCTTACAAAAGGAAGTATTAATGGCCCAGATAGAGGAGCATGTGGGGAGCACAACCTCCCTTTTTTCAATTGTGGATATGCAATACAATCCATAATCCAATAAAAGCAGATTTTTGTGGTATTACTAATGCAGAATTGTCTAAAAACATGTAATGCATTCAGTAAGTGGGAAGGAGAGTTCATGTGATTCACCACTGAACTCCTCATTCCTAAACCTAAACTCTCTTTATACCACAGTGCGACACTATTTTACACTGTTCTTGTGGGCTTTCTTTCCTACGGTCCTTCTCCAAAGGACTTGACCCAGATAAGGCTGGACTCCTTTCTCTCAGGAACTCGCTAGAAGTGCATCATGTTTTTATAAGGCAGTGCGGTCCTAGACACACCTGGGACACGGATGGGCCTCAAGTGCTTGAGCAGACAGTGGTGTCAAAGGCACCGTAGCCCTTCCGATGAGTCATGAGCAGAGCTGCCAGGCCGGGGGAGGTGCAGGTCACTGCCCGCCCGCTTGGGCTGCGGCAGCGGGAATGCCACAGGCGATCAAGTCTCCTTCCTCCTGAGCTCAGCAGCCATCAGACAAGACTATTGTATCCAGTTACCAGCTCAACTTTCTGCACAATAGTTATTCAGTTTCAGGGGCATGCATGTTTCTCCAAGTGTAAAAAAAGAAAGCTAGACACTAGGAAAAAAAGGACAAATTTTCTGAGAAGCTACAAATTAATAATCTTTCATCAAGCTGAAAAAGGTTGGAGTTAGAAAAATGCCTTTTTCCTTAAATGATTTCTTATGTATAAGCCTATGCAATTCTACATATGTTAACATGGCTGTAAACTTGTTTTGATCAGCAAACCCACAAAGACAAGCTGCATTTTCATTCAAAATATTTCTGTACATTTCTCTTCATCGAAGCACCTATGGACTTGGTATTTGGTTCTCTCTTCATAACCCAATCCTCTGTCCATGTGATCAAATTAATTATGTGCCTGGAAATCAAATAATGCCCTTATGTAGGTGTTAAGAATACACAAATGTGTACACATTATGAGACTGTACTTTCTGCGTTAAAAATGAGGAGGGACAGGTCCAGAGCAGTCCAGCTTTAAATGCTGTCTGTATATCATTGCATGGCACACTTGCACTCACCAAACTCAGGCGGGTGGTAAAAATAACCCTCTCTTGAAGAGCAGACATTAAGTTATCTACTAGGGCTTCCACCTGTTAACATTTTTCAGAGAGGGGCCCTGTCTGGAAATAACTCTGTATTTCATGATGAACTCTGTGTGCTTTACTGGACAGAACCAAGATGTGACTCATTGCTCTGAGCCGTGTAAATATTAAACCTGTTTCAGCCATGGAGGCTGAGACTTGTCTGATAACAGACACCCATCAGAGTCGGAGCTGAAAAAAGTCGACTATCTGGACTCTTAAATAAATGAAATAATTGTGCTCTCTGTGTAAGCTCAAGAAATAAGTCACTATAAGGAAAATATCACAGAATAGGAGCAGCAGCTCTGTTTTCTAGAAGATAAGAAAATGTTTGTACTGGTTTCTATGTTTAAGCCATCCTTCTCCCCCCTGCTGGTCACAAGATCGTAACAGTGGTCACTGGGACAGTCACACTTGCTGATCACTGTGTGATTTACTCATGTGTTCTTGCATTACAAGTCCTGCTCTCAGGTTATTCTCAAGTTACTTGCAATAGTTTTGTGAAAGATTTCAGGGTGTGGCAGGGAGGGAATGGACATATATCAGGACATTATTTATTAAAGGATACTCCTATTGCCTTAACTATTATGATAGTGAATCATAGTATCAAATTAAGCAGATGGCTTATTACGGAAACCAGTCATCTGTTCCCTCACTGTGCTCACAGTTCTGCCTGTCTTTTCAAACTTTCATGGGCTTAAAATTTTTAAATTGCAGTGAAATAACGTTTTTTAAATTTACGTTGAGGTACATATATATATAAAACATTTTCTGCTTTTTTCAGCATTATGTCATGAGATTCTACAGTTCCTTGAGTCAGACTTTCTGAGTTTAAACATTTGGCTAATGGGGTAATAAAATCATGGCATTTATATATCAGCAAACATACTAACAGCAGCAATTTTGTTTAATGCAGAAACTGCCATTATCATTGAGAGATAAGACAAAGTAATTACAATATTTTGGATAACTGTGCACTAATTGTGCACTAGTATTGTTCTGCAAGAAAAAGAAAAAAGGTGCAGTACAAGATAAGCATCACATGATGAGGTGTTGCTGCTGCCCTGATAACACCGAAGTTGAGTTAAATGTAATGTCTGCAAACCACAGTGGCAGCTTCTGGTGTTCCTGCACAAGGTAAACTCACAAGAAAAGGGGACAAAAAGTAGTGTGTGCGGAGATTACAGTCTCTCTTACGAAACTGGCAGTTATACTGTTTCCCTTACTTCATTATCTGAAGGCTTCACTCCAAATAAAGACAAGGCCTTTTGTCTTTGTAGATGACAACAGCTAAATAAAACAATAGTTTACACCACCTTTCTGACTTTTTCATGGTAACTATATACAATTTCCACTGCAAAAAGAAATCTTTGTCTTTCTGCTAGCCTTCTGTGTGCTGCTTGGTATGTCCAATTCTTCAGCAAATAGAAAATTAATGTTGTCCCACATGTAGTCAGCAGACTATTCCTAGAATTACTAGGAGAGAGGGCATAAATGATCAGCTAGGAAAAGTTCACAGCTCTCCTCTGTACATTGTGACAACTCTATAAACTCTTAGAAAACGGGCTGCACTGCCCTCAGCTGCAATTGAGGCACTTCCTATCAGGGATTTAAACATAACCAAAGGAATATGCTCACCTCTCAGGAGAATGCTGATAGCAGTTTTGTAATAGTAAAAAACCACTGTTACCAAAAAACATGTTGGAATGTCCCAGACTATATAAATTCTGTTTGAGAGGCCCATATGAGCTACTTGTCATCTCCCAGTGTCTGAAAGCTCTGAAAACTCTGGAAGACACTGTGGAAGATGTTCAAACTCATTAACAACACTCATGACTGAATGGATATTCCCCAGCTTCCATCATAGTTATAAAGCCTCCTATACGTGACTTAGTCCTTTGTGGCTCTTTGCAAAGGAACCTCATGACACCAAGCTCTGTGCAGTTTGCTAACCAGCAGAGACTGTGCACTGTGTTGACTGTGCATTATTCATTGTGGCCAGACACTGTTTACCACATCTATTGCTGAGCTACTACCTGGGACTTCTACAGCAACAGAAATTTATTTGCTTCAAGAAGTTGGATTTAGTTTTAAACAGACTAAGTAATGTTCAGAGAGTTTATGTACCCAGTCCTTGTGCAGCTCCTGCTGCTCTTCACAACTCCCTCTGAAACATCCAGGAGCACGTCTGGACTGTTAAATCCAGACTAAATGTGTCTGGGAATAATATGCACTTACCTAAAAATATAATTCTGATGCATTAATTTGCTAATGATAAAACAGGGGGAAAGGGAGAAGAGATTTTTTTTCCAGATCACATAAATTCTTTGAAGTTCAGGGGTAAATTCCTTGCTCTATTAAAATAAGTGTGCATTCCATTACATAATTCATTGACATTACGATTTCAGCAAAGATATTTCCTTGTGTATAAGCTCCACTTTTTTTTTTTGTTGTTTGTATGTACAACCAGTGTCTTACATTAAGTATTCTCCCACATGTTCAAATATTCCTATAAACTTTTGAGAGATATGCAGAAGTCTTACAAAAGTATAATTTACATAGAGTAAATAAATCACCCCATGTAAGAAAGCTGTAACTATGCCAAACATTTCAAGAATGGGAGTGTGGAGAAAAAGAGATTGCCAAAACATAAGTAGCATTACATCATCTTCATCTGAAATCTAACTCCTAAAGCTAAGAACTCAAGAGAATGGAGCTAGAGAACTTAAAAGAAAAAAGATAATCTGCAACCACCCAGTAGATAAATTGATATTACTATTCTGCTAAACAGTACTTCTGGTTACTTAATAACAGTACTTGTGGGTAGCAAAAATATAGGCATATTCACTGCTGATAATCTCAAATCATTATGTGTTATGTCTGTATTTCTTACAGACTATAATAGGAGTTTTGTGAGCTCAGCAGTTTTTTAAGTCCAAATACTTCAGTCATTTTTCCAGTATGTGAATCCCACAGCCTGTAAAATCCCACTCCAGTGGGATTTTCTTGTGTAGGGGAATGCAGGCATCTAAATTCTGACCTGGCATTATTTCATGTCCAAAATGAGCCTGCCCTGCCTTCAGGTTACAAGAAAAGTAACAGGAGAAATTCATTGCCCCATTACTCAAAACACCCTCTGAGTTGCCTACTGTGGGTGAGAATTCTAAGTAGGGTTTCTTACATCTTCCTCTGAAAGTGTCAAGACTGGCCACAATCTGGTTGGACTTGAGCGGGGCAGTGGCCTGATCTATGAGACAACTGCTACCTTCCTGTGAAAAGTCTGTCTAAGCATTTGTGCATTCCTAAGGTGTCAGCTGCCACCTGGTTGATTTTGCAGGCCAGGGGGCAGTGACACCTTGTTTCCCACGTATTGCCCTGCTCAAAATTTGGTCTACAGAGAGAGGAAAGGGAAACAGTGCAGTAGAAAGAAACAAAATTCCTTTGATTTTGGGTGATCCACACACTGGATGTGGAGTGAAGAAGCACAGTTCTCCATTCTGCAGTTATAATCAGCTGCATGGTTAATTCCCTGGAATGCTCCTGCAGTGTCTATTCATTCAAATGTACTAAAAGTAAGCCATAACTTAAGGATATTTAACCTGTTTTGTTGCAGGCTCAAAGCTGATTGGAGGCCATTATCACCATTTTAAATATAACTCAGTTTATGTTTGTGTGTACTTTTAAATTATTTTGTTATCAGAAAACCCTCAAAATTATTTTATCATAATGGCTGCTTCTTTCCTTAGGACTTCTTTTTGGTCAGTGTGTGAGAGAGTTGAACCTTTCCAAATTAATGTCATCCTTACCACTGTTGTCTTCCTCTTTTCTTTTTTAAATTTTTCCTCCTTTTATTTTATTTTTATTCTTCCCCTCCTCCCTTTTTAATATATTTTACCTCTTTTTTCCACTTAACATATACTAGCAGCTTCAGATGTTATTGCAGAACAACCAAGCCTGGAACACTATGGACTGGTGCAGGGCAAGATTCTTTACATAGCTCTTCTGCGAAGGGCACCTCAACCCTTGGCCTCTGGCAACTGCTTTTTTCTGGTCCTGCATTTACTAGTGATTTCTCTCTCTGCTCCCTGCATGTCCACACTCCCTCTTGTTCTAGTCCTGGACCTCACAAGTTCTTGCCTTTATGCAGTTTCTGCAATTCCAATCTTGTACTGGGGAGACCCTGAGCAGAAGCTGAACTATGCAGATTCAACATACTGGGCTGTTTATGGGTTAGGTGGACTTTGTTTTTTTGTTTGATTGTGGGTCAGGTTTGGTTGTTGGCTTTTCTTGTTTGTTTGCTTGTGTGGTTTCTTTTCTAGTTTTACTTCTCTTTTCTTAGTGTTCTCTTAGAAACACAAGCCAAGGTCAGGTCTGGGTTTCAACTCTACTGCTTCCTATTTTGTAGGTGATGAAGAGAGCAGAATGGCAGCAGTGAGGATGGAGTGATTTACTCTTCCTCCTTCCCTCTGCAGTGGTGTAGACTGCTGCATGGTTTGGTGTGATCTGCTGGATTTCAGTGCATGGACCATGGTCTCCCTTTCATACAGCATCTCTGTGCTCATCTGCTTGCATGCACTAAAGGCTTTGTGAAAAAAGGATACAAGTCCCTCACTACTATAATCAACACATCTGCTTTGGATTTTTGTATCTGTGATATTATTATTGCTTAAAAATATATTCATGAGCTTTGCGGTATTCATTTTTGTTTGTTGATTTGTTTGTTTGTTTTGAAGAAGACTAATGACACTTGTTTGTTAGTGTGGAATGGGACATAATTTTTCTTAAAAACCAACCACAAATCCACAGATCCAAAGACCATGTTATCTGTTGTGCTACCCTGTTGATCAGTGTCATCAGACATAATAATCTCTCTTTCACAAGCCATGTAAGAAAGACCACACGCAATGCCATCTGCTCTTGCACTGGCAGGTCTATTTCCTCAACATATGTCAATTAAGATTTATATCTCATCTTGGGGTTGAACATCTGACATGCAATCAAAGGGGTCCCCAGAGTGTTTGAGCCCTTTCTACAATCACATGAAAGGTACTTGCTTTTAGAATTTGAGTCTTGTAAATCCATGAACCGTGATTCTCTTTCTACTTCAGATATTAAACCAACATTGATCCTGTATTTTGCAACTGGACAGCTAAAAGGAGAAGCAGACTCCAATGTACAGTAGTGAAGGTTACTGTGTTATTCTCAGGATTCTCTTAGCTGCAAGATTTGGAAAGCAGCTGTGCTGCAGTGATACACTTTGTAACCATCAAGAACACAACTAGTCCTCAGAAACACATTGCCTGTACACAGCCCCCCTGACAACAGCTAATGGCCTTCCCTGCTGATACTCACATTTGGAAATACACTTAGTGATAGTATTTTTAACTCTTCCTGAAAGTTATAGAAGTACTGGTTTCCTACAGCAGCAGAAGGAAGCTGACATCCCAAGGGGTTTGTGCTGTGGACACATGAACTGCATGAACTCAGATGTGTTTGTGTGTGTGTGTGTGTGTGTGTGTGTGTGTGAACTCCTTAAAATGTTTTGCTTCAGTTTAAACCCACATTTTTCATCTCCTTTAATAGTAAATTGAAGTTAAATTATAGAAGGCATGTTTCCTTTGCTAAAAGGAAGTCTATGCTCACTGTCATTTCAAGAACTAAATAAACTCTTCACTGCCTTTCGTGAAATCTCTCAGATACTCAAAGTAGTCAATAGAATGCTTAGGTGATATTCCCAAAACAAATTTTCTGTCTTAGTCCTTTGTTCAGAACATGTTTTCTTTACCTCATTTTTAGATACAATTTTCCCTATTGCATTATGTTCTCTCTGGTTTCACTCCCAGATGCCAAGAGAAACATAAACCTAATTGAAAACACATGGCATTTTTAGTCTATGTTAGTTAATTAGTTAAAGACATTTAGATTGAAAATGGGCTTCCATTAAGCCTTGGGAAGTTGTTTCCAGGCTTGGTTTTTTGGAAGAGAACTGCCACAAGTGTGCTCCCAACTTACATGAGGGAGATGAAAGGAAAATATTTCATTGAGGGTGCCATGAGAACTGTCATCAGTACAGGATGGGATCTGACCTGCTGCAAAGTAACTTTGCAGAGAAGGATCTGGGGGTCTCGGAGGACAACAAACTGTCCATGAGCAGGAACTGTGCCCTTGTGGCCAAGAAGGCCAAGGGTATCCTGGGGTGCATTAGGAAGAGCACTGCCAAAACGTAAAGAGAGGTGATACTGCCCCTCTACTTACCCCTCATGAGGCCATATCTGGAGTGCTGTGTCCAGATCTGGCTCCCCAGTACATGAGAGACATGGAGCTCCTGGAGAGGCCCAGTGCAGGGTGACAAGGATGATCAAGAGATTAAATTATCTCTCTTTCGAGGACAAGTTGAGGGAGCAGGGTCTAGCTGAGCCTTGAGAAGAGACAACTGAGAGGGTCCTCATCCATGTACATGAGTACCTGAAGGGAGGATGTCGAAGGATGGAGCAGCCTCTGCTCAGTGCTGCCAAGCAATAGGACAAGAGGCAATGAGCAGAAACTTATGCATAGGAAGTTCCACCTGAACATGAGGAAGAATTTCTTCACTGTGTGGGTGGCTGTACACTGGAACAGATTGCCCAGAGGTTGTGGAGTCTCCCTCACTGAAAATATTCAAGAACCATTTGGATGCAATCCTGTGTGAATTGCTCTATGAAGACCCTGCTTGAGCAGCGAGGTTGCACCAGATGACCTCACCTGTAATCCCTTCCAACCTTAACCATTTTGTGAAAAGCATGTAAATCAGGTGCACGGTACCACACGCATTAATATATGTATTTATGTACATATATTTAATATAGGTACAATTTTTTCTTACAGCTCATGTTTTGAGTGATAAAAGCATGCATGGCAGCTACAGGTTTGCTCAGTAAGCAGTCCCTGACACATGCACAGATGCAAGCCTGCTCCATGACCTGGCCCACAGCAGATCACTGTGTCCATGGTTGTCCATAGTGTCAGGACATGATGACACAGCATGTGTTACCTTTCCTCACATTATTGCTAATTTGCAAATGGGAACAGTACTATGTTTATACACTATATACTCCAGTTGCAACAAAGATGAGTCAATATTCTAGGAAAAGAGAAATTCAGTCACACAGAAAAGAGGATGTAACAGGAACAGCAGATAACTAGTTACTTTCATACCACTCATTATCACCTTGAAGTTTCTTATTACCTTGATACTAATTTTGGTCCTTCTTTCATGAATTGAGGTGTTAGAGCACAACCCTTTCACAGAAACAAGATGAAGATGCAGAGGGTCAGGCCACGTGTGTCATCTAGCACAGAATCTCAGCTCTGGCGGTGGGCAACAATAGATGTCTGTGAAAGAGTACAAAGGAGGGACAAGAATAAAATAACAATTCCCAAATTACATATGTTCAGCTGCAAATATCAAAAACTGAGTATCTTCTTGAACTAGAAATATTGTCTCTGTGTATAATAGACCCTGATGGCTCTACTTGTAAATTTGTTCAAATAGCTTTTGAACTTTGTTCCAAATAAGCTTTTGGAATCAATAACATCTTTTCATGACGATTTGGTGAAAATATATCTCTACTGAAGTTATAAGCACTTAACATACAGAACCTCTTACTTTGTCATTTACAGGTACAGATAGCATTTTGGTGTTTTAATCTCCAACTAAAGTCTGAACAGTTTAAGATTGTACTTCAAGGAGGAGCCTTTTACATCTTTGAAAACTGAGTTTTGGATTTCATGATCATGTACAGGAATAGAAGGTGAGAAGCAAAACTAAATCAGGCATTAGGATTTACACCTTTTGTAGAGTAAAATACTTTCAAGCAGCAGCCAAAACAATGTTTCTTATAGAATAAAGCACAACATTTCTGCAGTTAGGTAGGAACAACCTCAGTGAAGTTGCAACATTTCCTATTTTTAAGAGCTCTGAGAGCTAATGGTTTAATTTAGTAGCACTTCTACTAAATCATTCACTGATGACACAGTACTGAATCACTATGACTCTAACACCATACTTCGAATTTGAGAGACTTGTGACTTGAAATTTAGGAGTCCTTCCCACTACAAGTTGCACATGGTATCTTTATTTTGGCAGTAGTAGTATAGGAAAGGCATGAAGACATGCAAGAAGTTGTTTGGAACTTGAAAGGTGCTGATGCTTTTGCCTAATAAGATATAAATATACTCATATATATCACCATACCACCTTAAAGAAACTCAAATTCAGTTGTTGTTCAAACAGTAGAACCAGTTCAAGAAGTTTGAAACACAGCACAATCAAACCTCTTTGCTAACAGAACATGGGATACTTCCTTTAGGCAATTTGAAAAGAAAAACAAAATTTATTACCCCCACGTTCACCATAACAGAGTGCTCCAGGAGAAGCATCCTGTCTCTTTCACAGCCATTCTTGCCTGACCTATTCTAGAAAACTCATAGCTCTGTCACAATGAGTAGGGAAATTAGGCTACAAATTATTTTCCTTCATAAAAAACCCACATCAATAAGAAGGCTTTTTAAAATGGCATTTCAGTTTTATAAGACATTAGTTTCATTTTCCTTGTTTGTTTCTAAAAGCCAGGTTTATTCTCATGCTAATGAAAGGTCCTAAATCTTGTCTACAATGTAGCCAGTGAAGGTACCATTTACAAAGAATTCTGTAAGGAGTGGCCCACTAGGAATGTGAACCATTTTGCACCCCTCTACTCTGTCAGAGCTGCCCTTGCTGCTTTGGCTCTGTACTCCTTTGGCCCGCAGGCCACTGCTCCTCTATGTGCCTGGCTGATACACAGCTACTGCTGCTCATGGAAATCAGGAGCCTCAAAAATCTAAAACAGCTAAATCCAAATGAATCTACCAAGTAGTAAAATCTCTTAAGCCTCTACTTTCTTGGGGTTATGATAAATTTCTATATTAAAAGCTCTTCTTAAGCCTTTGAACAAGAATTTGCAGAATGTGAGGTCTAAATATCTGTGAATTTATTTCTGTTGAGAGAAACTGTTCTGGCAGAACTTCAACCAGACCTGGCACTGAGACCCACTAATCTTCTTATTAATGTTTTTATGAGTCTTCTGATAAAACTGTGAACTCAGCAGACTGGTATTAGCGTACTACAACCTACTGAAAAACAGAACTGAAAAAAATTGCTGCACTTCTCTTGTTCAGACCTTAGACAGTTAACATACAACAGTGCTTCATTCTGCTGTTACAGTATTTGTATTTCATTCCCTCACTCTGACTAAAGCATTGCAGCAGTTACCTTCCTGAACAAATTCCAAAAAGCTCATGCACTCCCAACTGTTTTGTCTCTTGCTGAGCTGAGGATGCCTTCCCAGGCTACTACGGCTGCTTCTCTTCTCCCGTATTTGGAAGTCGGCCTTCAGCATGGAGATCCCTTGTGGGTTTCTGTTTAAATTCCAGAGTCACTGTTGCACATTACCATTTCCTTCAGCTGATGTAAATCAAATGCAGTACGAGTGAAAAATGTCAGTATAAGCTTGGCCAACTACTTTGCAAGGGGAGCTGTGATGAATGCAGAAGGTTTATCTCAGGACAAAACGTTTCACAAGCACAGCATGCTTTGCACAGGGGATGTTGCTGAGGCCATTGCCCGTCCTTTGGCAGCAGTTTGCACACACTTTACCGCTGTGTAACACACTGAATTGGCAGCCCTGCCACAGTGTGCAACAGTAAAGAATGACACACTTGCATGGAAAATATTGTTGCCTGGCATCAGGGCCTTTTTTCTTTAAACAGAGCCCAAAACCTAAAGGGGAATTTCATTTCACCCCTGGCATTTTAGGACATCTGCAGCAAACTTAAATTTTCATAGGATCAAGACAGTAATACAATCCAGTTTATGCAGTTACAGCATTTCTATAAATTTTCTCAGTCAGCTAATTAGTTTTACTCAGAAAAGTTAGAAGTTGACGCAGTAAAGGAACAGCATTAGATCATTCCAGGGGAAAGTGCTTAATCACAGCCAAGTATATTTGCAAAGAAAACATAATTCTTCTCTGCTGTGGTACCTAACACTGAGAATAACACCTGTAAAATGGAGGCAAGTGCTTACAGCTAACCTGACACATACATTCAGTGAAGTATTAATACTAGCAAAACACCTTATAACTAAAGACCATGCAAGTTCATGAAGCTCTTTGCAAAGAGTTCTGTTCCACCGCTCGTACCACTTGCAGCTGCAGCACCATGTACCCTGAGCATGGGATACAGAACTCTCCAAAAGATACTGTGGCAGAGGCCTCATTGCAGCTACACTTTATGTAAATACACAGAATTCTCCCTTTTCCTACCAAATCCTATTAGTTCTGTATTCATACATCTCACTTACTTCAGTGGAAGTCAAGAGAGGATTTCTTTGCTTTGTTAAAAGACTTGGCAGACAAGGAGAATTTATTTTTCTGATCATCTGCAACAGGGAGACATTATGACCCTAAAGACAACAGAGATTTTTGTAAGGAGAAGAGTCTGCTGACATCAAGTTCTCTGTAGAAATGGGTTTAACTGGACTTACCTGAGTTCTTATGAAATACTAAAAGGCATGGCAAGAGTGTCTTCAAAGCTAATCCTTTCATTATAACCATATTAGCTTATTTGAGATGTTGGCCATCACGGCCACGCTAATAATAGATACTACTTAATAACACTAAGATTTTGAATGTGTGGAAGGCATAGGAGGTTTGGCATCTCTTATTTTTTTTTCCTCAGTGGGGAATCCATTGTTGCATGTGTAATACCATACTGGAAGAGGAAAAAAGAAATCTTACATTTCCACCTTGGGTTCAATAAATGGAACATATCAAATCTATCATTACTTTCTAACCATCTGTTAGGACCCGATGAATTATTGAAACTGTATAACCTGGGGAAGCAATCCCAGCATAATTATTGTATAATTAAAGACTGAATTGTGCAAAGGGCAAAAGAAACTGAACTTTTAAAGTACCTGCCTCAAAGCTATTATTCATATGACATCAATATGACAATTGTGAATACTGCAAAGGAAAGAGAAGACACTGGAAAGGCAGCACTTAAGAGGAAAAAAAAAATCAGTGTTACAAGTGTTACATGCATTGCTGTTAATTGCACAGAATATTTCTGGATGTGGCTTCAAAAATTAAGTAGCCACAGCATGCAGGAAATTCCAGTGATGGGCCTGCAGTACAGTCACATAGTGCAGACAACAAAATTTGATTTTTGTATGGGCAAAAAAGCCACCAATATAACCCAAATAACGTAACAAACTGTAAATACCAACACATCCCAAATACAAGTACACATTTTGTCCTGTAGGTAAGCAAATTTCAGAAAGCCACCAAAAATTTCCATCTGTTCTGTATTTTATTTTGCCTTCAGCAACTGTACTTATTTGAGCAACAAATTCAACATTTTATAGGTTTTATATCACTTTCTTTCCTAAGGACATATATGCACCCATGCACATTTCAGACAAAAGCCAGTACACATGGTCCTAAACCTAAAACAATTATTTTTAATCAAAGAACTTATCTTATGTGCAACTCACACAAATTACTAAATAAATACACAGCATACTTCCACAAAACAGAATTTAACAGATTATTAGCTCATGACATAGACTAATTGCTTTTTGTAATTCTCAGCTCCAGCACAGTGCTGTTGAGAAAGATTTTTATCTGTGCACATTGTTACTGACCCATAGTATGCAAAAGAGGCAATGCTTGGAATGCATACACTAGAAATGGAAGTACCTGCCATATAGCCAATAGCAAAAAACATAAACTACTCTTACAGTGCACAGTTCAACTAACTTAATACACTCATTACTGATGAGAGGCTGATATTCTAAGTATGTTTTGCATGCCAATGGCATAATTTGATTATGTTATCAAGCCTACAGGTATACTTCTTTCTGAACAGAATGGGGTTGCACAACATGGAATAAAATTTCTACCATTGCAGATTCAACAAATACGCACATCTAAATACAACTCCCAGCTCACCCAAACAGAACAATAACAAAACAAAAACAAAAATTTAGAGGTATATTGCTAAATTTTCTAACCCTGCAATAAATCTGGGTTTTTTAGCTCTGTAGGCCTAGAACTTGTAACTCCCTGTAGTCCCAACCCTGACAGGGCTGGTATGAGAAGTTACAGACAGCCCCTTGAGTCTGCACGAGCTTTACTTAATTTCTCTTTCTGTGTGTCCCTGTGTCTGCTCATAGGGCGTCTGTGCTCAAACACTGCACAGAAAGAACATTGTTTGCTCTGAAACGTTTCGGAGTGAAACCCAGCCCGACAGGAACATTGATTTATAGCTTAAAATAGCAGAACAAGGACAGAAACACCTAAAAGCCAGCAGTAACTTTCCAAATCTAATTCTGTGCTCATGTTATCAAGGAAAGGGAGAAGTGCAGATCGCAGCCCTGGAGCTCCTCACTGACATGCTGTATTTCATTACCAGGGGAGCCCTGAGCCCCGCCGGCGGGCGGGAGGGCAGCGCTCCGCCCGGGCTGCGCCGGCACCGGCACACAGGCGCTGCGGGACACCGGGGATGTGTGTTCCCCTACGGCTACGCTTTGTACTCACACTGGCACCGCGCCGCTCACCCGAGTGTATTTGAACGAGCTTTCTCGCCTCTGTTACCACAGTTATAGGGATAAAAACCTAAGCCAAAGTTCGCTCTCCCGCTACGTGACGCCCCGGCCCGCCCCGCGGGGCCGCCGCCGCTTCAGCGCTGTCCCGCCGAGTCCCCTCAGCCTCCGAGGGGCGGCGGGGACACCTCTCCGCACCTTGGGCGGGCGTGGAGCTGGACAGAATGGACACCGCTCCGCACCTCGGGCGGGCGTGGAGCTGGACAGAATGGACACTGCTCTGCACCTCGGGGGGGGGCGCGGGCGGGCAGCGGGCGCTGAGAGGACACCGCTTCCCCACCTCGGGCGGGGGCGGGCGGGCAGCAGTGCCCGCCGCCTCTCCCCACTTGCCCTCAGCGCGGGCGGAAGCGGTCGGGGCCGCACCCGGGGCGTGCCGCTTCGGGCTGGCTGTGGGCGCTGAGGGGGAGCGCACACCCCGCACGAAGGGGCGCGCCCCAAGCAGTGACTGGGGACGAGGATCCGGCCAGCAGCGTCCCCTTCCCGCGGCCGCCCCCGTCTCAGCGCTGCCCAGCGCCACACACACACGGCCCGGAGGGCTCGCTCCGCCTCAGCCCAGCGGAGCTCGCTGCCGGCGGGCGTGGCGCAGGAATCCCCGAATCCCGCCATCCCAGCGCCCTCGCCCCCCGCTATCCCGGCTCGCGGCTTTAATCGTCTCCTTATATGGACACCAGAATGTCTGACGTCATCCCGACGCTGGGAAACCAGCGCCCGCGCACCCAAGCTTGGTTGGGAAGGCAGGCGGTGCGGGAGAGGCGGGGGGCGGACGGGGAAGGAGGCTCTGGAATGTTGATGGACGCGGCGTTGCGCCACTGGGAGCGGCGGCCCCGGCCCGGCCATTGGGCGAGGCGGGCGGGGGCGGGAGCGGCGGGAGGGGCCGGCCGTGGCGCTTGAAAAGCCGCCGCCTGGTCGGGGAGCGGCGCCAGTGCGGGGTGGGCACGGCTAGGGGGTGCGGGAGGGCAGCGAGTTCGAGTCCCGCCTCTGCGAGCCTGAGCCGGGAGCTGATTTTCCGAGCTGCCGCGCTCCGCTGTGGGGCGAGGGGAGGTCGGAGTGGTCGTTTGGTTTCCTCTTCTTCCTCATTTTGCTCTTTGCGCCGAGGCCGCGGCTCTCGCTGTGGGGCGCCAGCTCGCAGGGACAGAGTTTTCCAGGAGTTTGTGCGGACTTCGGGCCCCGGCCCCCCGCCCCGCCGCCGCCATGCCCGTCTTCCACACGCGCACCATCGAGAGCATCCTGGAGCCGGTGGCCCAGCAGATCTCCCACCTGGTCATCATGCACGAGGAGGGGGAGGTGGACGGCAAGGCCATCCCGGACCTCACCGCCCCCGTGTCGGCCGTGCAGGCCGCTGTCAGCAACCTGGTGCGGGTGAGTAGCGGCGGCGCCTCCTCCCGGAGCAACTTTGGCCGTCGCGGCCAACTTGTGTGCCCGGTGGCGCCCGCCGGCCCCGGGCTGTGGCGCACAGGTGACCGGCCCCGCCCCGGGAGGGACCGGCTCCCCCGGCGGTGGTGGCGGTGGCCGGGAAGGGGTTAAGTTGGGAGGCTGCTCCCGCCTGGAAGCCGCTTTCGGCTGTGTTCGCCCCGGCCGGCGAGGCAGCCGACGGGCCGTGCTGCGGAGCAGCGAGGTGTCCCAGCAGCGAGTTGCTCGCCGTCTCCGAGTGAAGAAGCCTTTGCCCACCTGAGGAGCGGCATCGCGGTGAAGTGCACAAGGTGCGGTGGTTGCTGCTGTTCATGCCCGCCCCGAAGCGCCACACAGATGGCTCTGATACGCTGCGTGGTTCCTCGCTGCCTTGGAAACTCCTATTTTAAACATGTGCACTATAAAAGGCAAAATACTTACTTGGCGTGAGCCTATCCTAGAAAAAACTCCAAACCCAAACATCTAAGTCCCAAACCTCCCAGGCATTTGGGTTTGATTGTTAATTCGTGAAGGCTGATCATTCGTTATCAGCGCAGGAGCCGAGGCGGGACAGACCTGTGGTTTCCAGGCAAAGTCTGGAGTTGTAAATTGTTCTTGTTACGTAGCCTTGAGTGTGAGGTACTGTTTGCTTATGGGAAGCTGAAATTCGGCTTGAATCTCTCAGTTTCTCAAGAGCAGCTATGCATGGCATGTCTCTTTAAGATCTGAGTATCTGCAGTATGCACATTTCAGTTTGAGATGTGCAAGTGACTAAAACATTTTAAATCTTTTACTTGTATTAGTACTTTTATAGCCATCAAAAGAATAGTGAACTGTTGCAAGGCAGAAATGTTCTGTGTGATATAGATAGCGCTGTGATGTAGCATACTCTTATTACATTAAGAATTACCTGGTAATACTTACCTTATATTTCTGTTAAGTTCAGTTACAGATACTGAATTAATTTTTGAACATCAAATGTGGCTTGCTCATTTTGAATCGTGTAAAATTCTGAAGTAAGTCATGGCAAGCAATACCCCTTGCCAGTAAGCTTTACTTTAAAATGAATAGCTATGTACAATTAAAGTACTGTGTCACTATTAACTGATGTATTAATGCACTGAAATCATGAGACTTGTGGGCGTAAGAAGTTGTTCAGATGACTATGTGATGTGTTTTGTCACATTTTGGCCTGCAGTACTTGCTACTGCTGGAGTAACTTGCCACTTTGATGTTCTGCAGTTTGCTACAGTGTAACTACATCTCTCGGTCCCCATGATAGTGAATGTTACAGTTTGTGCTCTCTGGAATAGTTGTGTATCCTGCTGACTTTTGCAGAAACTCTTCTTACAAAGAACAATTGGTCTGTAGCAATGAACTAATGTAATAGGTGTATTGGCTGTGAGGGTGTGAAGCCTGAGTGTATTAAATACTTTTCCTTGAAAGGAAGACTTTGGGGTAACGCTTTGCTTCTCTGTGCTTAGTTCCTATTATTGAGTTGTGTGACTATTTTTCCCCACCCCTCCTTCCTCTCGAAAGAAACTTGATCTGATAAGGTCTCATTTATTAGAGCAGAGCAGAAACAGAACTAGTTTCATTCTGTAACTTGCTAATGCATGTTTTATTCTTTACATTTTGAACTCTTTTGGAAGCTTCTGGCTTTCTTGTCTGCTAGTTAGATAAAATGAGGGACTGTTGAATTATTTTTCATGTGTTAATTTACAAAGAGCAAATAGAAGTGGTGTAATCTGTGGCAGTACTGACCAGGAAGATGCCTTGATCTGGTAGAATACATCTTTGACTATGTTAGGAAAAATTCAGAATTAAAGTTCTGTTTCCTGTTTGCAACTGTTTTCAGTGCATCACTGGGAAGCGTAAAGGGGATTTGTGATAAAGCAGGTTCATTGGAGCAGGAGTATTTATGCAGACAGATTATCAAATTATGAACCTTCTGGTGGCTTCACAGGTGTCAGCAAATATGGAGTTGTCAGTGCAACCAAGACAGTAATATAGCTGCCAGCTCATTGTGTTGCTTGCTCTCTGCTCAGGGGTTTTTGTGTAGCATGTGAATCAAAGTACATAAGGGAAAGTCCTGAAGAGTACAGAATTTTTTAGTGATAAATTGTCACACACAGCAGCACAGTTCTCCAGCTCCCTATAGGGAAGACTCCACAGTTTGGAAAATGCATTATTTATTTGATTTAACTATTGTATCTGTAAGTAACTGCTGGTAGAGTTTAAGTGCTGAGACCCATTCTTGTGCAAGGCCTAGGGGATGTGCTGAGTGGGGAAATGGGTTAGGAAATGACTGTATGGCCATGAGGAAGGGCACATGTGCAATAACTTGAGAAAAAGCTTATTTTTTTGATATTCCTGAGTGGGAGTTAGTACAATACAGTATATTCAAGATAGAACAGAGTTTGATGGATATGAGTCTAAATTTAAGACTATTTGGTGAGTTAAAAGGGAGTCCTAAATACCTTGACTTGAGACATCTATCTGAGAACTCTGCCTTCAGTTTGCATTTCTTCAGAAATGCATTTCTGTGTTTTCTGTCAAGAGTATTTATGCTGTATTTTAAGGTTTGCCTGAAGCTATCTTAAATTACCTGGGATTTTTTAATGTAAAGTTTGCACACCCAAGAAGATCTACTGTAAAGATGCTTCCTTGTCAGAACCTAGTTGGAAAGTAATCCTGGGTAAGAGATAGACCAAACCATTATTGAAGTTGATGGTATAATTAAATCTTTACAAGTTCATCTTTCCTGTAGTAAACACTGAAGAAAGACTTTCTACTCTGCTTGCAATATGAGAATTTTATTCTACTGCATCTTGAATATTCGGTTAGAAAGTAGCTTTTGCAGAACAATTCTCAAGTTGTTTTGAAGTATTTTTATGAAGTTTCTTAGTTGTGTGATAAAGAACTTGTTGCCCATGCAAAAATGCATCATGTGAAGGGAGGTAAGCATCAGAAGCCTTTTTGCATAGAAATAAGCTTTGACTGGAGCAAAGTATTTGAGGGTAAGGCTTCAGATACCACAAGATTATTTATGTACTGAATCAGTTCTCTTTTAACTGAAAATGTTTGTTTTAATTGGCTTATATTTGTAGTGGATCTGTGTCTCTTGTGTGATGGTTGGTGCTTGGTATTTCTTTTGGCTGAAGACATGACACTGTAAGTCTATACAAGTGGTGCTGGTGGTGGGTAATAGTTAAGTCCATGCAATGGTTAGAGAATACTTTGAGTTTGCTAAATATACTATAGGTTCAGTGGAGAGTGATGAAATTCTGAGTTCTAACTGGTCAAGCTTCCCAGGAGGAAATGAACCATGTGGTAACTTTCTAGTTGTTTGGGTTTGGTTTTTTTTTTTGTTTGTTTCCTAGTTTGGTTTTCTTCTTGTTGTTGTTTTTTTTTTAAACACTCATCAGACTTTTTTAGCCTGTTTTTACAAAGAGGGGTTTGTATCTAAGATGACTAATGGTGATGCAGGAATCTTAAACCAGTTGCACACATTATGTAAGTAAGTTTTTTTCATGGAGGAGAAAAAAAAAATCTCTACTTTCCAGTAGTGAATTTACAAGCCTTTATCTTCAGACTAATATTGTTATTGCCAAACACAGGAAATAAATTTTACTGTTTTAAACTTCATTTACTTATTGCCTTGTATGGACTTAGGCATTCTGCCAGTACAGGCATAGCCCAGTCTGGTCACTTCTCTCTGCTGTTTCAGACAGAATTGCTTCAGAGCAGCATTGCTGTTGCTCTGCCAAATACCAACAATACCATGGGTGAAGCTGCTGAGCTTGACAGAATGGGAAGCAATTCTCTGCATGAAAATTAAGGTAATAGAAGGGACTTGGGAAGTACACATAATTTAAACACTGGAGCAGGCTCAGCAGCTCAAAGAGATGTTTTTTTTTCAGAGGCTGGGTTGTTCAGCCAGATCACTGGGCTGAAAGATCTGACCTGCTTTACCTGAGACCAGCTGCCTGACCAGTTACCCTGTTCTCATGTCCTTCTAGTTTTACACAGTTTGAGGCATCTGAGCAAAGTGATACTGCTGTGGAATGCTCATAAGGAAAAATTTAAGACATGGTAACAAATGAAGTGGCTGAGATCTTTCAGAGCAGAGATCTGCTCTGAAATAATAGCATTTGTGTAGTTGATAATGCAGCTTGTGCCTTTCCATCCTCTGTGCTGTATTTCTGTAAGTGCATCTATGTTTCAGAAGTGTCTACGTGCATCCAGTTTCTATTACATTATTTTTAAATGGGTAAGAAATGCTTTACTCTCTATTAAATTGTTAAGTCATGTTTCTCAAGAATGTGTTCTTGTTGGATGCTGTGATATGCCTTTATTTACCTACTGATATTTGGAGGCTTTATGAAACAGTACTGACATATTTCTGCATCTCAGTTACTAACTGTGATTAGCAGCTCAGGCTAATCATCAGGAAGGGTCTCTTAGATTATAAATATCCTGTCTCATGGTTTATCAGATGTTTCCTTTAAGTAGGGTTGGGCCAAGCACTATTTTAAAATATAAATAAATGCAGTCTAGAGTAAGATTAAGCTTAACTGGAGATTGTACTTGATGAGAACAGGACCCTATAGCAGTGGGTCAAACAGTCATATGTGTCAGAGGTTTTTGTCACTTCCTAAAGTTGTAAGGTCAGTCTCTTTACCACCAGTGGAAGCCCACCCCATCTAAGCACAGTTAAAAGCACCCAGATAACTCTTAAAACAGGGGCAACTTGATACCAGTACTTAGCCAGTGACATTAAGTTTAAACCAAAAAAAAAGTTAACTGCATTTAGTGTAGCTGCAGCAGCTGTTTTATCCTAGCAGATGAGGTAGTAAACACCTCAAGCCACTGGCATGTCCTGACTGCATAACCGTGGGCCTCTGTCAGGTGAGAAGTTGGTAGGAGTTGCAGGGCCATGTGGAAAGCACTGTGGATTTTCCTTGGACAGGCTGTAAATTGTCTATTAATGCCTGCAAACCACCAGCTTTGAAATCACCTATTTAAATGAATTTGTGGAAAATGCAGCCTGCCTTGAAATTGTTGTCATGGCTGCAGCAAAAGTCAAATACATGGATAAACACCTGGAATGAGGAGAAATGGCCTGACTGTTTAGGAGAGTGGATGGTAAAACATCTTTATCATCCCTAAGTTTTGTTCTGGCATTGCTGACTTGCCTGTAACCCAGGCACACAAGGCAGGAGTGAGCTATTGTGACCAGCTTAATGTTTCCCTCTTTTGAAGGAAAACCTAGCTTGTAATATTTATGTATCTTGGAAGATGATGGAGAAAGAAAAAAGACAAACTCCTCTTGCATAATTTTCTGCACAGCACAGAAAGTGGCTCTTGAGGGGGTTGTAGTTTCTGCATTTCTTTCTTGATACCTGTAACTTGCCATGGGATCTGTGCCTTCCCCCCACCTCCACTTTGTTACATTGTTACATTTTGAAGCAGAAAGAAATGGTTGTTACAGAAGCTCACTGAACTCTGCTGAACTCAAATGAATGAGATTACCAGAATAGGCCTGATGATCTCATGAGAAAGTCTTTCTTTACAGGTTTCTTGGTCTTATCTATGTGTAGTAGGAAACTGTGATTACTATTTTATAAATAATAAAAATGTCCTTCTTTTTTTATTTTTTAAATAGAACATCCTACTTCAGCGTGCCAGCAATTTCCACAGGCCTCATTTGCCATATCGTGGGAACTGTGGCCATATGCTGTGAGAAAGTGGATAAACCCCATTAGGGTGTGTGTATGGGAGGGATGGGGAGACGAGTGATTAATCAGATAGAAAACAACTTGGTAATAACAAAAGCACACCATAAACTTCTTTCTTGCTTTTGTCTATTAGGAATTATCTTTACATAAGTGATAAATTAGATTCTGATTTGAATGCAATAATATCTTTGTTCTGTTATTGTTTGGATACTTAATTTATACCAGTCTCCACCATCAGCTTTAAAAGGGATCTTTTGTTCTCTTGTCCTTTAAGTGTGCATAGAGATGGTGAATGCCTCCATTAGTAATTACATGCAGCTTGCTTTTTGGGCATAAAAACAGAATATTATTGTGGAATGGGTAGCCTTAAAGTGGCAGTTGGATTAAAAAGTTCTATATGCCAAAATTCTGGTGAATACCAGTCCAGCACTGGAAAATGTAATTTATGCTTTCTGCTGCATAAGTGAATTACACCAGTGTAGGAGGAGTTGTTAAACCCATGTTAAAGGCCAGTGTTTTTAGCAATTATTCTTCCTGATGTCTTGTAACTTTAGAGTGTGATGTAGTTGTGCTTTATGATTTGAAACAAGAAGATACTTTTTTCCACACTGAGATATTAGACTATAGATGTGGAATTTCTTTTAGAGGTTAATAAAAAATGAACCAAACAAAACATTGTTCAGAAATGTGTATCTTCAGAATATAAGTGGAGTAATGTACAGGTCTTTTCCCCTTCCCAATATAATTGAAATTTGGATTGATGAAATGAATCTTTGAGAGGACTGGGTGGGGGTGGATTCAAGCAGTGGTTTTAAAACTGTATTAGCAAATGTAGTATTATTGCTAGTTACTGGAAACTGTCAGTTTTCCAAAGGAGAGGATAGGTCAGTCCTAGTCAATCCTTGCTTTGAAAATTGCTGTTTAATTTTGGTAGTGGCTTCACATGTAGTGAAGACTGGCTTTTTATCCCTGCTTCTCTGTTGTGCAGCTTGCGTGTGTTTCTCACTGCATTGTCTTACTAAGTCTTGATGTCTTTGTATTTTTTTGCTTCAATATGAAAACTAAGTATCTACTGCTAGAAATGACAGCAGAAGATTGATAATATTTACACTGAAAAGCAAGTCAGACTGGCAAACTAGGCTTTAAGAAACTTTGCAATGTAATATTTTTTCTTTAGTGATATGAATTATGTTCTATCACTTGCTCAGTCAAATGCTATCACAAGTAGTTCTTGATACAGAACCTGCCTCTGCAGTCGTGGTCCTTGATTTCTGTCAAGTGATAACTTTCCTGACATTTATATTTAAACACAGCAACAGAAGCATTGTTGTTATTGAATTCAAACACTGAAGTGCTTTTTGTAACTATGTAACTGTCAAAAGTTTATCCACTAATTGATATTAGTGTTTAGTTGTATAATTTCTTCATTAATTTTTATGACAACAGGTAAGACAGAACTAACTTTAAATATTGTCCTGTAATTGAAGTCTAAAGCAACAACTTATGTTGCATGGAAATACACCACAGATGAGTGAACATTGCAGCTACCTGGATTTCAGAAGAAACTTTGTGGATACAAGATGACTTGGTGCCTGAGGAGATGAAATGATGAAAGCAAAGCTGAATCTTTTCAGTTACAAATATTTCCTCAATACGTATCTCTTTAAAACACAAGCCCAGTATCCTGGCCTCTCAAAACTCAGTGGGATGGGGATGGGGGGCATGGCCCTAAGTGCATAATACTTGGCAGTAGGTCTGGTTTGTCCCTGTAGTGATTTCAGGTCCGACTGAATCTGTAAAAATATGCAAAACTGTCCAGAGAAAGCAAACCTTTCCTTTGCTTACTTTGCCTAATAACTAAAGTGTACTGAAGTATGACTTCACTTGCCCCTGTTCTGAGACTAAAACTAAAGTTTTGTGTCAAAATACAATGAACAACTCACTTTGTAACAAATCTCTTATTCAGAAGTAAATACTATTCTGATGCTTCAGAATAGCTATTTACAGCATGAATAATGAACAATGGGTAGGAATAGTGGCTAATGAAAGGGGAAAGAAGGAAAAAACTAAAACCTCTTCATTATCAAAATCTTTCCACAGTCACTGAAACTCTCAGCTTATTGGGTTTTAGTTGATGATCATTTCCAACTCCTTCTCTCACTGAGAAAACATGTGTTGGAACATTTTCCCAGTATCCATAGGGTAGGAAACTGATGATTCATGTCAGGTTTCTCCAGTGAGAAGTGGAGAAAAGAAACACACTGTTTATGTTGGCCTAGATACTTATGAAGGGACCTGTTGTAATAATGCTACATGGCATTTACCATTAATGGTTACACCCATAGAATAGCAAATGTAACTTGGTCTTCTTTCACCAAATACAAATTTTTCTTGTGCCAAACTCTGTGCACCTTGGGGAGCTGAGATTGCTGAAGGCAGTTTCAGAAAACACTGAAGTAAATGAAGCTTTCTGTACCTCATCTTTTTCTGTGTTATGGTCAGCCCCTCCCCACCTGTTCCACACTGGGCCTACATTTTACCTGGTCTTTATTTTGCTGCTGTATTTACACAGGCATTTTTTGTTGTCTTTCATGCCCCTCGCTATGTTCAGCTCTAGACAGACTTTGTGCTGGACCCCATCCCTGCATGCTCAGCTAGTGAGTTTTTATTTTTCCTGGCAGGAGGGTTCTATTCATCCATGCAGGCCTCCTGCTACCCTTGCTTGTCTTCCTGCTCATCATGGTGAACAATTTGGAGTTGATGGTCCTTGAAAATCAACCAGCTCTCCAGAACATCTGTTCTTTTTCAGACTGTGTCCCATATGATTTCTTCAGTTAGGTCTCTTAAAAGGCTAAATACTGTCCTGAAGCTCAGGCTCTGGTTTATCTAGTTTCTTCCTTTCAGGGTCCTTAATTCTACCATCTAATGGTCACTGCATCTGGCATTTGCATTCCCAACTGATTCTTCCCTGTTTCAAACAGCAGAATGCCTCCTACCTTTGGCTTCTCACTCTGTATCTACTGATGAAAGATGGTAATTGGAACTTTACAGTCTGTGAAATGAAAAGTGGAGGCAAGAAGTTTTCATATTAAACTGTTGGTTTTTGTGATGGCCTAAGAAGGTTCTGCTCAAGCAAGTATCATCCTTAATCTTTGTCCTCAGGTACATATGATGCATAAATGACAACAGAACTGAGAAGGTACTGCTTCCGTGAGTTTTACAAGCTTTATGCTCAGATATCTGTGTATGCTGCTTCAAATATTTTGGTATGTTGCAGCTGTTCTGGTCTCATTGCTCAATGCTTAACTTCTGTTTGTGGGAATAGTAAAATATAATGGTATTCAACTGGAATTGCATTTGAGTAGCTGAGTCTTAGCATGAACTAGAGACAAGCCTGTCCCTCCTGAAGTGCTGTGAAGTGCACAGGAAAACTGCTATGGTGAATAATTTCATAAACAGATACAGTCACAGAAATGCCAAGGTAGCTGTATGAGAAATGGTGGTTATTTCTGCCACCCCTGAACTGATGAGAGGCATTGTGGTCACCCTAGCAAGTCACTGTATGATGGCAAACAGTAATGACTGTTCTCAGCCTTTCTTTTTGAACACGTGCATCAAAATGGGAAACTTGTTAAAGGCTGAGCCAGAAAAGTCCATATCAACTTCCTTACCCATTCCAGTCTTTCATCCATTTTCTGGATATCAGCTCTCCAGTTTCTGAAGAGTCTGACTCTTCCTGTCAGGCAGGGCAGGTGTTACAACCTGTCCTCTGGAACATCAGTTATTCTGACTGAGTTGCTTCTTCAAAGCTTTTCCTGAATTTGGAAGAGGCTGCATATTGCAACTGTTTTTGAGGGAAGTATTAATAAAACTTCCTTTTCTTATGCAGGCTTTGTTTTGTTTGCCTGCAGAAACAGACTTCAACTAGACTGATAGTGCATGCGAGTCACAGATAACTTGTAAGTTGCAAGAGTTTTGGGGTGGATTTGGTTCCTGGTGACCGCAAACTGAGTTACAGTTAGAACAAATGGACTCATTATAAATGAGTATTACGCCTAACTGTGCATAGGCAATGAATGGTTAAACTGTTCTGCTCAAAATGGGGGATAGTAGTACAGAAATGAGTGAAACAATTAATGCCAAGTGTTATGTGAATGAAGGCTGGCATGTTCAGCCTTCCTGTTTAAACTCTGGAAACCTTGTCTGTTGCTAACAGACATTCATGTAATCATCTAAACTCACTTAGGAGAGGTTTCTAATACTGAAGTGTGCGATGCACTGAATATTTTTTGTAAAGAGTTATCACTATAAAAAATGGCTGTGTCAAGCCTCCAGTTGGAAGCTACTGGAAGTTCACTTGCTTTGGTGTGTCTGCTATTAAAATCATAGGTAGGGTCTTCTGTAACTGCTTTAAGATTGATCACAAAAGATGTTTCTCATTTCAACCTCTGAATGTGTATACAGGTGTCTATATATTCTTCAGCTAAGTCTTCAAAAGCTTATTTGGTCACAGACCCACTGAGTACTTGAAAGAAAATTTATTATCAAGTGTAAAAACACTTTCTAAAATTACTGCATAACTCTTACAAGTTCTTAGATGAGAAGTTACACTGACTAGTGTTTGGACTACAGTAAAAATCACTTTCATGAGCCTCGCTGTCTTTGCAGCTTTTGCAGCACAATAGTTGTGCTGAATAAAAGAGATGAACAAATGGGGTTTCTCTCGAACTGCAGCGATGTAACAAAAAGGTCACTTTTTATTTAGCTTGCCTTGATACAGTGACAAAAAAATGGATTGGGAAGGGCTGGTAACTGCCAAACCACTGACTTAACTGTAGCAAGTGAAGTGCTGTTTGAATCTTTGCCACATGTATAAAATGTTCCCTTTTTCTCAAAAAAATCAAAAGGTGGGGAGTGGGAACCTCAGTAAAATCTAGAGGGCTTCAGTTTTTCTTGGAGGAAAAAGAGTACAGTAGCATGACATTTCTTTGATTTATTTTCAGTTAATGCTGGAGAAAACCTGCATTCCTTAGCTCTCTGACTAGACTCCACTGGCACTTGAGCTGTCACACCAGCTGAGCCCAGCCCACCCCCCATGCAGCAGGAAAGAATATATTTTCCAGTTGATCTGATTGTTTGGTTTGGTTTTGGGTTTGCCCCTGCCTTTCTTCTTCCCAGCTTGACATCCATGATTATTGTAGTTTAAAGCCGTGGAATACAAAGTGTTGTATCTGTCAATTGGAAGTAAATTTATTGCATAACAATTTTGCCATTGCAGTTTGGGGTGTGGAGGGAGCTTGGACGTTATAGTTGGAATATCTGGCCAGTTCTCTGATTACTCAGAGTACTGCAATGCTAAAGATACTTCTGACCCTGAAGTGCTTATGAACCACTACAAAGCCTTGTTGTGGCAGATTTTTACATAGCTGTCTTGCACATTTGTTGTTGCAAAGCACAAACTTTCCTGTGCATGGCTTCTTAGTTATCAGAATCACCAAAATATTTAAAACTAACTTGTTTACTGTATGGCAGTAGTAAGGCTTTTTTAAACTTGATCGATCTGGTGTCTGCTCTCACAACTGAATACGATTCCTTTCTTCAGACAGGTTTTTGCTATTTGCTTGCTAGCTGGCCCAAACCATTGTATTTCTGTTTCATATAGAATAGTTATCATTCAGAGGAGTAGTTCTGTTCCAATTAAACTTGGACCAACTTCCTCAAATAGGACAAAGTGTTACTGGGAGCAAGTGCAGCTTCCTGTTATAGGAGTTGCTTTTAGTTGGATTTGCAGCAATATTGATGTTCTCTTCTTGACCACATTATTGTAGCAGATACTGTAACTTAATCTCTAAATGGTTTATTTCACCAAAATTTTAAGGCTTTTTTGTTAATATCTATTAACCTTGTAAGAGGATTTTAACAGTTAGAAATGGGTGGTCCTTTAATAAATATGGAGTTGATTTGTCAACGTTCTTGTAATGTGACACAGCAGTGGTTTACTGTTATATGTGAACTGGGTAATGCTGTATGTCTGTGCAGTGCCTGGCACAACGGGGGCTGTGAAATGCAAACAAATTGCAGTGGGGAAAAAAAGGCTCTTGTTTTAAAGAAGTTGAACTTTCTGATGTCTCTTTATTATTGTGTCAAATTTAAAGATTAGATTTTAAGACAAGTTTATAGAGGCTTTGCTTCTCTACAACTTCCAAACTAACAGTGACTAGGATTATTCCTTTTATACACAGGAGGTGAACCCAGGCATTGACCAGCTTTGCCAATCTCAAGAACTTCACTAAAGAAGCAGTTTTAGCCTAGATATTTGTATGGCACTGGAGAGTAACCCTCAAGTTGCTTGTTTATATTGCCTTTCTCTCATGGTTTCAATTGAGAATTGAGTGTAGCTCTAACCTGAAGCTGCTCCTGATAAAATCTGTCCATCCTATCAAGCTGTCTACAGTATTAGGGCCAAACAACTCTATTGTTATAAAGAAAATTGCCACAGATTCCAGTATTATATGAACTAAGCTTTAATTGGGTGAACATAGAGAAGTCTAGTGTAACATATGTTAATGTTAACCCAAAACACTGCTTTAGAAGTAGGGTGGCTTCAGCACTGATTTGGGCAGAAACAGGTTTTAGTGGCTCCATGTTGACTGTAAAAGTGGCTGAGAGTAAATTCCTACCGTAGATACTTGGGAAATAATAATTGTTCTGAGTGAGAAATTAGGTCTGTAGAATGAATTAAATGATAAAAATTCTCAAATGAATCAGTGTCAACTAGGAATTGGATTATATCACTCTTATGGGTTATGTCATCCCTTAGTAGAAGGTTTTGACTACACTGGTAACATTTACTGCTATGCCATAGTTTATTAGCTTTGCTACAACAGAAAATCCACAGTCTTAATGTGGGGTTTTTTGTTTGTTTTTTGCTTTTTAAAAAAATTTTATTTTATTTTTAGTGTGAGTCAAGAAATAACTAGCAAATGCTATTGAAAGTAGTTGTTTTTAAAGCTTTATTGGATGTGACAGTGGTTTATGTTTAAGATTTATTAAAAATTAATTTTAGCAGCTGAAGAAGTCTTCATCTAACTTGGAATTAATGCTTGATCAGACACTACTTTATTTGATGTTTCATATCCTTTATCAGTTATTTCTGCTGAGTGTCTGCTTTTTAATGGTTTGCAAATTCTTTGTGGTGACTCTGCACATAAGTGGGTCATCTTCTGCATACTGAATTCCTTGCAGAGCTGGTATAAGTGGTCGTGAGAACTGAAAACAAAATCAAGCTGGAAAATAATCACATGATATCAAGTTTCTGACACACTTATGTTTTTAATGGTACTGCAGATGAGCACTGCCCCTTGGAAAACAGCCTACCATTTGTACTTACAGTCTCTTTAATGTAACTAGATACTGTTGCAGCTAATTAAGAGATCACATTAAGCATATGAGCAATGATTTACACCATGAACTTACTGTACACTAGAATTAGCTGTTAGTCAAGTAAAGTAAGACTCCTCTGAAAGACAGACTGTCCAGTGTGCTACAGAAGGTGGATGTTTGCTGTAAGGCACCATGAGGTACATGTCACGCTGGTGAAGATACATTTACTGTGGCAGGGCTTGTGCCAAAAGAGGATTGTGGAGAGTTGCTATTGCTTCAGCCACATATTAGTGAGCACATGAAGGTATTTTTTTTTGTTTTTCATGCTTGCAGAATTTTGTCTTCCTGCAGGAAGCTGTTGCTACCATGAGCTTAGGAAAAAATCTGTTCTCTGGAGCCACTGATGCTTTAGGAGGGAGCTGATAAGGGAAGTGATCCTGCCCTTTCTGAGGGAGAAGGAAAAACCAGTGTTGAAGAGGCTGGTGTTCAGAAGTCAGTACAAGTTTGCATGTAAAATCTAGAGGGTACTAAAATTCAGTGCCTGGTAGCCATCCTACATTTTCAGTTGTGGTATATTAAAATGCCTCATTTAGATAACAATACCTGTTAAATTAGCAGTGTTTTCAAAAAGTAAAATGGGTTATAAAAGGTGGCAACAGATTTTATAGTTAACTAAATAGCAAAAGGAAATTAAGACATTTATATTGGACACCTGCTTTGTACCTGATTTAGTCAGTTCTTGAGTAACTTTCAGATACAGAACAGTAGGGAAAGGAACTGCTCTACTATTCTACATTTGACAGTTATTAAAGAAGTAATAGGGAGTACATATTATTTTGTCTGCTTTTTTCAGCTTCTTGAATATTCTCTGTGCTAACACACGGTTAAGTGGAATACTAATTTAAAATTATTGTTACAGAGACCACAACACAACTTGGTTTTTTTTCATCAGAATGGCAAACTATCCTGGGGAGAAAGTCAGTTATTGCCTATGTGTAGCTATGACTTGGATTGGTGAAAAGACTGTGCAGTACAATATTTATCTGTATTAGAAATGCAGATTCTCAGAGGCAGCTCTGCTGTATCTGGAACCAAATTTTTCTTCCACTTGATAGGATCTGTGTACTTCCTGTGGTGAGATTGTTTACTATTACTGTTACCAATAGGGCCAAAAAGCCATAAGATTAAGTAAAATTTCTAAATGCTTCTGCTTGACTTAACCCTTGGAAGGCTGTGAGGGCAGGATGCATCTCAAATACTGGGGGAGGAAGGAGATCCTTATCAGCACAAATCCTGTCCCACAGGATATCAGATATCAGCAGATTGTCAAAGATGGTGTAAATCTACAGGCAGGATCATGGTGTTTGGTTTCTTGTTTTTCACACAGGCATCTGAATAATGGGAAAATTTGGCTCTGAAATCATGTGTCGGTTTTTTGTAGTGTACTGGTGTGTGTATACATGTGCAGGAAGACTTAGGTTAAGAGTTGCTCTGAAACTAGTGATTCACAGACCCTGGGTACAGGGAAATGAAGTGGAAGAGCTTTTGGAGTTTGCATGCTGTTTGGTAGGTGGTGTTTTATTTATTCTGTTTTTCTTGTAAAGTAAAGGTAGCTTGTTGCAGCTCTCAATCTCATTTGTAGACTCCAGTTGCTGCATCTTATTTTTCCTGGCAAGTTTTGTATATGCCCAAAGGTAAGAGATGATTTAAGTTATTTGACTGAAGTGGAATTATAGTGTCCTAAACTAGTTTTAATTGAAGTGCTGATTTGGAAGAAGAATATCTTCTCTTGATAAAAGAGCTAATTTCCAAACTACAAGAATACTGATTATGTGAGACTTTTAACAGAATGTGTTTGTTTCCCTTCTGTTAAGTTAATCCTGTAATTAGCCAAGCCACCCAGGCCTCAGCTCTGTACTGGTAACAGAATTAGTAGATAATAGCAGCCTGAATAAGTCTTTTGGTACCCAAATGATGTCACTTTCTGTTTTCCATATGGTTCTTGTTTCGTAGTTCTGTATTTTACTTGGACAGCAGGATTTTTTTAGCCTCAAGCCAGTGAAATTTTTCTTAATTACCAATGTAAACATGTAGGTCAGTTTGCTGCTATTGGGGACCAGATGGTTGGAGTGTTCTAATTTACTTGCCAGATGACTTTGAAGTTGTACCTTGCTATGCCTGGAATGCAGTCTCCAGGGCAATTCTGAGAAAACCAGGAGTCGGTGTCCAGCTTCTGTGCTAAGGGAGAGGCCAAGCAGGGAGGCTCTGGTTCAGCACTCTCTTCAGTTTCATGCCAGGCTTCAAGACAAAGTCGTGACTGATGTCACTGGTGGTGTATGTGCATTGTTCTTTTGGTGTAAACTAAAAGCAGGAAGTGAATTTAGCTGCACATTTCTTTGGACTTATTTTTCGGTCTCTAATTGCATTGGCCTATTCCCCTACAGAGAAGTGGAAAAATCTAAAGCTTCTTAAACCAGTGTTAAACTCGCTAATTGCAGGTGACATATCAATCACACTTGTCATTCAAAGCAAGATGAGTACAATTTGCTTTAAGTGCTTCTGAGAGCCTTGGAAGGAACAACAAAAATTTGTGTTTTGTGAAAAAAAATTATAGCTTGTTAAGCTTCACTTTTTCAGTCCTATAGAATGAGAAGGATTAGATCATGAGGAGTGACCTGTAACCTGTTCTCTTTGATTGTTCTGTAAACACTTAAATGTTGCTTGTCTCTTCTGTTCAGCTGTTTACATATAATATTTTTTGAGTGATTTGTAAAATTTAGATGAGACCAAGAATTTTCATGGGGTCCCCCAAAGCTGTTTGATTTGGATCTGACAAAGTTTGATGCTGGACTGTTATGCCAGGGCATAAGCAAGTTGGTTTTGTCATGTTTGCCACCTGCATTATGGTAGCTAAGAGTGAGGGCAATAAACATTCGCTCCAACAGCTGTATTATTAAACAAGCTGAGCGACATAGATTAAAATACCAACAACTGGATCTACTTGCTACTGTAAATAAAAACAGAATGTGGATTGCAATCCAAAATACTGTATCTGACAAGAACAAAGGTAAACAGCCAAGTCCTGTTTTGCCTTTTTTTTTTGTTTTGTTTTGTTACCGGAGCTCCTTCCCAAAAGCTTTCCATGTCATAGGACTTTGACTGGTTTCATAAAAGGAAAACTCAGCAATTCTGAAGTAGTTACTGAGCCCTTGATGCTTCTGTACCCACTGAACCAAACTGTCTCTGGAATCAGTGTGGGATAAAGGACCTGCTTTCTAGGCCTTCACTGGAGAAAACTTATGTGGTAGGGGGAACTCCAAAAGGTACAGGATTCACAACTGGATGGCATTAATTTCAGTCATCACTTTCCTTATGTTGTAGTGTATGTGTGTGTAACCTGAATGCAAATTGCCTTCATGAAGATTTAGTTCTCTCTGCCCATGCTGTAACTTTTTTACTCTGAACTGAAATGTATGCCATCTCTGCCAGCAAGGAGTAAGCATAAATTTATTGTAACTTTGGCTTGTTTCTAGCTCTACTTGATGCATTGTTCATATTCAGGAGATCTAGGCAGTTTTACTTTCTGAAAATGCAGGAGGTAGAAAAAGTGCTGGCAACTCCATTTTGAGATGGATTTTGGAAATGACTATGCAATGTAGAGAGTGTTGTTGCTGTACAGTTAAAGCAAATACCTAAGTTTATTTTTTTCAGAACAGACATCTAAAGAAATTGGGAAAGAAGTTACAGGCAACTTGTGAGATTTAGTGCTTCTATTGTTGTTATGATCCTTTCTGGAAGCTTGCAAAACATGGAAGAATGCAGAAGCTAGCAGCTGGATTTTTGTGTGAGATGTCTTATGGCAAAGTTCCTTTTACAGCATACAGACTGGGTCACTTCATGGGGCACTTGGATTTGTCAGGGGCTTATTTCTTGGGGGAACCATGGGGCTCTGCTAGAGTAACAGCCAGGGCTGGTATGTGCTCACTGGATGATGATGATGAGGGAATATTTTTAGGCTCCTTGCTAAAATAACAGATGTTTTAAATTAGCTTCTGGAATATTGCAAGAACTAATTCTTCTAAGGTCGTCTCCCCTTTTAACAGGGGAAATTGTATAGCTGCGAGGAAAATTTCATTTCCAGCATTTGGCAAACGGTCAAACTGGTATTGTCAATACAGGCATTCAGAAGAATCTTTGTTTTAAAAAATAATAAAATGACCCACAAACAGTAGATTTTGGACTTTCATCTTAAATATTTGTGTCTTATTTTATATGATATGTGCAGTTTGTACTTTGAAACTTGTAGAAGTAAAAAGAGCAGATATTACTGGGTGCCTGTGGTGGTTTTGTTTAAACAAGCTCTTATAGAATTACAGAAGCTGAAACTATTTTCCCTTCCCACTGAACAGCTGTTTGCTATATGCAGCAGGCTAAAAAAAAAGTGGGATGCTCTTGTCTTTTCTGAAGTAGAAGTAGACATGACGAAGGTGCAAAACTGGTTATGAGGCAAAAACCTCAGCCTGATGAAAAAGTTTTCCTCTTTCTTTTCCATGGAGAAAATACTCCCTTGTCAGGAAGCTTAAAGCATACTGATCTGCTGATCAGTGGCAAATAGGAGTGCATGAGACCTACTAGCAAAGTTAAAAGGCAGCAGTGGCAGGAAGTCTCAGTCTCTTCCTGCTGTTTATAGCTACATTCCTATAAGGGTTTTAATGGCCATATATGCCCTCTGACGTGTGTGTCCCATTTCCTTTAAATTTCTGGACTTGTCCGCTTCTTGTTCCCTGTTTTTTAAGCAGGAAAATAGCTCGCTCTTTGTTCAACTGATTTGTCTCTAATCTCCCAAAGAGTGTGGAAATTAGTATGGATGGGTAGAAGTTGTAACTATGGCATTGTCTTGGTAAGATTTGCTTGAGAGCTTCCCTTACCCTCTAAGGCACAGTGTTGAAGTTATGGTCCCTTTACTATACTAGGGCAATTTCCTTGGAACCATGAGTAATTGCCACTTAAGCATTATGTAAAAGCAGAAGCTTCTATACTATGGGGACTGTTGCTCCCTAGTTAGTTGAGGAAAGATTATTTTAGAAAGTAAGAATATCTGAAACACAAGTAGGAATCCAGTTGGTTTTGGGTTTTTTTTCCTTACATGTGAACTGTTGAATAGAAGTCAAATACATGTTTCCTAGATTGTTTTGTGTTAGCGTGAAGCTTGACAAGCCTTTAGTCTGAAATAAGGAATGTGTAGATACTGCATCTTCAAGGAAAAAAAAATAACTTCATTTGCTTGGTACTAGATTGTGGAGAAGGTAAAGCTGAGTGAATCTCTACTTTGCGTTACACTGCAATGTGTCCAAAAATTGCTTAGGCTGTGTAAAATTCAATCTGAAGAAACAGGATCTTACTAAAACTAAGTTTTAAGAAACAAAGCAACACCACCACCAAAAGTCCCAGCCACAAAGCTAGAAAGATGACCCCACTAAACTCTTCCGAGGATATATATTTCTAGTCATGACTGTGGCTTCATGTTTTGACACTTTGCCTGTTAAATGTTATGTGGATCACATTTGTTCTTTACATGCTATCGCTATACCTTGGCTACAAATGCAAAGAACAACTTTGGGAAAGGTTAAGTAAGAGCTGTGTAAATAGGAAATGTGTTCCTTGGGGGTATAATGTTTTATATCTAAAGTAATTCAGGGAGTGCTTGCTGAATTGGTGCTTAAAATAAGGTTGAAAGTCCTTTTTACTAGAGCGGTAGGGGACCTTTTAATTGAGGCATTGTGGGAACTGCTTGAAATCTTGTCCTGTCTCTGTGCTATACAGTGCTTAGAATATGGATGAGTTTGGAAGAGAAATTTTGGAGTTTAGGGCATTTTTTTGAGGTTAAAACTGACCACAAAACATCCCCAAACAAAATGGGAGTTGACTCATATGTTTCTTTCATGTGAAGATGAAATATTCTAGCTAGCTATAGCAAAGGGTGTCCATATATAGATATATAAATACAAATAAAATGACTGTATATATCTGTCTATACTTAGTTGCTAAGGTGTGAGTGGTGAACCTAGATCTATCCTTTGACAGAAGAGACTTGTGCTTTCCAGCCTGAATGATGAAATGCTTTTTGTATGGTCTACTAAAACGAGGTGTAACTTAAAATACATCAAGCATCAAGTGCAACTTGTGCAGAAGTTGTTTCTTTGTTGCTTCTGATTGACCTATATAAAATAACAATAAAGATTGCTATCATGACCTTCAGTTTGAAGTGCCCCCCACATTGTAAACTTTATTTTTTTTGTGTTCTCTAAAAATTTTATGTCTTCAGATATGTCTTTTCTATTGCTGCAGCTGCAAGAAAAATCTCGAAGGCATGGTGCTTGGAAACAAAATACTGTTCTTCATTTTCACCTTGTGACTGTTCTTTGTCTCAACAGTGTGTAATCCAAAGTTAATGTGAATTACTCCATTTTTGGTGTCATCTTGATCATGTATATTTGCATACAAACTTATGAGAAATATAAATAATGTGTTTCATGAGTGCAAATAGTGGAAATAACTAGAACAAAGCAGGCATACTCTGGTGGGTCATGTGGCCCTGTCCCAAGGGGTGGAGCAGGAGCTGCATTTGGAACCATGAATGGTGCTTCTGAGGGAATCAAAGCAGCTCTGCAGGAGGGAGCATGGCTGTTGGTGAGCCTACAACAAACAGAGGAGACAGAAGCCTACCATAAAATTCAAGGCCTTTAACTTCCTTTTTGCTCTTCCTGCTTTACTTCTAAGTAACTGTGTGACTAACTGTGAGTGTAGTACTAATAGATATTAAAAAAAAATAGACTAGGCTGAATGTGTGAAGCAAATAGAATACTAGGGCCAATGTACTTCTGTCAAGTTCCTCTGAAAAGAATCAGGCCAAGGAGATACAGTTTTTGGCAAGCAGCAAAAATTTGCAAGGCAATGGTACTTCTGTAAGGCTGTAGTGAATTAGAGTTGGCAAGTGCTGTGCATACTGACACACTACATCTTCTGTCAAAAACCAGCAGATCTTTAAACACCAGCTGATCAGGGATTTTCAGGGCTATCTTGTCTAGCTTGAGCAGGTCTGGCAGCTCTTAACACAAAATAGTGTCTGGGTTAAAGACCTTCTGCTTTGTGATGCCTTTCTGAATAGCTTATTCAGCTGGAAAATACAGCGAACAAAGGAGCTGGAAATATTTTGTCAAGTTGGTGATCTCACAGTTCAGAGAGTCAGCTACCAATTATAAAGACTTCTATTGTATAACACAAGAGCTAGTGTATAGAAAACTCCAGATTTTACTCTTATCTCTTTCTTTATTAACTTGTGCATAATTATTTTTGCCTAAAGGATAGTGTGAATGCCGATATGGGCTGTGTTCTCAGCAGTTAACTACATTTTTCTAGTAGACTAAGTTGAATTGCAAAATGAGGGCAATTTTTTCTGACTTTGAACTTGATTTCTGATTTGTGGGGAGTAGGAGGGAGGAAAGCCTTTGGAGTTCAGTGATTAAGTTTTTACAACTAAGTGCAGAAAAAAAAGTATTGTTTCTTTGGAGAGTGAAAAGAGGGAAAAGTGCGTTTGTCTGTCCCCATTTATTTTAGTAGAGATGTTGGTAGGAAACAATTTGATTTCTACAGCATTAGGCTAACCAGAGTATATAGAGGGCTCAAAAGCAGACACACAAAACAGGAAGCTTGTGAAAGGCATTCTCATTAATGCAAAACAATTTTTTTGGTCACTGTTTTGCTACTGGCTTTCATCTGGCCTTTACATTGAAATTTTGATTCTTAAGTATGACTTCTTTCTCCTGCAGGTTGGAAAGGAGACTGTGCAGACAACAGAAGACCAGATCTTGAAAAGGGATATGCCACCAGCCTTTATCAAGTAAACCCATTTTATTGTAAATCTTGTATTTTAGGTACAGGAAACCTGTTCCAAAGGTAGATCACTGTTACTCATTTCTGCTGTACAGATCAGAAAATATTTTGATGTTTGAAATGCTCTTGAAGGTCTGGAGGCTGACCTTTGTCAGGATCGACCTTTTTGGGCAGCAGTGACTTGTCCTGTTACATTCTTTATATATGGCTACATCTGTAGGGTATTTCTTCTTTTTAAAATAGTAATAAAATGAATCAGATTAAGAATGGTACTTACCTGTGTGATGCTGTAGGTTTATCTAACAGTGTCAGAGACAACCAATTGGTATTACCAATCTTTTCTGTTTATTTGGTTGATGGAAAATTGTGAATTTGTCAGAATAGGCAGTTGATGCATGTGATACAACTGCCTGTAATTCTAAGATATTTGAAGAGCAGTGACTTACTGCAGACAGTCTAGTAGACAGTAACTCCTCTTACAGTAGATACTCAATTCTATGACCTGATGTCAAGGAAAACTGACTTCTTCCTTCTGGTGCCTTAAGTCTTAAAAATGATACCCCACACCTTGTGGAATTTCCAAGCTGCTTATTGCCACCTGACAGACTTCTACTGAAGTGCCTTTGCCCTGCGATCTACTGAGTAGAGTAACCTCTTCATTACTGTTGTCCAGTGTATACAGAAGGACCAAGTATTTTAATGTATTTCCAAACACCAAACAGCCCGATAGTCAAAACAAGAAAGCATTGAGGCAATGAAAAAAAAATAATAAAATGCAGAAGAGAGACGATGTCTACAGTGAAAATTTATGGTAGGCAGTGAAGAAGGATTTTGTTTTTGGTGTTGTAGATTGACAAAACGAATACTTACAATAATGCCTAGGGACCAGGTGGTATTAGTATATGAGTTCAAGAATGAAATAGCTGAGTTGTTAGCAAGGTTGTCTGTCACTTGAGACCACCAGTGTGTCAGTCAAAGTGATGCTACTGCCTGAGAAACTTTCCAGGGAAATCTGGGGAACAGGGGGTCTATAGGTCTGACATACTTTTGGAGCAAAAGACTAGAAGTTCTGTCTTAGACAAGAGAATTAATTGATCCCATGCATGTGGTGCACTTTGGGTTGACAGTGTGTCTGTGGAGGGAAATTCTGCCTTATAAATCTGTTGGTATTCTTAGAAATCTCATGAACACAGGAAAGGGTAATCCAGGTAATAAGTATACACCGATTTCTAAACTTTTTGGCAGGGTCTAGAGGCTTTTAAGAAAATGAAGTACACATAGGTAATATGAAAAATTCTTGTATTTAAATGAGAAAATGTAAAGTGGAAGGAAAAATCACACATTTAACCCTGACAATGTCAGGAGGTGATCAGTACAGCTGCAGAGCTCTCTGTTGGGATTGTGCTTTTCACCATGTCAATAAAAGCTCTGGAGACCAGGCTACGCTGTGAGGCAAAAGTACTTGCCAGTGACACCAAGTCTTACATGAGGTAGTGAGATTAATGGATGACTGAGAAATTATAGCATGACCTTATTAAGTGACTTGACATTAAGTGAGGAGTAAATTATTCTGAGAGATCTAAAATGATGCACACATGGGAGAGCAGCAGTTCTGAGGTCAGATAGGATGATTGGCTGAACTGACCCTTACCAATAGTGAGCCAAGTCTTGGAGCTTTGATACACTGGAGAAAGCACCCATTATATGATCATAGTGGTCAAAAAATAAATACAATATTAGGTTTACCATCAAAGAATGAGAGACCAAAATGTCACTGTATTTTTCTCCCACACCCGGAATGCTGCCTGTACTGGTAGTTCTACATTTTTAGAAAGAGTACAGTATAGTAGTGCTGGAAAAAGCTCATGGAAGGGCTTGGAGAAAAAGGCATGGAATTAGTTCTGTATAAGGCAAAGCTAAGTAGACTGGAACTGTTCTTCCTGGGGAAAGTGACACAGAGGTTTGAGGCACTGACAAAGGTCAAGGAAGTATGAGTTGGTTGGAGAAGATGGAAACTTTTACTTTGCCTTTGCAAGAACTTGATGAGGGAATTGCTGTAAGCAATAGTTTATAAGCCAACAGCAGGGAGAGATTCTTTATACAGCTAATAGTGTACTGTGAAAATTCTTTTTGTGGGTTTGGAGGTTAATTGCTAAGTACTTACAGGAATTCATTGTGGGTTATCAAATAGACAAACTGCAGGAAGTCTCAAGAACTGAAAATAGCTGGAGAATGGGAGAGTGCCCAGAGGAAGTACAATAAATGCTTATTCTGTTCTTAACCTTCCTTAGGCATTTACTTGCAGCTGCTTTTGGAGACAGGCTACTGAGCTAAATAGGCCTTTGATACAATCCACTCTAGTATTTGTCATGCTGTATTTCTGGTGTGTGTGATCTTGTTTGGGTATAGAGGAGTTTGATTTTTTGAGGGAAGTGTTTACATATTGAAATAAGATCAAAGCTTTTTTCTTACTTCTTGATGAATTGTATGCAAACACGTAATTTTGATCATGCTCATTTTCTAGATATGTAGTGTTTTTAGTTAATTTCCCGCTTATTTTTCACCTACAGAAGTAAGGGATTAAGGAAAAGATATTTTCTTAATTGCTATATTGCATTCAGCATTTGATCAACACTTAGCAGATTTTGAAGACTTCAATAATTGTGTTACTATAGAAATGTGATACAAGCACTCCTGGATAGTAGTACTTTATGCTGAGTACAAGAACTTTATCTGCAGCAAATCATGGTTTCTTGAACTGTGATATAGTGAAAAAGGGGAAACAAAGCTGTCTGTCACAGCAATGAAACCTACTGCACATAGTACTTACTATCCTAGATGCTGTAACATGAGTTAGGAATGTTCAATGGCCTTTATGAATGATGATCTATTTAATTTGGGATTTTTTTGTTAATCTGGAGTCTGTATTAAAATGAACTAGTACCTGTTAATGGTTTCATGTTAACAATGTGGAGTGTATTGTCACTGATATCTTGTTTGTGGGGACAAATGGTAGTAACAGTTGAGCTGCCAAGGGACTCTTACCTTTTCCTGGATTAAAGGTCAGAATTTGGATGCAGGAAGTGAAACAGAGGAGGGTCTTTTTTGTTTTCCTGGGAAGGAGGGGTTTTTGTTTCTAAAGTGTTATATCAGGAGTTGGCATTCCTCTTCAAGGGAACGCTCCAGCAGAATTTGTACTGGCATATGGATGATGGGTTAGAAGCAATATACATGTGCTAGCACTGCATTCCCTGTCTATATTTCCTCCACCCAAAAGGATCATCAGGCTTGAGGGAGTCAGTCTTGGAGGATGGAGGAGATCTGCTTATTCTTTTGAAAGACTTGAGATGGGCGTTGAGGGTTCATAATGAATATACATGATGTCAATCTGTGAAGCTGTTCAGTGGGAGGATGATTGTGCAGCAAAGTAACTTGCTGGCTGCTGAGAAGCTGTTACACATCCCTTTGCTTGCTACTGACAGAAACCACAATGGAACTGTTGACCTAGTGTTAAAAAATGCTGTGTTCTTTATCTTAATTGTCTTAATCACCAGGGACTATGAATAATGTTTATAATTTACATCAGATGTTTTTAATATGTTCATATTACTTGTTAAACTTCTCTTGTAAAGAGGGAAAGAACTGCAATCTCTAGGCAAAGAATAGGGTAACGTTTGTTTACACTGAGATTAAAAATTTGTTTTTAACTTGCATGCACAGACTCATTTAACTAATCAAGCAGCAATGCTATTCTATACTAATATTATTTTCATAGTCAAATTGGAGCTGCATTTCTAGTAACTGTATTAACAAATTAATGTAAAACCCTGCTTTTTACTTAATACTTATAGAACTGCGGGTAATCTAAACTATAGCAACTAAAATGACCTCTGGGAAAAGCAAAGATCATTCCTAAAATCTGAGAACCAAAATGGTAGTTTAGCATAAGGTACACTTTTTTCCCCTCACATTTCATAAGGAATACACTTAACAGGGGTGAAGCTGTTTGACTACCAAAAGTAGTGTGGTTAGAAATATCATGACCAATGTCCTCCACACAAAGAATTTGGCTGATGTTGACATCGCTTTATTGTGGTCATGCCTCAAAAATAAGTATACTTTTTATATAAGGCTTTGGCGGTTTTTTTCATGTTGCAGTATAATACAGAGATTTGAAATTTCACCATAGCAATGAACTACTATTCAAAACTTTTGAATGATTTTCATTCTTGTGATAGAACAGGCGGTTCATTGCAGTGAATATTTTTAGTGGGTTTTGGTTTTTCTTGTTGCTTTCTTTGGTTGGGATTTTTTTAATGAAAGTGATTGAATACATTGTTTTCCCTAGATTCTAATATTTTGCTTCCTAGCATGTGTACTTTGCAGACAATGAAGTGTGTCTGATTTTTGAACAGCACTCTGCTTTTTTTGTACATAGTTTACACTCTTGGAGTATTTAAAGTGCTTTGGGAAGTTTAAACAAAATAGCCATTATATTGGTAAAATGCAAGTTTACCTTTAAGAGGTTCAACCCTAAAAACTGTAAAAGAAAACTTAGACTATTTAGAAATTTTATTTTCATTAATTATGGTGACTGCTGGTATAATACACATTTATGTTAATTATTTTCTTTAGAAATGAAAAAGCCAGCCTGGAGATAATTACTTAGTATTAAACAGATGACCATGAAATTAAGCTGTAGAAAATTAAGTATTTCTGAGCCTATAGCTCTGAGCTGGCTGAATAGGTGATTTGTTTAATCCCTTTCTTGGCAGAGTTGAAAAGAATAAATGTGAGAAGCAAGCACGGAAATCTAATTTAGTGAAGTCAGTTGACTTTGATAATACAGTTGTACAGAGTGCATTGCATGGTAATGAGCAGACCATTCCCACTTTCTGCCTTGAAGTCCTTCTGGATTTTCTTCCTCAGTTATGAGTTGCTGCTGTCTGATACATTGAGCAGATGTCTCACAAAAGGCCAGGTTATGACAATGCAGCTGGCCCAATTTGATCTACTCCAGGGAACCATTAGCTGAAGACTTTTCTTCCTGGAAAAAAAGTCTTTTCCTGTAATGAGTGTCTTAAAACTACTGGTTAAATTTACATGCAACCATTAAGTTCTAATATTTGTGTTAGTAAAGAGCATAGGGGGAAAAATGGGATAACTGTAACTTTCCAAAAGTACTTAACCTGAAAGTATGATAAAAGAGTGTATCCAAGTGGTCAGTAGGAAATGGGCTGCGTGACATGCAGGAAAAGGTGGTGGTAAGAGGTAGCATTGCTGTAATAAAAGGGATTAGTGTTTTTTTGGAACCTCCTGTCACCTGAATGAGCACATGGCCCTCACGTGCACAGGGACAGTGTATTACACTGCACCCAAAGGCAAGGGGAGAGAATGGAGGAAAGTCCCAGTCAGTGTAGCCAATCACTACAGTCATGAGTAGCATAGCTAACATGAAAGTGAAGTCTGAACTTGTTATTTCCCTAAGGTGTCAGGCAGTAATTACAACAAGAGAACAAAACCAAAACATTTTCAATGTTCCAATTTTGATATTTTAAAGTTGTTGTGTTAAGTGGCTTGACGCAACCAAATTTCAGAGCTCATTTTCTTATTATAGTAACTTCTGTGTTACTTACTGTAGTTACATACTATAATATCTTGCAAAATCTCCTTTTTGTTTTTAAGTCTGGAATTGCAAGCTGCATTTGAAGATTGTACCTTACCACTAAATTTTGTGGTTATTTAAAATTTTATTTCTGTCTTGAGTGTTAACATTCTGAAGAGCTGGACTACAGCTTCAATGAGCAGGGAGCAGTGTCTTGGTTTTCTTAAAATTATGTAATTTTTTTCTTAATGTGTAGCTATCATTTAATATTTATTAATAGCAATTGCTACTTGAATGACAATGCATATAGAAGGCTGAGAAATGTTAGCAATTACTTCAATTGTGAAGTCCTAAAAGAATAATTGTTTTGTTCCCTGCCCTTGTCCTGAAGAATGTAAGGTATTTTGTTGGGTTAGGAACTCCTTTTAATGCCATTGTAGTGACAGCTGTACAAGGAATGCTTCAAACATTGCCTATGTGGGAAGATTGCATGACTTCCGAATAACTGCATGGTGTGGTTGCTGGTTACTGTCTTGTTAAAGTAAATGCAATAAATACTCTTGCTTTTTATACTGTAGAGGTGTTGAATGATCAGTTTGCTTGCAGTGCTTCAAGTAGTAAAGTTAAAAAATAAATCCAACATTTTTTCAATTTATCTTTCATATAGACAGGAACTAATCAGCAAGTTTTGTCTGATGACTTCCACAGGGTGGAGAATGCCTGCACCAAACTTGTCCGGGCAGCCCAGATGCTGCAAGCAGATCCTTATTCGGTGCCAGCTCGTGACTATCTCATTGATGGATCAAGAGGCATCCTTTCTGGAACATCAGACTTGCTTCTGACATTTGATGAAGCAGAGGTAGGAATTCCAACATGACTCTCATAGGTATCTGCACAACAGTATTATTAATTTAATTGTCCCCCTATCTAAATTAGCTAAACTTAACTATTGAATAGATTAATGTGGTATTGATAATTTTAGCTCAATTAGAAGCATGTTTTCTATTTCTTTCTTTGGAAAGACCTTAGACTTGTTGCTCTGTTTTGTTAAGAGCATCTTTGATTGACATAATGTTTAGGTGTTTCCTGTGATTATTGCTTAAAAAGGCCAGGCCCTATCAATTGTCTTGTATCTTCCTAACACTTTTCTGTATTCCCTTCATCATACCCATTACTGATCTTTATATTTTCTGTATCCCTTCACTGAAATGCCCTAGGCCACTGCTTAACATGTTTGTCTGACTCAGTAGCTGTGGCAATTTAATTTGCCTTGGAGTGCAGAGGGTGATACAATTTTGGACTGTCTGGCTGGGCAGGCAGGTGTGTTTTGGTAAATCTTACAGTTGCTACATTTTGGCTGCTGCACAAGCCAAAAAGTGGCTCGGAAGTGCTGTTTGTCCATTCTCATACGGACAGAAAAAGGCCATAGGTGCAAGGAAACTTGAAAAGGAGTCTTATGTTTGAAAATGTTTTTTGTTACAAATTTTAGTTTTGGAGCTCTTTCTGGCGATGTGGAGTCTTGCTCTTTTCTAGATAAGAAATACCATACTACAATGATGAAATGAAGCTCATGCTGCTAGAAATTCCGATGTTAATTACAGATGATGATGTTAATCCTAATTTTGCAACCATCTGTTGATCTATAGAATTGTGTTACTTTAAATACAATTTGTTGTAACCTATTTTCTCAATGCTATCCTTCATTTATCATACAAATTGAAAACACTGGAAGTAGAATTTTGCCTTTATAAGTAGTGGAAAGCTGATTAAATATTGTCTGTCATTACAGCACTCAAGTAATGACATTTTGTGTAACTTAGTCGGTATGTCAGACCTTTGTGATTCCCCATTCATCATGTTAGCAAATGCTTTACCTATTCTATTCTAATAACAGGCTTGCATTTCTAATTCAAGTGTAACTTATCTTCACCTAACAAATAATGGAATATTGCTCTTCTAGGTCCGTAAAATCATCCGTGTCTGCAAAGGAATATTGGAGTATCTGACTGTGGCGGAAGTGGTAGAGACAATGGAGGACTTGGTGACATACACAAAGAATCTGGGGCCAGGTTCGATTGGCTACAGCCTTTCATAAATATACCAAGAATAGTCTTTTCCACTACTTTGTTTTCTCCCAGTACCTTTCTCACCCAAGTTTGGAGTGTCTGGACAATGATAACGCAGTTGCTTTGGAAGTGTCTGTTGGAAAGAGTTTTAAACTAGAGGGTGAATGATGACTACTTAATGACTGACATGGTCCTTTGAGAATGCAGAAGTGTAAAGATGTGGTACATGGATATGTACTATATTTTTTCTACACCGTGAGGGATGTAAGCATGAATTAGTAAGGGTAAAACAAAACAAACAAACAAACAAAAAAGAAAAAGTAGTGTAACTAAGCACTCATAGATACAAAGTCTATTGAACCGATAAAAATGTCTGTACTAGCTGAGATAGTTAGGCCTAGTAGGAATTTCTTGGAACAGTTTAAGCTACGTGTCATATATTAACATCTTAACGAGGTTGCAGAAGTAGCTGTCTTGCAGTATAATACGAAAGCCCAGCTGTTAGAGAAATTCTTTTTGGTGCTCCTTTACTACTTGTTACTTCACTGTGTTAACTCGCACTTTCACTGGTGGAAGTGATTGGTAAGTGAAGAACTGGTATCTGTATCTTTATGCTGCTGTAGAGGAAACCTACCATTTATCCATGACATCTGCTATTTCAACTGCTGTAGCTTCAGCAAGCGTGAAGTAGTTTAGGTATTTAACAAAAGCATTCTATAAAATCAAGATGTGGTGGTGATAATGTAGGAAGATGTTGGAATTAAGGTTACACTGAACTAAAGAGTGCTTATATAAATATAGCAGGAATCTAGTTAGTACTATATATAAATATATATGGACAAGTGTGTGTATATGTATGTATACATATACACAGACGTGTAATGTAGCTAGGTGATAAGCAAAATGACTAGGAGCTGTCATGTTTGTAGATCATCTGTTTTTATTTAACATGAGTATATTTGACTCTGTTTCTAGATGTGCAAAAACTTTAAAGTTGCATATGGAGATATAGTGTTCACTAAACTATTTCATTTCTTGTGAGAAATTACCTTCAAGTAAACAGGTTTTGCCTTATTTTGAACAGGGAAAGATAAAGCAATCTTCTCTTTCTGTGAAACGTATTCTTTGACTTGGTATATACAATTACAGTTTCTCTGTGCTTATTGTGTTCCATATCTTGAAAATGGAAATTTCCCAAAACTTTAGTTGTCTCTTTGCATTTGGGATTTTTCATTGAATTTCACAGACATAATTTGCTGTTAAATGTGTATGATAGAGGTAATAGCTCTTGAGCAAGTGTCTGAATTTCTTAGAGCTTGCCACCTCTGTTGCAAATGAACTTCTCTAAATTCATGGTATTCTGAATAAATAGTGAACCTTGTGCTTCTGGCATGCTGCAGAAGCTCTGTCTGCCTGAGCTAAATGCTGCTCAACACTTGCAGCCCATGCCCACAAAACTTACTCTGCCTGTATAGTCGTTGTTCCCTGTAGTTGTATTAATGGGGGTCTGAACTTAACCATTAATGCAAGTGCTGTATAAATAACAGGAATATGAGCAGGTACACTTCAAATCAAATAAGTGCTTATAGGTTTTAGGTGACAAGTAGAGAGGAGAACATGATTACCTATTGAGGCTTTTGTCATTTAAAAGAAAAGGTGGCTGTGCACAGCTTGTGCCTCTATGCTGTCAGTGTGAGGATTCTACTACTTTTCAGTGATGTCATGAAAGCAGTGTTATATTAAGATGCCTAAGATGCTAACCAGCAGAAGGTAATTTAGCCAAAGAATATAAAGCTTCCTTCCTGTTTTATCCCCCGTAGGAGAGAGAGCAGGACCATAACAGCACCAATTTAAATAATCTTAAATGTTTATGAAGCTATGTCTGAAGTTTCCATGTGTGCTGTGTGGTAAACCTCAGAAGTCTTAGTTATTGAGAACAGATCTGGTCTAGAATAAATGTAATTCTTTTCATACTTCTTGGGTACTGAAATATTTCTAGCAGATCTGAAGTATAAATAAATACAGTTCTTGACCTCTGGTAGAACCTCAAGGCAAACAAATAAAACCCTGATGTTTCCTTTCTCTGTCGTTCACTTAAGGCCTGGATCAAGTCGTAACAGAAACTGATTAAAACCAACCCATAAATTAGTTCCCAGAGTTGATGAAGTAACTTTGTCCTAAAACAGTAATTTCAACTATTCTCCTAGCTTATTGCTGGGATTTTACACCAAAAATTTAGAAGAATCCATTCTCCTTTTCATAGTGGCTAGGTTTTGAATCAGTGACTTATCTGAAGTATCTGGAATGTGCTTTAAGGAACAGCTGCTAATAAAAAATAAGATTTTAAACTGCAGTTTTCATGTCTCACTGTGCCTTGTTCTTATTTTGAAAACTCAACTGTTGCAATGTTCAATTACTTTAATCGTTAGGAATGACAAAGATGGCCAAAATGATTGATGAAAGACAACAGGAATTAACTCATCAGGAACACAGGGTTATGCTGGTGAACTCCATGAATACTGTGAAGGAGCTATTGCCAGTACTTATTTCAGGTATTTTTTGCTTTGTTTTTAATACCACTTTGAATTAGTATTTTGAACTGGAGTTCCAATGTCTTATGTTTATTAAAAATAACCTTGACGTTGCTTCTGCATTCATTGCAAATAACTGTGCTTCTGGTATTAAAACTACCGTCTCTTTGAGATAAAATGGTCCATGCAAAAGAAATGTGCTGTATAAGCACTGTAGGTCACCTTGGCCATTGATTGGATCTTGCATGTACCTTTTTCTAATCTATGCTATTTTCACAGCTATGAAGATTTTTGTAACCACAAAAAATTCTAAAAGCCAAGGAATAGAAGAGGCCTTGAAAAATCGCAATTTCACAGTAGAGAAAATGAGTGCTGAGATAAATGAAATAATCCGTGTATTGCAACTCACTTCCTGGGATGAAGATGCCTGGGCGAGCAAGGTATGTTTCTTAACTACACTTGTACAAAGAAGTCTAATTTTTATCTACTGTGTTTTACCCTTGTAAACTTGTGCTTTTGAGATTGTAGAAATACGTGTGCGTGCATCAGTTTTGTAACACTGTGTAATCACATCATAAAACCTCTTCAAGGTCGAAGAATATCTTCAGAGATGAATATATTCATGTATCTTTCAAAATTAGCTTTCTTTCAATAAGCAAATTAAAGTAGTGTGGCATTTGAAGGTGGCTCAGTAGTTTATAACAACTCAGTGGTGCAACAGAAGACAGACTTGTTCATCGTTTAATTCTGGCAACATTAGGAAATCTGAAATACCGTGTATTCCTCTCAGAGAAGGATTTTTTCCTTTATATAGCAACCCCACAGAATCATATTTGATAGAGGAAAGTTAGGTACAAAGTTACTGTTCTATACACTAAACTGGTTTTGTTTCTAGGTATTCATAAGTGAGATTAAGGGTTTTTTTCTAGATGCTACTAGAAAATACAGGCAGTTGTCTTCTTCCTTGTGTGGAAGGCCTGGGCTTGAGAAACTTTATTCAATTTTGAGAGATTCTTCATTGAACACCTCCCCCTTTTTGCCCTACCCTATTTTTATTCTGGACATGAGAATAAATTTTGAGTGTTTGTCTTGTCTCAAGGAAATACGTTAGACTGAACAGCCTTTCTGGGTAAGTATGGTGTCTGTGAAGCTGGCATATGGACAGGATTGCTTCCTTACAGCTCAGTGTTCAGCTGTGTAAGTGACTGCAGCTCTTCCCTGGAGTTAAGTGCTGCTCATAAGTGATGCTCACTGAAGAGACTGAAATGTCTTGAAGACTGAGAAGAAGGTCTGAGACAAAATTGTATGAGTATTGTGGGTTTACGAATAACATAGCTGTGTAACTGAAATTCCTGCCAATTCTTTTTTAGTACTTCCAAGTAGATTACTGAAGGGATTTTTTAAGAGTTAGTGTTATGGCCAACAAGTAGGTCTAAATACCATTAAAGAATATATTGAAACCTGAAGCCAGACTAGTTAGCCAATGAATTCTTGCAGGAAATCTAACTTTGATGTAACCTAGACATAAAATCACTTTGGCCTGTGTTGTTTGGCACTTGACCCTTAGTTTGCTTCTTGAGTTATTTTGTCACTATCACTTCCTTATTATGACTGTGTGCATCTTTGTTTTTGTTGTCCTGTTTCTTACCCTTTTCTCACCTTTAGAAGGTAAGCTTTCTCCCACACCCTCCACCTCTACCTTGTACTAAAACCAAAAAAGCATGTATGTGGGATTTTGTGCTGTGTGCAGACTGTGTGCTGTGCAACTTCTTGTGTGCCAGCTGTGACACTGTACTTACATGGAGACACACAACGTTTTAAAAGGATCTTAATAGTTCTGTCTAGCTGTCTGTAGAATTGGCTGTCACTAAGAGAATGGTAATTGCGAGCTGAACTGCATCAAGACTGTCTGTCTGAGTCTGATTAGAGTTACGCCAAGATTTTACAGCACGTTCTTGCTGAGTGCTTTTGTATTAATTTATGTTACTAGTCTTTGTGGTGACAAATAAAGGGTCCAGTCATGCAGGAACAAGCTTTCTGCTTGGCCAGAAAGCTTTATTAAACGAGGAATTTTGTCTATTCTGTAGTGTTTTACTAGAGCCTTCAGTTCAGATGGTTCATGTTCTTTAGGTCTAGGTCTAAAAAACTGCAGTTTTGTATGTGAACTTTTCAATTCAGTTTTATTTTTGGATTTAAGCTTCCCTGTATTTTATGAAATACAAATACAGTTGTATTTTACACAACAAATGTGGAAATTTTTGTGGTAAAGAAAAACGTCTGTTGCAAAAAGTTGGTAATTTAGCTGTAGGAAATTCCTACTCTTCTTGCTAGTGAGGTAGATTAACAAAGGATTAAATTAAAAAAACAGTTGATATATGAGCAATATTTCCTAGTGGAAAAAAATTGGTCATTATGCTTAATATGTAATATGTTGTGTGCACTAGTATAGTAAAAGTATCATTCTGTTCTGAATTGAGAACTTCTTAACTGTATTTTGATGAATTAAGGTACAGTGATGATTTGGAACTATAGCACTGGGCACTGACCAATCAGTTATAACAAAGCACTTGAATTGAAGATGCAGAGGGATGAAGAAGCAGGAACTAGTTTTTTAAGGGCCATGTATTACAGACCTTATTTCTATTTTTATATATATATCTAATAGTTGTCTCCTCATTATTTTCTGGAAGGGCGATGAAGGAGCTGTTGTAGTTGAGGTTACTGTTGCATGCATTTTGTGACTGGTGGTCAAGGGAAAGGTATTTTCCCCATCTTTTTCTGGAGCAAATTAAGGTGTTTGCAGCTTCCCAGCCTTGAATTTTTAGCTGTGTAGTGCAGCTGTTGTTGATGTTGGAGTTTATTTTGTGTTCATTATTTTATCTTGAGTTGTTTATACATTGTAGTGTCACAATCTGTCTAGAGACAGTGGAGAATGACCAAGGTATGGAGACAGAGTTTTTTGTAAACTATTTCGTTGATCTTACTAGACTCCAGAATGCACATTAAGAGAGAGATTGCAATAATCTCGGCTTGCACCAACACTGGATATTTTAAAATAGTGTGCTGCTTTAGAATTGAAATACTGTTCTCTCACTAAGTCTTTGAAAGAAAATCCACCAACACTGGATATTTTAAAATTGTGTGCTGCTTTAGAATTGAAATATTGTTCTCTCACTAAGTCTTTGAAAGAAAATAAGTCTGTTTTTATTTCTTTCATTCATAGCTTTGCATTTTTTTTCACTGAATTTTTCATTTTACAGGGGAATTTATTTTTCTCTTGTGTGTTCTTAGTGTTTATTTTTAAATACATTTGAAGTAATACTCAATACAGACATCTTCCATTTCCACAGAAATGGAAGGAGTTAAAAGTTGTAAGAAGCTGAGAAGTATGTGGTGTGGTGCAGGACTGAACCCTGAATGGTGACTAAGCTATCTGTGCTGCCAGGAGGCTTTGCCGATTTCTTTCCATTGCCTTCTTTGGTAATGAAATGCAGATATCCCTCGACTGGACCACTTCATTGAGTCAGAGATTGTGCTTTACATTTGGTGGGATTTATTTTGCTCTCTTTCAAAGCAGAAAAAGCTCAGCATTCTTGGTAGTCGTAGAAGTGATGCATAAAAGTATCTTGAATAAGGGCTCATTTTCTTTAAGAACTGTTTTGAGAAAAAGCCAACTTGCTGCTTTCCCTTCAGACAATGTTGGCCTAGTTGTTTATTAACTTAAGTTTATCTCTTCTGAAAAGGTAATAGTGCTGCTTTTGTTAATGAAATTCCTTTTGTCAACAGGGGAACTGCAGGGAAAAAAATCAATTTTTGCTGATAAAACCACTTTATATGAAACTTTTTTGCAGGCTAGCTATAGGATTTTTTTTCTTTGTTTGCGACTGCTATTCTGCTGGCAAATCTCAGAGTTAAACAAAATTTTCCTTTTGGGAAGGAAAAAGGTATTTAAACAGCTACAGAAATCAGGACCATCGAGACACTTATAAGCAGCAAGACCTTGAGCAAGTTGCTGTTTTGTTTAAATTGAGTATTTCTACTTTTGTCTTCCTGCTTAACAGCCTGAATTAGTGGACAAGTCCAGACCTTTCAGAATGGCTACACCTTTTCACTTGCCAAGAATCTGACACCAGACACAGCTCTGACAGAAACAGAAATGCAGTACCAACAAACGTAGTTAACAATGCATTCTAATTTTCTGTTTGCATTAGTCATCTTATTGCAACAAAAACTGAAGCTGAGAGTGAGTCCTTGAGCTGTGAACATTGGAAATTAATGCTTTAAGATCAGTTGTCTTGGAACACTTCAATAGCTACACTGGGATTTCACAGGACTTTTTTTAAATAGGAAAAGGAGACAGTATTTTGCAAACATGAGTGCAGAGGCACATAGGATAGCAACACTTGCACTGCAGAGCAGTCCAGTTACAGAGCCTGCATGTGACAGACTAGATGGATCCTGTTACTCCTTGGGTAGTTCCAGTAATTATAAAATCATGAATATAAAACCTAAAATACCCATGATTTTTTTCCTCAGATATAAGACCTTAAATTCAGTGGCTTCTATATAATTTTGCTGAAACTGCAACTCTGCAGAGAGCTGAGACAACACAAGAGCCTGTGTGAGTAAAAAGGGAGGGGCAAAGACAGTTTTCCCAACCCTCTCCTTTTCTCAGCCCACACCTATCATCTCATCAACACAATAAGCAACATCTGTTGCCTTTTTAGAAATTCAGTTAGTTCTTTGTTTCAGATTGTTTCTGGGGAGACAGGTCTGCAGTAGACCATTCATTTCAAGTTAAAGTGGGTTCAGCCCATCCATAAAACATCAGAAAACTGTAACACCTCCTTTCACAGGGAGTAAGGTTTCTATACCCTTTTGAAAACTCAATTGAATATTTATTTGTCTCTTCTCATACAACAAATACACAATTCTCAAACTACAGAGATGACTTTCAAAAGAATGTACCTACCTCCCACCTCTAGCTGCAAAGCCTACCTTTGAGAAGTTTTTTTCAAACAGGTCCCAGCTAAGATCTGAGATCCAGTTTCTAGATTTGAGAACCAATCATCCAGCTGAAAGTAATTCTGGGTTTGGTGCTCTCAGGCTGTGATTGAAGAGCCCTTAAAAATATTCAGCAGTGTGTCTCAGATGTTTTAGAAAGTTGGTTGCTGAATTATATTGTAGCACCTTATGAATAGCTGACAGATGAACGTGCCTGAATAGAAATGTCAAAATGTTTATAGGATCATGTCTTTGAGACTAAGCATACAGAATGAACTGCTCTGCAAAAACATGTTGTCAGGATACCACATGCTGTACCAGATCCTGATCACTGGTGCTTGTAGGCTCTTTGTCACAAGAGTTGGATATGGGCAGTCCAGTTCCGGTAATAATGCGAGTGCCAGGCTTCTTTTTGTCCTCTGTGTACTAACCATGGGATGTTAGATACACTTCAAATTACTTCCATGGCATGTGTGGTGAAAAGCTATTTTGGCTTTTTCCCAACTTTTTGCTTAAGGTACCTGTTACTGTTTTCACTGTCCTTCCTTTGTGTAAGATGGAAAACTTGTGGCCTCTAGTGGAGAGATGGCACATGAACAATTAATAGAGTATGTGGAGAAGTCAGAACTGGGTGGTTGGACCTCCTGGAGTCAGAGGTGTTGGATAATAGTGTCAGAATACTGAAAGAAGCAGCAGCTTTGATGCTTCTGTCAGAGGAGTTCAGAGTTTTAAACAAGCACATGTAAACACATGTGTTTATCTGTGTAGGCATTCAACTACATATCTGAGAATTTCAGAAATTAGCTATTAGACTTATTTTTTTTGCAAACAGCAACTATTTGACTTTAGGCAGCAGAGCAGGGGAAAAATGCCAGTGTGCAGCCTCTTGCACTGAAGTAAGCAGTAAAATTCACTGGCCAATTTCCATGTCTGAAAGGTTTTCTCTAATTACATAACTTTTCTATGTGCTGTGATGTACATAGGGAAGAAAATGGAACTAACTCCAAGACATCTGCTTATTAGAGCTCCAACTTTAGAAATGAAAACACTAGTAAATAAAGGAATAGAAAAATCACTAAAATTGCATGCATATTTTCTGCATTTTGAGTGAAATGAAAATGTCTGTTCTAATCGGAAAGAAGTAATTATGACCTGCTAGTTTGAAAATCAGTTTTGAGCTGCTTATACGAATGTGTTTCTGTAAGTAGACTCTGCTTTGTAGAAACTTTGTCTGCTTTGGTTGTGTTGATAATTTGTGCTTTGATATTTTTTTAAAATATTCATTTTGATGGTTTCTTTTGTAAAGGACACTGAAGCCATGAAAAGAGCTTTAGCCTTAATAGATTCAAAGATGAACCAGGCAAAAGGTTGGCTGAGAGATCCAAATGCACCTCCAGGTAATACTGAAAAAAAAATAACTGCATAAAGTATTTTGATTTTTATGGGCCTTAATATTTCTGTTGGTTAAGGCAAAATTGTCTTTAAGCATTATTAACTTGTACATAGAGGATTATTCTGAAGGAGCCTGTTTTTATTCCTTTCTTTGGATGGTGGGGATAGAACAAGCCGTGTGTAATCACCTAGGAAGGTGTGCCGCTTCTCAGTTGTCTAAAAGATGTTCTGTCTTACATACATCTTCTTAATTTGAATTCCAGTAGTAAAAGAAAAAACTTACGAATTGCATTGAACAGTGCTTAATTGCAGTCGTTGCTGTTTTAAATCCCTCCTTTTGTGTTTTCAAATTTGTGTAACTAGGTTTGCCTAACAGAATCTGTGTTTTTCTTTCAGTCTTGACATAAAATTTTTAGCATGAAAATCTGCCATAAATATTCTTTCTAATTGCAATAATCTTATATAAAAGGTTTGGCTTTCTATGTATCTTTAGAGCAAATAAAACTGGATAGAGGCCTTTCCATTTGGACTTTGAAAGACCTCATTAGAATGACTTCCTCTGAAATCAAAGCCAAAATAATACAATTGTAAGAGTTGGAGATGAATTGTTGGGTTTTGGTGTACAGCTCATGGGGTTTGATAAATGTATTTTCACGACTGAACCTAATGCAGTTAATGTGCTGTGACATGATGACATCAGCAGCTTACTGGTACCTGTCAAGGAATGTCTTGTTTGTTGCACTGACTCTGCGTCTTAGGGGATGCTGGTGAGCAGGCAATCAGGCAGATCCTGGATGAAGCTGGGAAAGCAGGAGAACTGTGTGCAGGCAAAGAACGCAGAGAGATTCTGGGAACATGCAAAACTCTGGGCCAGATGACTGACCAGCTGGCTGACCTCCGAGCCAGGTAAATCTGTTACTTGGAATGGACAGCTCTCCAGTACTACGGAACCAGTTTTTCTGAACTTGTAGCTGTGTCACTTCCTAATCTGTATTTTGCCTTTTTAACTTTGGTCTGTTCCGAATAGTATGTTTTAGTAAGGAAAATGTTCATTATTTAACATGGTGATCAGAATTTCTCAGGTAAATAATTCAGAGTTTGCTTGATGTCAAATCCATAACCTTCCTTCAAATTAGGCAGCAATTAAATTTTAAACTCTACTGTTAAGTCTTTGGGTGTAAGGGATTTTTCAGATTCTTATCTATGCATTAAATTTTTAAGCTAGAGTACTGTAACATTGGTTTCTTTATTTTGTTGTAACACTCCTCCCCACCCTGCAAAAATGCCACACCCAGCAACCCCACAAAGCTATTCATTGTGATCCATTAAGGATACAGGTAATAGTTTAATGGTGTAATATTTCTCCTTAATGTTAATGAATCTTTCAAATTGTTTGAAAAAGCAACAGAAGTCAGGACTGTTTTATTTAAAATAGAATTTAAAAAATAATTTAAAAAAAGATTTCAAATAAAATAAGTGCCTCCTCTGACTCAAGGCCCCAGTGAAGTGCAGGAAGTGAGCAAGTGCAAATCATTTGGGGAGTTATGTTTTGAGTTACTTCAAGAACAAGAATTCCCTGCCATCACCTTAAATCCACAGACTGTTCAGCTCTGAAGTGTTGCAATGAAATGTACACAAGGTTGAAATAGTTTCCAGGAAGAGTTGTCAGTTTGCTATAGAAAGGCTAAAAAGCCTGAAATGCAGAAATACAGATTAGTAAAGTGATGTGTATCAGATGTAATAGTGGTAGTGGATGAGAAACTGGTTTTAGTTTATCTTCTCTTGGATTTCCAGCTGTTTGCCCTGAGAGAATTTAAGAGCTGCTTTGCACCAGTTTTTGTAGTGTTAGAAAACAGGCAAAGCTCTTACTCTTCTTGCAAAGCAGTGGTTGATTTCAGTTTTGTATTATGTAAAATTTTTGGAGGTAGAGACAGGACTTAGATTTGCTAACAAATAAGTTAGTTTATATACTGGTTTAATATGTAAATACCTTCAACTCAGCTTATGAAAAACAAGGCATAAAGAAACATATCTGGCCTGACAGTGTAAATATACCTCAGGATCTCAGTAGCATAGGTGTCATCCTTCCATTTACTATAGACTTTTTAAAGCTAGTGGTTTGATTAAGTGCTCACAAAGCTTCTCAATAGTCAGCTGATTTTGGAAAAGAGTATGAGATTTCTTATGCAAAACAAACCTTCTCAGGCAAATGGATCAGAAGTAATCGTTTTACCCAACTTTTAACTCCTAAGCATTTGAACTAACGGTGGTAGTGCTGCAAATTGTTTTCTACAACCCTGTAAGTTTGTCTTGCTAGCATCCTTCTCAGCATTTTTAGATGTCTTACCAATAGCCTGTAACCTTTAATCTGCTTTGTAAACGTGACTGAGGCAGCTAAGGCATTTTATTTTCACTTACTGACTTGAGGTCCTCACTTAAGTCTGGGGAGACTTAACTGCTGCAAGTTCTGACTCTGCAATAGTCTATAAATAAGGAGATAAGAGGCCTTCTCCTGTGTCCTTTAATGCAACTGTATCCATAAATAGCCTTGCTTTGTGACACTTAAAAAATGCTTATTCTTCTGAGGATGCTAAATGTCACATTCTGGAATAGGGAAAATATGCTTTTAATTTTCTTCTTGTTGTCATGTTATTCCTCAGTTATTTTTTGTTTTCTTAGGGGAGAAAAAACTTTGATTAAATGCTGCATCTCTTGCAATAATTGCTGTGAATGCTCACAGACAGTTTTTGTTGCTTCTTCACTAGAAAAGAGCTTTTTCTCAGTCCTGGGCTGAATCTGTGATGCTTTTTTTGTCTCGGGCAGAGGACAGGGTGGCACACCCATGGCTATGCAGAAAGCACAGCAGGTGTCCCAAGGTCTGGACTTGCTCACTGCCAAAGTGGAGAATGCAGCCCGCAAGCTGGAGGCCATGACAAACTCTAAGCAGGCCATTGCCAAGAAGATTGATGCTGCTCAGGTACCACTAGTGATTGAATAAATGCTTCAGAACATGATGACACTGATATTAGAGCTGTTATTCTGAACTACCGTAGTTTTTTTCCAAAACAAAACTTGATTGGAATAACATATAGAGGCTACTTGCTTTAACAAAGTAGTCTTAAATTCAGTAATTGACAGCATGCTGTGAGTTCATGACCTTTTTTGGCATTACTAAAAATTTCAAAGTTATTAAATGAACATGATGGAAACACCCTAAGTTTGCCTATAAACTCATTTTACTAAAGAAAAGAGTAGAGGAGTTTTAGATCACATAGACTTACTTGTAGATAAAACTGAAGCCCTTTCTTTGGGTTCTGTTTGGGGAGTGACTTCTTTCTCTTTAGAACTGGCTTGCAGATCCTAACGGGGGCAGTGAAGGAGAAGAACATATCCGGGGAATTATGGCTGAAGCAAGGAAAGTTGCAGAACTCTGTGAGGAGCCTAAAGAAAGAGACGATATCCTTCGTTCCTTGGGAGAAATCTCTGCCTTGACAGCCAAGTTGTCAGACCTGCGCCGACAGTATGTGTTAGTTTTATCACTGTTAGTTTATTTGAATTACTAAAATTTGCAGTTCACAATGCTGAGCAAGATCAGAATATTGATGATTAACTGGATTAATCATGATTAAAATAAAAGAAAAAGCCTAGCTTGCACTAGCTTCCTCAAAAACAGAAAAGAAAAAAGTAACCAAAGATGTATTACCTAGTAATATTTTCTTTCTACTACCTATGGAATATTTGACAAGAAGCTGAAGCCAAAAGTGAGCTCATTTGTACTGTCAAAACGAGATAATGAGTTTGTTTATACAGGCAGACGTCATCACTGCATTTGCCAAGTAGTTTACTAAATGTCAAGGTGGAATATCTGCCACTTCCATCAGTGTCAGTGTTTTAAACTGTAACTGCAAACTATATAAAAGATAAGATTTTCAGAAATTATATATATTATTATTATTATATATATTATATTTCTGTATCAGTTCTGCGAAGAGGCTACTTGAGACTTGGAAGAGGTGAAATGGTTATTGTATGAACTGTGATATTCATCTAAGGCCAGTTGCAGTAGGGAGAAAAATGTTTTTCTTGCTTTGTTAGTTAGATGCTTCATTTGAAGTTTTTTTTGAGCTTTACCTGCTATAGGGCTTAATGTGCTACCTCTTGTCAAGTTTTTATATAGCCTTTGGTCTGTGGCTGCCAACTTTTCTGCTTGTAGTCTGTGTGACATTATTGCAGTTGCTCATAAGACAGCCATGGATATGGGAAATCAAGTCATACATCAGTTTTAGCAAGGACAGTGCTGTGCCTTCCCCCACCTCAGTGCTGTGTTGAACATGTGTAATATCCAGGTACCACAACAGAGAATTGTTCATCAGTGTTTCAACTCAAGTGTCAAATTTAACCTGATTTATAAAGATGAAGTAACTGAAGTAACTGTCATTGTGTCTTAGGATCTTTATATGACTGCACTTTCTCTTTTTTTTTTTTTTTTTAATCCCTAGTGGGAAAGGTGACTCTCCCGAGGCCCGTGCATTGGCTAAGCAAATAGCAACATCACTTCAGAATTTACAGTCCAAAACAAACAGGGCTGTGGCAAATACTAGGCCAGTTAAAGCAGCTGTCCATTTGGAGGGAAAGATTGAACAAGCTCAGAGGTGGATAGACAATCCTACAGTTGCTGATCGGGGAGTAGGTAAGTGTTCCTGTGTGATTTTCCCCCCACAGGTTTACAATTGAACTTGTTAGTAATTTTGGTGGTGGAAACAACTGCTCCTGAGATGCTAAGGATGCATTAAATCTTCATTGATGTGGAGACCAAGATTGATAGCCCAGTCCTGGCTGCAGTATTATAGAGTCAAGCTGGCCCATGATTCTCTTCGTGTTCTGGAAAGAACAACTTTCCTATTCTTGCCTAAAGAATAGGATCTTTTGTGCTGTACAGCACACAAACTTAAGAGTGCTCCTGGCTCTTTATTATGCAAATGTAGTATCTTGAATTTGAATTTATACCTACTTCAGCAAATTGAGTAATTAAATCCTTCAAAGAAGAGAAAAATATTCATAAACCTGACCTAAAAATATCCCTTCTTGTATGGTTTCTGGGTTATCCGAGGAGAATGCTACTAATTTAAGAGAAAGGGGATCTGATAATCCAAGCGTGCTGTCAGTTGTGGTTCAGGAGTTGCTGTACTGAGAGTTTATTGTAAACAATTTCAGAAGTTTCTTGTTTATCTTCTCCCAGTGCCATTGAAAGTAGGTAGATGAAGCTTGAAAACTGGATTCAGTAGTTTTTTCCATAGCAGTTAAGCCTGAGCAGTCCAGGTGATCCCAACAACTGGAAACATGCTGTAGAAGTAGCGTAACTGCAAACTGTTAATACCTCTTCTCACACCTCCCCCTGTCTGTCCAGATAAGTTCTGTTGTGTGAATAACCAGTGAAAGATCCCTGAATGAAAGATTGAATGATGTTGGCAGCGTGGACACTTGGGAAGTCCAAATTTATAGGAAACACTTTAAACAGAGTAGTGGGGTTTCATGTTCTGGCACTTTCTGATGAGGAAATGGCATACAGAATGAGATGAACAAGAAGGTTGTAGATAGATCTCATGAGATGTTTTGGCAGTGGCTGAAAACCTTACTAATTTTGGTGTTTCTCTTGAACATAGTAACCTGTCAGGTGGGTGGCTCAAAAAGCACAAAACCTAAACCTAATTGTATTATTTTTAGTTGAAAAGAAACAAAGGTGACTTAAATCCTCTTTAAAGTCTGTAATCACCTAATAAATCATGGGGCTTATTTACATGCTTGCTGAAGGAACTGAAGTGTTTCAACAATGGACATATACTAGAGAATTTAACCAAATGCTGGAGTAATACATATAACGAAAATGTGTGTAGACATGCAAATTGTGTCATGTCCCATAACTTTAATGTTTGTAGTTTAATGAAAAAAATTCTAGTTGTAATATGATGCCATTGTATGGTTTTTTATTTTAAATGTCTTTCACTTGGCAGGGTATATTAAGAATATCAATCACATGTTCTAATTTCAGCCTGGACAGCACTTCTGGTAGAACTTAGCCTAATATTTTTAGTGCTATAATGTGAAAATACTTCAGTGGACTCTGCAGTAGTAGGGACCATGTCACAAATAACCCTGTGGGTTTACTGTTATCCCAAGGCAATGCTTCAACACAAACTGAAATAAGATAAAGGCAGAAAGTGTATTTTATTTTATAGACTTGACCCACTTGAGTAGTGTTAGCTGCTACAAATACTGACTTGCAGTCATACTCTGAATTATCTCAGCTAAGTGATGGCTGAAGTAGTAGTAATTGGCAGATACAAACTAGGCAAGATGTACTGAAATAGTAAACTGGTGTTTGGAGTGTACTTGCTTGGCTGTGCTTGACTTAGGCAAAAGAGTAATTAGAAAACATCTTGAGACATTCTACCAGCACTAAACTTAGCTACAGTAATAAGCTTTCTAAAATGATGGCAGCAGTGCTGAGTGATTCTTGGATAGTCTGGTACTGTGACAATTTCCTAAGTCATTTTGAGCTTGATCACAAACTTGGATTACTTGTGTGTTAGCATTAGTTTAAAATTATTCCTTCAGTACATCTTCGATGGATTTAATGTACGGCAAGTTCTTTTAAAAGAATACTGCTGTTGTATTATTGAAAGAACAGAGAATTACATTCCTGTGAAAGAGCAAGAAGCATCTCTAAGTGAACGAAGGAAACCACCTATGCTAAAAATGATATATTTGCTGCAGAAAATCTTCCAATTCACTGTGGAGGCTGTGTAAGGTGTTCTCTACCCCCACTGCCTCCTCCAATGAAGGATGCTTGATGCTTCTTACCCATGGTTTCTGAAATTCTGGGAGAGGGCATTATACTTTTCTTATTTATGTTTTCTACTTGGCTTTGTCTTCCTCTCCCTCTCTTGCTGTTCATCTTCTAATGATTTCGGGATGAGCTGCACTTGAAATTTGCAAGTGCTTTCTATTGGAGTCAACAGATCAGTTATGTAGAAATACCTGACAGCTGTCATGGTTAACTTCTGTCAGACCACTCTAGTTAAAAAAGGTGCATCTCTAGCCAGAGTTGCTGTAAAAAGAACCTGGAAAGAGCTGAATTCCTCTGTGGGTTTGAACTGCAATTACTCAATGATAAACTGCAGAAGATCTTTTCCATCACCTAGTAAGGTGTTCTCAAAAACCCAACAATTGTGATGCATATCCGTGATATACACAGGTGTATTTACACATGCAGCACTTCACTGTGCACCTGATTTGTACACTCAGCGTGTTGTTCCCCTACATGCTAATGCCAGGTGACTCCTTCTCCTGCAGGTCAGGCAGCAATCCGGGGCCTGGTTGCCGAAGGTCGCCGTTTGGCCAATGTCATGATGGGCCCTTACCGGCAGGACCTGCTTGCCAAGTGTGACCGCGTGGACCAGCTGTCTGCTCAGCTCGCTGACCTCGCTGCAAGAGGGGAGGGCGAGTCTCCTCAGGCCAGGGCCATTGCTGCTCAGCTTCAGGACTCGCTGAAGGTAAAGATCTGCTCTTGTGCTGGCAAGCACAGGATACACTGAAGTACTTGTACTCCTCTAAAACGCTTGTGTGTGAGGCATCAATCAAAGCAAAGGTGCATCCAAAGACCTCTTGGGTTAGCTGAGATGTTTAAGCCAAATTTTCTACAAAGGCCTTGGGCGTTAATTCCAAATGAACAATTTAGAAGGAAAACTGAAGTCTCTTTTAAAAGACAATAGTATGCTGGCATTGCAAATTTGAGGGGCAAGGTCTCAAATTGTGCTGTTCATAGCTTCTAATGCTGCTTCAAGGAATGGTATGTAAGCTTTGTGTATTTCAAATTATGTAGAAAGTAATTAATTGATCATGCTTTTAAGGTTGCTTTATCTTTGTCTGCTATTGGAATGGGCTTTTTTTTTTTTTTTGCAAGAGGAGGTTTTATGGGATTTGAATCCCTAGAAACTTTCTCTCCCTGTATCATATGCTAATAATTTTCCTGTATTTTAAGGATCTTAAAACACGGATGCAGGAGGCCATGACCCAGGAAGTTTCTGATGTTTTTAGTGACACCACAACTCCTATTAAACTGTTGGCAGTAGCAGCCACTGCTCCCTCTGATGCTCCCAACAGAGAAGAGGCAAGTATACTCAGGTGGTCTTTTTTTCCCATGTGAAGCTTCAGTCATTGTTTAATTTTGAAAAATAAACCAGTATTCTGAAAAATGAATTGGTATTTTTTTACTATGCAAATCTCTCTGGACTCTTGGAGACTGGATTATCTATGCCTGGAAGCTGTTGTCCCTGGCTTCAGTAAATGACGAAGATTTCTCCTCGTGACATTTGTATCACATTGCCTTCAGCCTTATGTAAAAACTGCTGACACATTAGTTAGTGGGTTTTATATCACAGCATTACATAAACTGATTACAGTAGTCAAATTCATGCCAGGATTAATCAACAGATTGAGCCTGTTCTCTTGCTGGATATTGTTTCTTGTACTTCAGTGCTATTGGCTGCATGTGAACGATCTAAAACTCTGTGTGTGGCAGGTCTGTTTGGGTAGTTTTGGGTAGTTTGTTTTAAACATGAGAATTCAGCTTTATGACAGGATAGGTTTTTGTCAAAGTATTCTATTCCCTGGAAGCACTGTGGAAGGAAGGAAGGAATTGTCTTCAAAGGTGAAGAGTCAGTTTTTAGGGAAAACACTCTTATTTTTTAAATATAATTCCTTTTGGATTATGGGTTTGAAGATTAATATCTATGAGCAAAAACAGTTTTAACACAATATTTTTTGCAGCAGTAGTCATCAGGAATTATTGAACTAAATACCTCAAAGCTATGAAGTGTATATATATATATATATCTCCTTAGTTGCCCAATTGAATTAGTAAGGAATCAAGTCCAGTAATGTAAAGATAAAAAAAAAACAAAACCAAACCAAACAAACAAAACCCCAAAAACCTTCAAAGCTTTTGTGTCCTCTTGCATCCTCTCAGAATGAATTAAGAGTGGGTGTTACGAAGGTGTCTCTGATGCTTTGAAGAAATGGTGTATTCTGTTAGGGTGGTCAGGGCTTTTTTTAATGCATTTTCTCTTATGCCAACTAGGTGTTCGATGAAAGAGCAGCCAACTTTGAAAACCATGCTGCTAAACTGGGAGCTACAGCAGAAAAAGCAGCTGCAGTTGGAACTGCAAATAAAACTACCGTGGAGGGCATTCAGGCAACAGTGAAATCGGCAAGGGAACTTACCCCCCAGGTTGGCTTCCTTGTTGTTAAAGGGGCTGGGGATGACTTGTGGAATTTTCCTTACGCCTCTGTTCTCAAAGAAAGGTGTAAATACCAATAAGGAACATAGTGCTGACTCACTTAGAAGGTGAATGGCAAATATTTGTACATATGATACCAAGTAGAACAAACTGATTAAAAGACGCAATGTTTTACTCTTCAGCTGTTGGGCAGGAGTGTCTGTGGCATAGTACTTGAAGCAAAATGATTTTGAGGCTTAGTAAAATATGTAAATGGAAAAAATGTTCTTGCATGTACTTCCATCTAAAATTTTGGTAGTGTAATAAGTATGGTACTTTGGTGCTTTCAAGAGCTGTTTATAAGATACATTACTATGTTATTGAAGTTCCAGAAAAAAGTATTTGTGGACTGTAGATCTTCAAGCAGATAGATGTTGCACTAGAAATAATGAACTAGTATTTCAAATGAGGAGCTGCACATCCAGTCTTGAAAACAGAAATGCATTTTCAAGAATATGTGTAATGTAGTTATATACTGATAATTAAAAATGTTTTCCATTGGCAGGTAGTATCAGCTGCTCGTATCCTCCTGAGAAATCCTGGAAATCAAGCTGCTTATGAACATTTTGAGACCATGAAAAACCAATGGATTGATAACGTAGAAAAAATGACAGGTGAAGTAGGAATTTTATGTTGAAGATTCTACCTGTGGCCAACTAGCTTGTATAGATTTTTCTCCATTCTGTTTGGATTGATGAAACATGTATAACAGTAATGACTGATTAAAAATAAATTAAGACAAGTGGGAATGTGCTCTCTGACTCCAAGAATATGTACATGTTAGAGCATATACAAAATAGCTGGCTTCTTATGTGTTAATGCTGAGCTGAGGGAAACAAATCCTGCTTTAGTTCTTCTGTGGAAAAAACAGAATACCATCACTTTTTATTGCAAGTGCTGTTTTAGCAGTATATCACTGTGACAACTTCAGTTTTTTCTGTATAATCTTAGCATGTTGAAATAGGACAGATAATTAAGTGAGGGTAAGAAAACATGTTCAAAATGTTGTAACAGGTTGGTGGATGCAGTGAATGAAGTCAATCTACTCTTCTGTGGAATCCTGTGGAGACACTGAAATGTTTTAGTCCTTCCTAAATGCAGATCCTTTGCACTGATCTGCTAAACACCTGACTATATACTACCTGCTTCTCCACCCCAGTGATTAAATTGAGGGTATTTTAAATCTCACTGTGCATCACCCCTATATGAAAGCACAGCCAGAGGGATATTCCTTTTGAATGAATAGAAGAGGTACCAAAATTACTGAATATACTTGAGGAAGTCTGGTGGGAGGAAAGAATCCCTGCTGCATACACTGTGCAAGCTTGACTGAAGCAACATTCCCCGGTAAGGAGTAAGATCTTGGGATGTCATTAGCAACCTGCACCACGGGTGCTGTGACAGAGGTACCACATAACCAGAAGATAAACTGCAGTAGTGCATGTGGTCTGATTTCCATGCCCTCTTCTGCTCTTCCCCACAACCCCACTTTAAAATACTTGCTTTGCTGGTTGTGAACTATCTATGGAATACCAAATAATGCTTTCTACAGATAAACTAGAATATTGATGTGTTTAACTTTTATTCTAGGGTTGGTGGATGAAGCCATTGATACAAAATCTCTGTTGGATGCATCAGAAGAGGCTATTAAGAAAGATCTTGATAAATGCAAGGTTGCAATGGCCAACATGCAGCCCCAGATGTTGGTAGCTGGGGCCACCAGCATTGCGAGACGGGCAAACCGCATCTTGCTGGTGGCAAAACGGGAGGTGGAAAATTCAGAAGACCCCAAATTTCGGGAGGCTGTTAAAGCAGCCTCTGATGAGCTAAGCAAAACTATATCACCAATGGTAATGGATGCTAAAGCTGTGGCAGGAAACATTTCCGATCCTGGTAAGGATTCAGTCAGCTAATGTAAAATGTACTTTCTACTGACTGAAGATGATTGAAATAGTGCTTGTTCTTTCTTACACAGCTGTGTATCCTCTTTTATGCAAATATTGTGCGCACTTAAATCTCACAGAATGATGAAATCAAGGTCACACCACTAACTGCTGAATCCTGCTCTTTTAAAATGCAGTTAAAGGCCTTTGGCATATTCAAGGAAAAAGTATTCAGCATCCTAGCTTGATATGTGATTTCATAATCTTAATTAGAAGTATTTGGTACTAGTTTTAAGTAATACTACTTTATATAAGAAAATATTGCATAGAAAAATTTCTTTTGTTCTAAAAGTTGTTCAGGGAATTACTTTGGCTATTGGTAGTGACTGTTACTCAGCCTAGGCTTTATTTTATGCATGTTGCATACAACACTAACATTTCAAATGCGCAAGTGCACTGTAAACAATTTGGTATTTTTTAAACACATATATAACTGTGCTTGGCAGAGTACATTACGGAAGTAGTTTTTAGGGGTAGTGTTCTAAATATTACTGAATACTATTAAACCTGTAATGGGTTTTTTGTTCAGGTTTGCAGAAGAGTTTCTTGGATTCTGGATACAGAATTCTGGGAGCTGTGGCCAAAGTCAGAGAAGCCTTCCAACCTCAGGAACCAGACTTTCCCCCTCCTCCTCCTGACCTTGAGCACCTCCATGTAAGTGCAGAATAGCTTATAATAAAATACTCAGTTGTCACTGTGTGGATTACACACTTGATACTTAGGTATGTTTTTATTCCTTAGAAATAAAACGTATTGTCTGGGAGGCCATGCATACAAGCAGCCTCAAGTCTAAAAAATACCAATCCAGCATTCAAAAGAAAAGATTAAAGCATGTTATTATCTTTAACAGGATGCACTTGAAAAATGGGATAAAGGCTTGAGTTCATACAATCATGTCTTACCTTGACACCATCCTTTACTCAGTTGTGTACTGTTTCATTGCACTGATTTAGATTTTTGCCTTTCTTAGCTGACTGATGAGCTTGCTCCTCCAAAACCACCACTTCCAGAAGGTGAGGTTCCCCCACCCAGACCACCCCCACCTGAAGAGAAGGATGAAGAGTTCCCAGAGCAGAAAGCAGGGGAAGCAATTAATCAGCCCATGATGATGGCTGCTAGACAGTTGCACGATGAAGCCCGGAAATGGTCCAGCAAGGTAAGAAGTTGTTGTGTCTTGTGCTGAAAGCATTATCTTTTATTATTCCTTTTTAGTATCGGTTTACATCCCAAGTCACTTGCTTTATGACGGTGTCTTCCATAGACCAACTAGTAAAAACACTGCAGTTGGAGGAATTAGAAACCCTTTCAAGTTCAAAGTGAACTAGGGTCAACTGCTCTAATATTTAGAGTTGCTAGAATGCTTTGTTACCACACCCCTGGGAACACAAGTATGCTTTGTGTGCCAACCCATTTGTCATCCTCGCTGCTGGAATTGCCTAGAGAGCCACTAATACTTATGCCTGTGTAGGCTGACTAGCTGATTGCCCTATTTAAGTGACTTTGAAAAGTCTGTATGGGTGTTGCAGATGCCAGCTGCAGGAATCATGCACTGGTTTGTCTTAATTCTGGAAGAAGCTGAAAGTTACTTGGAAGTCATTCTGGTGCATTTATGGTGGGAAGTGTGACCATATGTGAGTGGCCTGGTCTCATTCTTCTTTTATAGTGGATCACATTTGCTATCAAGGCCAAACCACCTAATTTCCTTACCATTTCAATGCTGTGACAAAGCAGTGTGGTAGTTTTGGCTATATATATATATCCATATATATAGTATATATATATATATACACACACACACACACACTATAACAATCAGTCCCACAAATGCTAATATCACTTTTGCTTTTCTCTCTTTCTGACCCTTCCTCCACCCTCCCCCCTAGATTCTATATTTCTCATTTGGCAGAAACTGAGTAAGAACTGCTGAGATTTAGACTTCTGCATGTGTAAATTAAAGAGCCAGAACTTGGCTTTTAAAAATCTCCCCTTTTTTCTCCACCAAATTAAATGCTGAGTGAGGAACTTCAGTGCTTTGGCCTTAAGGAACATCTGTTTTGGAAGTGCAGATAAAACACAAAAGAAAATCTGCAAATCTGTGTGGGTTTCTCTTCCCCAAAATGAAAATCTCCATTTTCCCTATACTTCTGGATATAGCAAACACATTTTCATATTACTAGAGGGACAGTCCTGGAATATATTGGTCGTCTGAAAAAGTAGTTCTGAGGCTAAAAGCCTTAGTTTCAGCTTCCTGAAAGTGTTTTGATGTTGGAATCCCAGAATGGGTAACTTGATAATAAAATGTTTTTACCATATATACTAAATTACCTATATACTGTATGCATTCTAAATTAAATAGTGCAACTGTTAAAATGTTTATCAAAGCCAAGCAGCAGACCTTAAAGCTCCTTGCTGAATATGAAAGAACTCTAAACTCAGTGACTTCAGATTATAAAACATTGTTTTCATTGCTGTTTCTTTGAGACTAACAAACCAGTAAGTTAGACTAGCAAGTGTCCTAATTCTTTTTTAGCTGTACCATTTTAGCAATAGGAGTTCAGTCATTCCAACAGTATGTTTTGGGTAAAGGAGTTTTAAAAACACTTTTGTAGTCTCTGAAGCCACTTTATTGGGTGGAAGAGGGATTGATAGGTAGTGCTACTGAAGAATATGGGTTAGACCTGGAAAGACAGAAATACAAGGTCTTGTTTATACTAAATCACAACAGACTGTGTCTCACTGTCTCTTGCTCTTTTGCTGAATTGCTTTAGTCTACTAAGGTAAGGTATTTCATCTGCAGTGAAGTGGGGAGGGTGAACAAGTACTTTGTCTTTAAAAAAATCTTGATAACATTCCTCATTCTTTTAAGAATTAAAATCTACTTGGTTTTTCTCCTTTACGAAAACTCATCACTGAGTGGCTTCTGGGCTTTCATGTACTTCATTTCTCTCATGGAGCACAAACATCTCTATTGCTTTAGTTTTCCCTGCCTTTCCCCCTTGTCTGAATAAATTGTAGATTGAGGGATATTTGGAAACTTTACATTAGATTAAGACTTAAATAAAAGCTACCTTTGAAGGTGAATTGATTTGGTCTTATCTAAAAGTTACAACCTCCAAAACTGCTGTGTAATTACATTTGTGCAGATGTTTTTTCTATAGAAGGCCATATCTTAAGGAAAACACAGTTGAAAATGCAGGGTTTGGTAGGGGTACCTTGACTTTTACCATAATTGACTTGAGTAGAAGAAATATGGTTTGTAAACTTGTAAGTTATTGTTGTATTTAAATGCTGCTGTATTATTAATGCCTATATTGTTATAGTACTTACCTCCTCCCTGATCTACCTTAATACAATATATTTACTTGAATCCTCTTTCTCTTTTTAGAAGGTGATGGATACAACATATTGTGGCAAAACAGTATCATATGTTTCATAATCCTCTTACTCTACTAATTCTGTTTCAGTCTTCTTTAAGAACTGTAATATTCATGGTATTCATAACATCCAGTATCACCTCCTCTTTTCATAACCCAGTTTGCTCTTTTCCATGCTCTCTGTGATACGTCAGTACTCACTTCTACAGTGTTTCCCATCCCATCCTTTTTTTACTCTACAACAAGCAGTGTCAGTGGTTTTTCTGTGCTCCTGCTGCTGTTGTCTCTTATCACATATATGAACAGGCTTCCATACAAAGCTTTTTATGTGCACAAAACCCACAGTCATCAGCTGCTGTGCCTGCTTCTGTGCAGTCAGAACAGCTTTCATTGAAAGAGAAAATCCATTCATTTCACCATTGTCTTGCCAAAAAAATATTGTTCTGTCAGTTAGCTTCTGTCTGTAGAAGCTGTATGCTCAGATGACAAATGTTCCTGCATATTTGAGTTGTAACTTCTTATTACTTTTGGTATCTTTGATTCACAGGTTAAATGTTTGTTTGTTTCTGCTAATTTTATATTCCTTCCCCTTCACCCCCTGACCTGATCCTAGAGCTGCCTTATCAAATCCCGAGAGACCAAGAGGATGTTTTGGTCACTAAAACTGCTCAGTTTGTGCTCTTCTACCAAATTCTGCTTCTTGTACTAACTGTCCCCTGTTTCTCCACCCTTGCTGCCACCTGCAAAGCCTGATGTGACTGTGATTAATGAAGCGGCTGAGGCTGGTGTAGATATAGATGAGGAGGATGATGCAGATGTTGAATTCACTCTCCCCTATGACATTGAAGATGATTACGAGCCTGAGCTGCTGTTAATGCCAACCAATCAGCCCGTTAACCAGCCCATTCTGGCTGCTGCTCAGTCTCTACATCGAGAAGCAACCAAGTGGTCTAGTAAGGTACTCCTGAGTCCCCGGGGACTGATCCGCGTGCATCCAGCCATTTGGAACGCTGACACATTTGCATCACTCTTGATCCCTGCTGGGTCCTGCCATTCAGAATGAATAAGTGTGTCTGCACTTCATTTTAAGGACTGAGAGTGGCTTCACGAGTTTGCTAGATCTGTTTGTCAGTGCCGGATTGAAGCTTGATTTGGGTCACTTATTAATATTCAAAGGCTTCCTCTCCCTTTGCATCTGCCTGGTCCTCTTTGTAAACGCAGTTTTCAAATTGTAATAGGGATTGTCTTCCCTCCCCTCTTCCCGTTCTTTGTCCCATTCATTTGGGCTACCTGGGAAGCCATGGTTAATGGTTTCTTAATGACTTCCGGATACAACAGAGTATACAGCATTCAAGAAGTCATTTAAGGTGTCTATTGTGCTTTGCCTCCATTGATGCCATCAATTAAAATACCTTCCAACAAGGAATGGCTTTGTGTGGCAGTGTTCATGGAAGAGGACTGACTGACTGCTGGCTTGCACTGGGCTGTATTGCAAATGCTGGTCTTGAGAGAATTCTCTTTCGAAGAAGCTGCACTGAATGCTGTTAGCTGCTGAACTGAGAGCGTGGAAATCTAATATGAGGTTCAGACATTCACAAGTAGCCTGTCTCTTTTGTCTAAGCACAAATTTTTGCAAGACTGGGCACTTTTCATAGCATGCTGCAAAAAATAAGGTTGGTGTCCCATAACTAACAAAAGTTAGGGGTGTGTGTATATGTGTGTGTATATTTACATAGATAGATATACTAAACTATTTTAGTTAAAAGGGCTTTAAAAATGTTCTTGTCCTTTTCAGATTCTGATGCTTGGATAACTTGTTAGAGGGCTTCGTAAATGACACTGGTCATAATTTCTTGATCCTTCTACGTGAAAACATGGAAAAACTTTGTGTTCTGTCATTTGCATCCTAACTGGTTATACTTGCAAACTGTTTAGCTAATAGGTCACGGTAATGAATAGTTCAGCTTTTTGTGTCACCTGTATCTGTAAAATGTCTGAGATATCTTAAGTTTGCTCATAGTGAGTCCTGGAAGTGTGTGCACAGGGTTGAGAATACATTTGCTAAGTTGGGTTCTCGCTGTGTACTCTGCTCTGAACTTCATTGGTCATTAATTGTGGAATAACACCAAGGGAAGAGTGTGCTAATACTTAAACTCACTCTGGTAATATATCATCCACACAACAGGAATGCTTCAAGGCACCAAATAGGTCACTTTGGACTAACAACTTTCTACAAAGGAGAATAATAAAAACATACTAAATATACTAACAGACTACTAACAGTTGATCAGCTAGGTCTGCTTTCCCTTGCAATAGGTTTCTCTCTGGAACAGTGTATAAGGAATAGTTTTGCCCAGGTCATACTTAATTCACATTTCAAATATTTCTCATACGTATTTCTGTGACTGATTTTTTGATATATAAAAAATATGGATTTTAATGTGAAAAATATCACTAGTTATCTTTTGGACTATCATGTTCTTCTCTTCTGGAAGCCTTATTTTAAAGGAGATTTTTATTGAAAAGGAAGATATATTTTCAAGGAATAACTCAAGTAATTGTTGCATCTCATTTCCACATTACCTCTGACAAAAGTTTTGTATGTTACATTCTCTTCCATTTATCCTTCAGCATTGTAGCAGCATAGCTGATGCTTTAACTTCAGTTTCAGACACCACTGAAAATTTTATGCTGAACTGTTACAACTATTTACCTTAATCAGTGCTATTTGGTTTAACAGGCTATTTAGCACTTTTTTAAATTTCAAAAACGTCTGTTTTGTGGAAAATCTGGAATTTCAGATGCTATTAACATACTTTATCCTAAAATCTAGTCAGCAGAGCAGTAACTTTCATTCCATGGACAAACTAACACTTCACAACTTCTTTTTCAGTTTTGAAGCAAACTTTTCCCCTTTGGTGTTAGGAACAAAAATGTCAGAAATGTCTAATTAGTACAGAATCTTCCCTGTTCCTTGAGGAAACCTCCTCTGTGTTCACATATGGTTCTTCCATCCTTAACTTCTTCCAAGTGTTGCCACCAAAACGCAGCCTGCGTTCCGTGGTGGGTCCTGCCGGCAGTGCTGACGCTGTGGTTGTGTGCAGGGCAACGACATCATCGCGGCTGCGAAGCGCATGGCGCTGCTCATGGCAGAGATGTCGCGCCTGGTCAGAGGCGGCAGCGGGAACAAGCGGGCCCTCATCCAGTGTGCCAAGGATATTGCCAAGGCTTCAGACGAGGTCACGCGATTAGCCAAAGAGGTGGCAAAGCAGTGCACCGACAAGCGCATCAGAACGAACCTCTTGCAGGTAATGAGCTCACCTGTGAATGCCTCAAACAATTCTATTGCTGTCCCTCTTGCAGTGTGGGTGAGCACAGGAGCTGTGCCACTAAACATGTATCTTTTTGGCTTGTAAAGTTTGGTCAGATTCTATTTTTAGATCCCACGGGAACATATATTCTCTAAAGTTAGAATTTGATTGAATATGAGGGGACGATGCTCATGTCCAAAGAGATTTGAAAAATACTGTGCTATGAATACTGGCCTGTCCTATGTCTGCCTTGTTTTGGATTTCATCTACTCATTCCTTTGTATCAAAGAACAGTAGCAGAAATATAATAGTTTTTTAAATCTCAGCTAAATTTATATGCATCATGCTATTCCTAATCAAGCAGCCCCCTGAGGAATATCTGGAAGATAGGGAAAATGTGGGCTCCATCCCAAAAATTCCCAAAGCAAGTACAATAAGATTCAACTATCCTACCAGTGTTCGTCAAAAAGTCCTGAAGGTTATAGGATCCCCTCTATCTTATTCCTTTTCTAACAGTAAAAGAAAATAAATTATCTGAAAAAACTCCAGTAGGTAATGTATTGGGTCAGTTCATGATGTGGTTTTTGTTCCCATTCCTTAGGTCTGTGAGCGAATCCCAACCATCAGTACACAGCTGAAAATTCTCTCCACTGTCAAAGCTACCATGCTGGGCAGAACTAACATCAGTGATGAAGAGTCAGAACAGGTAAGAGGTGTAAAAACTGATGTGTAGCGCGGAATTGTTGCGGAATTTATGGGGGAAAATATCCAACATGTTCTATCAGATGTGTTCTGGGAACTCAGTGTTTGGAAGCTTACCTTAGCTGTTCAGTTAGTTTAGAAGAGCACCTTGGTTTCTGGCTCAAAAGCTACAGTGTAATAGAGGAACAAACCAAAAAGCTACTCGGGTTCCAGTTTTGCTATGAACAACTTGCTCATCTCCCTGATTTGCCAGTAAAAGCCGAGGGAAGGACTTGCTGCTGCCAACGCAGCAGACAGGACCTGGGAGGGGGCAGGGGCGCCCTCGGGTGGATTGCAGGGAAAACGTTTATTTTCCGACATTATCTCGAGTCCCTGCAGCTCAGATAGCTTACAAATGCACCTTTTCAGGTGAAATCACACAGTTTTGGCTTCTGATAAAGGTTATTCTACTTAGTGACTCTAAGGTTTTATTCAGATTTTGCACAAATATACAGTGAAGATGGGGAAAGTCATATTTTGAGTCAGGATAACGCTTGCTAGTTTCCATAGTCTAGTTGCTTCATTTACTTTTTCATAGTTTAATTCAGCAATTAGCTGAATTAAGATGTTTGTAACTGAGAGGCTTTGTACACAAAGGGTTTCCATGCTACTGTCCTAAGCATGGTATTTACTGATATATTGGAAATTATTTCTTTTCTTGACAGGCAACTGAAATGCTGGTTCATAATGCCCAGAATCTCATGCAGTCTGTGAAGGAAACTGTGAGAGAAGCTGAAGCAGCATCCATTAAGATAAGAACAGATGCTGGATTCACTCTCCGCTGGGTCAGAAAAACCCCATGGTATCAGTAAACACTTGCCACAAAAGTATTGTTTTCTGTAACATAAAATGCCTTTTTTTGGAAACAGAAGAGATATATTAACAGCAAAAGGTGCTGTATACATGAGTTTAAGATTAGCTTATGCTAATGCCCCATTCTAAGGGTATGAATTATAAGATAATGCATTTCAAATGTCTTTGGAACGCGTTTGATATCAAACACCTCAAATTTGCTGCCAACAGTAGACAGTTCTTATCATTTAATTTTTTGTTGCTTTTCAAGATTCTCTTAGTGAATTCTGTAATCCCAGAAGCACATTTCATTTATGCACTGTGTATTCCAGTAGTTTCCATGTGATGGTATAAAACATGGACCTCACTTTGTCTTGAGAGTTTAGGACACTGTTGGTTACTTGGCAGTTTTTTAGGGACAATCATTGATATAGAAACATTCAACTTTTCAACAGGAGTTTAGCTGGCTGTTCTAAAACCATGTAGAAATGATGGAAGGTTTGGGGTTTTCAATTAGAAGGAGAACAGTTGTAAACTGAGGATTAAAATTCCATGTCTGAAATGTGTTTTTTTGCCTTTGGTTTTTGCCTGGCAACAGTGCTTTAACAAAAAGTGGGGCTGTCTCTTCACCCTCCTGTCACCCTGTAGGTAGGCATTCCAGAACTCTCGCACTGTACTGAAATGTTTTGCAGAGGATGTTAGTGGCACACTGTTGACAGCTTGAGCCTTATGGCTGCAGACATTAAACCATGGAACCTTCTCCTTGCTCAATTCAGCAATGTATTAAGCTGAAAAATCCTGGTTCCCTTAAGCTAACAGCATGTTTAACACCAGAAAATGCCCCATGTTGACTCTTTCTTTTTTGAAAACCAAACAAGCACATGAAATTATTCTTATTCCCCTCTTCTCTCCATCTAATGTTATTCCAGCTGCTCAAGGGTAAAATTAAAAGATACTCAACTAAAAAAGACCTTTAGCCTCACTGCCCTTGTTTCCAACAATACATAAGCTTTTTGACCTCTGCAGGGGCATGAAACCCTGTTTAGGTAGTCTGATGGCTCCCAGCAAATGGTGGTTCCTAATGCTACACTTACCTCATTATTTTTACTGCTTTTAGAGTTTGGAGGCTCAAAATCTTTTTTCAAGTTCTAATAATAGTGAATTGAACAAAGTGTTACTGTATCTTTAAAAAAAAATCTCAAACAAAATGACAACAATAACACCCCCCTCCTGCCCCCCCAGTTCACCCCCTCACTAAAATAGACTTGTGATGCTTTTATCCTTCCATAATTGAACAGGCCTTCAAGGAAAACTTGTTTCAGAATCAGTTTCTACACTTGAAAGGAATACTTGCAGACTTCTGCCCAAACAGCACTGACTTCCTAATACCCTCTTAATTTGCTGAAAATTGTTGCATGATCAAACCACCTTGACTAGAAGTGTCCTTGTGGAAAAAGTGCTCAGTCTTAACAGCTCAAAGGAAGAGACAGCTCAGTCAGCTGTCCTTTACCTGTCTGCAACAGTTATTCTACACATGGATTTTGCCCCTCCATCCCCTTTCATTGCACTGTTATCTAAAAAAGGGAAATTAAACTGTTGATAATACATCTGCCTCAAACTGACCTCAGCAAGAGAAGGCACATGTTCGTCTTTAATTTGCTCCTTGTGTCTGGGTATTATGAAATATGTGGTACTTAGGATCTTCCCTTAGTATTCTCTTCCTGCAGTTACCTGCAACAGGAAGAGGAGGGAAGGGGTGCCAGAGCCTTAACCTGGATGCATTTGGTTGGTTTATACCAGATCTTTAACATAATTTTAATGTAGTAATTTCTATTTAATAGTAAATAACACTGAGTAAGTAGGGATTATTTTAAAGGGATTTTTAAATAGTCTTCCTGTATTGCTTAATGGTTCTCACATCCCCTGTCCCCTGCCCCAGTCCAGGCTTCTCTGTGAGATTTTTTTATTTTTAGTTTAGCATCACTGTTTAGTTGCTTGACTGATATTAATGCAATATTACTAATGCCTTTAATACATAATTGTTTATGCCAAAGATCACTTTTTGTTTATTGATGAATGTTTGCAGGAGAGTTATGAATCATGGTTGCCTTTAATATTCTTCCAGCACATTTGCTGTAAGTTCTTGAACTGTTTTGTAGAAGCCAAGATCCTTGTCCACCTCACGCAGTTACTGCGGTTTTGAACACTATTGGTCTTCTGACCCAAAGTCCAGCAAAAATTTGAATAAGACCATGAATGTCACTTGGAAATGTTTTACCACTATAAAACTTTGTTTATAAACCAAAATGTATTGTATAGTCTAATGTTTTCAACCTTTCTTTGGTTCTGTTAAAACAATAAAACTGCATTTGTACAAATGTCAGCTTGTGGGTGTTCATGATAACAGAGCAGCGGATAATGCTCTAACAAGAGCAGCAAAAAGCTAAAGCAGCAGAAATACTAAAGCAAAAGAACAGTTGTTTTTCCATGTCCTGAACAAAGTGCAGTGTCTCAAACAGGAGAAGATTAAATGAAATTTTTTCTGTCTTTTGTGCCTGTCAAACTAGTAATTAAAGAACTTACTGGAAGTTGTGTTCAGTGGGAAAAAACTAGGTGTTTTTTAAAAGGCCTGACAGTTATCTGTCCTATTAGACCCAAGCAAGGTTCTGAAAACTTGAAATGGGGTTTGCCCGATCCTGTCAGTAAGAGAAAAACTGCTACTCTGACCAGCACCTTGTTAATCTGAATTTTACTTCTCAAATTGAATGCAAGAGTGATTAGCATTGAATCACTGTCATATTTCCTTCACCATAGGAACCTCTTATAAACACTTTTCCTTGCTAAAAATTTCTACCATCACACATAACTTTCTGAGTTTGAGGAACCAACAGTGCCCCATAGTGCCAGGAGGCACCTGGTGTTTAGCCATAATAGCTAAAATTCAGTTTTGTACTGTTTACACAGTTCTCTCTGTATCTGAGAAGATGAGAACCCAGCAGACAACCCCCTTTGTCAGCACCCCCAGAGCTGGATACCTAGAGAAAGGGAGATGAAAACCTGGCAGTGTAATTCCTGACTAATGACATCCTCAGCTTCCCTAAGCTGAACTCTTCATACAGGTGCTGGTGCAAGTTGGTTTTTTTTTTTTCAACAGGAGAACAGGAACGCAGTTCCCCTTCTGCTGAGTCTGCAGCTGAGCTTCCTGTGTTTGGGTAAGGGGCAGGAACCAGTACACCTACAGCCAACAGGAATCAGCCTCACACAACAGGCACCTTTTCTCTGACAAAACACATCTCTGTGCTCAGGCTGGTTTCCTGCCAGGGGAATGTAATTCTTGTTGACAGCAAGTTCTGGAGGTGAGCTGGGAAGCAGGGATCAAAGCTTTCCCGTGGACAGCAGCTTTTGTGCGTGCTTCTCTGGTGCCTCAGTTACAGGGAGCTGGTGGGGCTTGATTTATAACATCCTGAAGGGCAGCATTGCTGTCAAGGCTCTCAAGTTCTGATACTAAGGAAACAAAAGGTCTCCAGTATCCCACCCTAACTTAATTCTGAACTCAGCCCTCTGTGTGTGTACTGGCCAAACACACAATTTGGAACCTAATGGGTACTGTGGAGCAACTACTGGTTTAGAGACATAACAAGTTTTTGTATAATGAGAAGTTCAGTCAGCTTTGCATCCTCACTATTGAGTCTTTGAAATGTCATAAACAAAGAGTTGTGCTCCATTTAAAAATAAAAAATACAAAAGGGACCTTACCTACCGTGCCCTAACAGCCTTTTATAAACTCTACGTGGCTGTGCAGTGAACTTGTTCAGTAAAGATGTAGCAAATAGAAATCATTTAATTGTGTATCAGATGCCTCCTGCCTAAGAGCATCATGAATCGTTTATATCAGCATGAATATTTCACAAGATGAGATACATTTGCAGTAGAGTTCCCTTTATTTCATAACATTAAAGCACACAACCATTAAATACACTTGACACTTCTATTGTGCTATCTAAAAAGCTACACTCCAAGGTACACACCGCACAGATCTGGTGGCATCCACTTCAAACTACTGGAACATCTAAATCAAAGCAAAGGCTTTACATAAAAAATAGATCTTACTCTCTGCAACTGTATTCTTAAAAAAAATCATGGGGATGATAAGATGGAATGGAAAGAAAGTGGATTACCGAAGCAACAATCACCTCCCAGATTTAATGCAGGATGTTATTTTTATCAGCTCATCTGCAGAGGGCAGAAATGAAAGCTGATTAAGGCAAATGCTTCTTAAGAAAGGCGATTTCTTGTAAACAACACAGAAATTATTTTTCACTTCATCAGAAGCTTTCTCAGGAGTGACACTTGCTATGCCCCAGGCCCCTGGGGGACCCCTTCCCCTCTCACTGCTGTTCTGTTTCTGAAGGGATTACATGCTGCTTTGTGGAATGCCAGCTTGCAGCTGGCTGTGAGAGTAACTGAGCTTTCTTTGCAGGCAGCTGCAGCAGCAAAACAAGCCACCAGACCTTTCCAGTGGCCTGACTGGCCTTCACGATGTGCTTGGCTTCTGAGCTTTGGTATCTGACTGGCAGTGTAGTGTTTGTGACATTTTGTGGGTTGCCTCTATCAAACTATTCACCAGCACAACAAATCAGTAAAAAAAGAGTGAAAGTGTATTAGAAAAAAAGTACCTTATTTTAAAGCCATATTAAGAAAAACTAAGCTATGCTTTCATTTTAAGAGCTGCTGTGCACAAATGCTTTGATCCCAAACTAATCAGTGTCTATTAATTAACTGGCACCTAATTAATAGCAACATAAGTCACTAAGCAGTCAAGTTTTTTTAAGGGGAATTTCCTCTTAGAACTAGAGCATCTTCTCATGTCCTGACTTGGAATTTTCCTGCTTTTGTAATATATTTGACACCTTTAAAAGGCTTGTATTTTTCTCCATACATGTCTAGGCGATTCACTTTCAGTCCTGGAAAAAAGCCAAAGACAAGTACAAAGTTAAAAGCAGAATGCTAGGAGTCATGTCAATCTGTTTGAAAGTCCCATTTTCTTAAAGCATGTTAGGATTGGTTAGGAAGCTAATTTTCCTTTCTTTCACAAGTTCGTCTAGTTTGAAGTAGCAGATGAGACCATTCTTGTCACCTAATCATAGCTGTTTTGGCAGGGCAGCTACTTTCTCTTCTCCTCCATGAGCCAACATCTGCCTTCCAGGAAAGAAACTATTGAACAAAGAAGTCTCTTCCACAGCTCCCGTAGACTGCACTCATTTCAGGACAAGTTTCCAAATTCCCTTCCCTCCAAGTCGTAATTGCAAGAACTACAACCCCTCTGCTATGAACTGAGGAAGGCCAGTAGCCACTAACTACCTACAGCTTCAGGCTGTTCCTGCTCTCTCGCAGGTCCATTATCCCTGGTGTCCAGCTATGGGTTCAACTATGTTTTGCTTGATTAAAACTAGTTTAAGAGGAAACTGTAGGATTCTGTTCTTACACAAGAATGAACCATTATTTATCCAAAGGAAGTGAAAGGACCATAGACTGGTCCCTGTCCAGAACAGTACTACATGTACAACCACCATGTGCTCTCATCTACGGCCTCTCCAAATGTGACTCCACACTGTTAGGGTGTTAATCCTGCAAAGCTTGCTTGCAGTAGCATTTAACACATGGACAACTCACATGACTTGAGTGTTTGCAGACTGAGGCCTTGCTTGCTTTAAATTTATTTTTGTATTTACTATATATGCTTCATTCTGACTCTACTTGCAAATTGTTTTAAAGATGAAAAACTAACCAGCTCCAGAAGGAAAAAAATAGAAGGGCATTCTTCAAAATTAATGGAGTTTTATGACCATTAGAGAGGGCTTTGGTGGTACAAGGCTAAAGCAAGTCAAGGGCAGCATGCTGAACCATCATCCATCGATAGTCAGTAAAAGGATACATTTGCATGCTTAATGCACCAGTCAATAAAGAAAAATCCATTCTTCTGTACACTTCTCAAGCCTTTTCTTGAGCAAAACAATTAGGAATTCACAATTCCCAGCAAGGGAGTCTTCCAGCAAGGGTAACTGTCAAGTTTGGCTAAATCAGACTCTGTAATTTTAGACCAAGCTGTCTTCAGATCAGTATCTCCAAATAACAGTTTCCTGTTTCATTTCCTGCTACTACTCGTTCTGTAACACCCACTCACCTGAAATTGCAAGCTGTTGTATCTTAAACTGGATGTTTAAACTTGGATTCTCCTCTGGCTTGGGGGCTCCAGATTGCAGGTTCACTATGCCTTTCAGGTTTGGTAGCTTTTGAGGGGTAATTTTGCCCACGTCCCACGTTAACACCTTGTCAGGAAGGAAAGAATAGTAGCAGTAACTTTCTAGGAAACAACCTCCGAGGTCAGATTCATACCCAGCTTTTAGTTTGCAGGCTGGGTACAGAAAGTAGCCTGGAGAATTGCCCCACTGGCTGTGGGATGGCGTGGTTAGCACTCCTGCAGACAGAGGGTCGTTTTTTTCCCAGGTTTACTTTTGTCCTGTCAGTGTTCCCGAGTGGGGCTGTGCACTGAGTACAGCTTGTTCCCTTAGGAACAACGATTGATCCTAATGTCACTTTGGCTCAGCTGGATCCACCAAGCAAGGAGAGCAACCAGCAAAACATCACAGGAACTTAAACACAAGAATGAGGAGAGTGGGAGCAAGGCACTGAGCCAACAGAGATGTCTAAGCCAGAGTAACTTTACAAGGGTCACTTGTTTGCCATTGATTCTTATGCTTTGGAGAAACATGGAACCAAAGGGGCCCTTTACTCACCTCCAAGAGGTGGTTTATTTGCTCTTACCATAAACTAGTAACTGAAGAATGCAGAAAAACCTCAGTTCTCCCCACTTCTACAAACTTTTGCAGTTACAATCCACCTAGTTATCCCAACTTTTGATAAAAATACAGTAATATTGCTGCAGAGAGGAAAGCAGACTTCAAGTGATTTTTAGGTGTTTTTCTTTTAGAAAGATCAAGGTCTATTGTTTTTGAAACAAAATGTTACTGGAAGAGCAGGTCACTTAAAATTCTGATCAATTGCTGACTGAGATATTCCAAGGGCAGCAGAAAGCTCAGAGCAGGGTCTTAAAGCCAGCAGAACAGTTTGGCTCAGACTGCATTTCAGCAAATTGGCTCCTGGGTACTAAAAGGCTTCAGGAGCTTTATGAAATTTAGGTCTCATATCCCAACTTAGAGGCAGGAAAGCAGGAGCTCAAGATACGTTTTTTCAGACACTTTGTCTTACTTATTTTGTGTGTCTTCAGGCAGATCTTTTGGAAGAGATTTTTTTTCTCATCTCCTGCTCCCTGTTTTTCTGGCTATCTGTTTTCAAGGCATTTTCTCCAGGTAGATAGTTTTCAGGAACATAGACTGGAAAATATATCATGGCTGAAACTACCAGCAAAACACTGCTGCATTCACTAAAGAAAAGTATTAGGGGGGGTGAAAGAGAGGACTTGTTCCAATGCCATCTTTGATATTTAAATAAACAAAAACTTCAGACTTACCTTAGTAACTGGGTCAAAAGTATAGCTGCCTTGTGTAGCAGTGAGGTTCATATTAAGTACGGCCTTTGGCATGTGAACTGTCATGACAACTCCTTCTACCGTTTTCCCCATGTTCTGTTTTGGTCCAATGGTAACATCAAATCTTCCTGAAGAACTATTTTCCTTAAAACTGATCATGTGTTTGACATATACAGGAATTGCCACCAAGCTGAAAAGAGAAGGCAGTAGCTGAATGCATTCTGATTTTATTAGTAATCACAAGAAAAACTTATTTTCTTTATTTTTTCCAAAAAATGTGTCCCATTCTGTCTTCCTTCATCTGTTTATTTTTTGAAGCAATCTCACTGAGCCAAATCTCAGAAGAGCCACCAGCCAAATCAGGCCTTAGTTTGCAAATATCTGCAGGTTAGAATTTTTTTCTTTATTCTTTCCATGAAGTTCAGAGTCCTCTGTGTACACAGAGACTTACCCACAAAGCATCTAGCACCAACAATGATTACTAGGAATAAATAACCCTGCATTACTGTCATGTGTGATTTATTCCATTGAAAAAGGACTGCTGAGTATCTGCAGTTCACTGAAAATGGTTTCCTTCATTTAGTGGGGACAGAGCAACAGATGAGACAAAACCTGAGCATGTGCATTTTAGAGCAATGCAAATTCCCCCCTACTCAGATGGAAAGCAGTGGATGGTGTATCTGGAGGTCCAAGGTGTCCAAATGCAAACGTACTTCTGTGAGCTGACACGGTAGGAGATCAGTCTGAAATTCCCGTCAGGAGGAATAAACGAAAGGACTCTCTCAGACTCCCAGCGTTTGAACCGAATACAGGGGTGGAAGCTGACATCATCCAGCAGCCGTGGGTTCTGGAAGTGGTGGCACAATGGTAAGGGAAATCTCATCACGTATGAGCACGCTGAACTAGCTACTGAACTCTACACAGTTCCTATTTCTTAGGCTCTAAGTACCTTTCCTAGTGATTATTGGAGACACATTACTGAGCTAGATGGGTTTCTGATCTGACCTGGTACAGCAGCTCCTGTGAGTGTATTTTTATGTACAGACAAAAGCCATTCCGACTACTGAGCAACGCAGCTTCTACAATATAATGCAAAACTTGTTACTTTTCATATGTATAACACAAGAAGTAGCAATCGTGCTCTTAAAATCATTTAACTCTGATTATTATGAAAAATAAACCCTGAACAAGATTCCCAAATACAGGCTGAATTTACCATGAAAGAGAGAGAAAGATCTGGCATTCCTGAGAGCTTAATACACGAATCGATAACACCTTGGATTTCTGCAAAGACTGTGGAACCTGAAGGAAAAAAACCAGACACATGACTTAACATTATTACGAAGGGCCTTACAGATGTGGTGAAGTGCAGCTGGAAGGCACAGATGACATTTGCACAACACTCAAGAACATGCCAGGCCCAGCTAGGAACGGTCATTGCAGTTACCTGTGTCCTGGGCAGCTTGCTAAACTACACGAGCCAGAGCAAACAGCTTGTCCCAAATCACCTAATTACACTTGTGCCAGCTGTTACGCAGGACATGTACTGGATGTACTTGAACTGGCTGCCAGCAATAAGCAAATAAGAATTTCAGAATATCTGAGCTCTGAATTTTCTTCTTTCATCCCCGTCCCTGGCCTAGAGAAAACTAGCAAGTTGTGTTGTGGTGCAGGGAAGTTGAAGCACATCAAAACAATTAATATCAAAATGCAGTAAGTTTGTGCTATAAAGCTCCAGCTAACCTTGACTTTCTCAAGCAAGGCCTATTTAACAGTGGGATTACATATTCATCTTGATGTTAAAAAAATCTATAGCAAAAAAACCCCCAAAACCTAAAGCAAGAATACCATGCAATTTACCCAGGAAATGCTAATTTCCTTAAATACCCTCTAAGAACAGAAAGGCATAAGCAGGACTAATTAATTAGCTCCACAAGCAAAGGTAATTCTAGAAGACAGATAGAAACTACTGCTCATCTAATCAAGGGGAAGGAGAAACAGTGGCTTTATACTTTGTTTGAAAAGAAGGGATCCTGTTTCAGGTTAAAGCAGTTAACCATATCCCTATGAAACAAGATATCATTCCTATTCAGGGGAAACACCTTATCTGCTTCTTAGTCCCAGTGAAGGTTAGAAGAAAGACCCTTGCATTGCTAATTCCCAAGGGATCAGAGCAGAAAACAGGAGCTATGACTACTGCAGCAGATCCTCAGCAGGAAATTGAAACACTTGATGGACACTGATTTGCCTTGGAATACACACAGAAAGACATCATGGTTTTGCTTGTATGTCCTCAGACTAAGCACTTGTACTACCCTTGGGAATCCCAATGAGCTAAGGAGAGTTACAGCACCATCAGCATGTTCTGACTTCTTTTAGCTTCAAGATGGTTAAAGTAAAAGCTGCACAACAGATAGTTGTAACTATCCAGTTCAGTGGTGGCCAAAGCATTTGTTGAGGTGGTGTATGGAACCAAAACAACATTGACCACTGCTACAGCAGCAGTACTGAATGAAGAAATCAGAGATTTGCTCCCTGCCCCACACCACCACAAACTGGTGTCCTGTAGCCTTCAGCATTGCTAACTGATGGCCCCAATACTGAACAAAACAGCAGGTTCCTGCCCACAGCATTGCAGATTTCTTTTGGATCAGTTTTTTAATACTTCTTGGCACACAAATTATCTGGTTCCTTCTTAAAGGTAAATCTCACAATTAAGACCTTTGTATTTGAAGATGACAGGTTTTATTTACAGAAAAGAAAGGAGTATTATTATGCTTCATGATATCTGACTCTAGATTACATATAAAGAAAACTAATACTGTCCAGCTATTTTGTACCAAGTTTATCTTGCTAGCTGTAGAAAGCTAATGAAAGCTTTTGTCTTGCTCATTTGAGGGCCTACAGGGACTACAGTACATTGTTGGCAGGAGGAGCAGGAGATAATTTTCTCATCACATTTAAAAATTCAACTACTTTTTTTTCCATTTATATCTGTTATGAGATAATCAATATACAAACAGAAAACATACAAGTACAGAGTATTTCTTGTGAATGTTCTTGAAGCAGCCCAGAGCATATTGCTGTTTTAAGATGAGCTGAGGAAATACATTTGGGCACATGATTTTAAATGGTGTATTTTTATCTAAGATATACATTCATGTATATAAAGCATGCAAAAAATAGGTTGGACTGTATTCTCTCTATACATCAGAAGCTGCCTGTAAACACATTCAGCAACCAAAAATTAGTTTGCAAGGCATCTTACCTGATTTGTCTATAATCGCATCAATTTCTTCAATGACATCAAAATAGGCTTCATTGTTTGTGTATTTTACTCCTGCTCTGCGCCAAGGAATGTTGGACAACTGGCCGGTGGGAAGTGTGTCTCCCACATTGCTACTGCCTTAAAAATGAAAAGGAACTCAAAATCAGTAGTTAACTACAAGAGGAATGTTTCAACTGCCAAAATTAAGAATCAAAACAAGGTCTGCCCCCAAGAACTGCAGACCTGGACCATCATAATGTTATTTGTGAGGTGATGTGAAGGCACTTCAACCATGTGTCCAGACTTAACAGTTTTCAGATTGTATTTTACACAGCAAAATACAAGGCTCAAGTCAGCAGGACGGTTTTGAGTGGGAGTAGAAGTGGAGCAAGATCCTGTGAAGGATTTCATCACTGTAATTGAACACAGGTCCTTGTGAGGGCCTTAAGCCCACTTCCCCCTTCTCCTAAGAGCTGTAGCTGCCTGACTTCAGGGCTGATTTACAGGTAAGAGTCATTAGGAAGAAAGATATATAAGAAGCCTTAGGGAGGGCTCCCATAATCTTTCCTGGGAGCTGTTGTTACGCTGAGGCTCTCACTCTTGGTCCCCAACTGAGCTACCTTGCAGCAACATGACAGCCATGACTATACCTGACCCATGTGCCAAATCGATCCAGACCCTGCCCCATAGATGTGACCTGTCCCATTCTGATGGATATTACTGGCAATCACTGAGCCATAGATGACCTGTTATCATCTGATCCCATCCCTGACCTGTTGGCTCAACTTCCAGGCTCCTTACCAATGATGCCATGGCCCCGGTTGCCCTGCTCTCACCCTCAGCTCTTGATTCTCAGTACCACCCAGCAAGAGAAAAGGGCTTCCTGAGCTGCCTAGGTATAAAGTAAACTGATGATGCTTCAAAAAGTAAAAAAAAAAAAAAAAAAAAGTCTTTTCACTTCAGGGGATTAGGTGACTGATCCTGGAATCCCAGCACAGTGGAAACAATTCCCTCTGCTATAAGTAGGTCTCAGGACAGGACCACAGCTCAGTCTTGCTTGTGTCCATTAGTGCAATGCATGTGGTAGTGTGTCCTGCCATGTGAGACAGCTCCACTGAGAAGCTGGTGGCCAGGGTGTCATTTCTACACAACCTGCTGGGCAGGCCCTGTCCTAGCAGGCAGAAAACAGAAGTTTTCATTCTTTTGAGCTAGCAGAACTCACACATACAAAAAAACCCCCAACCAATGCTTCCTAAAGTGCACCCCTGTATGTGCTGGGGAGGAGTTGCAACCATTTCCTCACTCTCACACATCTCTGTAGGGGAGTAGTTGCTGTGACTGTCCCTCAGCAGCCTTGCAGGGTACAGCAAGGGCTGGGCTGTCAGGCCAGATAGGTAGAAGAGCTCTCAGGCTGCTCTTTCCACCTGCTCAGCACTGAGCTGGTGACAGGCAAAAGATGCAGGCTGCCTTGGGCAGGCACTTTAGGCTCCTAGGGAATTCTAATAAGGCTTTAGATAAAACAAGAGGATTTCATGTTGCAACCCTTGGCTTTGTGAGTCTTAATTCCTGTTACAGTGGTCCATATAGTCCATTATTTAATATTTTTCATAAGTGTAAATACTGCCATCCAAACCCACAGTTTAAAAAAACTAACCAAACCCCAAATAACTGACATTAAAATGGATGAGGTTTATATTCAAAGACTAAACCGTATCTACTACCTAAAAGATCAGCTCCTCTGAGTACTACCTGTGTGGCCCTGCAGCCGAACTACTCCCCTTCTCTAACACAATGTACAGGCAAACATCTCCCATATCTCTGACCCCGTGTGACACCTCATGGCCCACCTCCCTTGCACCCGCTTGCCAGACAAGCAGATTCCACCAGCTCAGCTGACAGACATTTGGCTCCAACACCGCAAGAAAGACCCATTTATAACACCCTGAAATCAGCTCCAAAATTGAATCCATTTGAATCCATATGCTGATTGGGGGGGTGGGGGGTGGGGCAGAGGCTGAGGACAGACTATTTGCTTCCCTTCATGCTATCTGTTCCCAGACAACAAAGATTTATTAGGTATCTATTATATACCATTCCATAACGAATTCTTATAAAATGCTTAACCTTCTCCAGTGCCCCATAGTTATTCAAGGCTTGGGGCTAGCTCTGTACCAGTCCCAGAGCACCTGTCTCCAGTATGTCCTGACTGTGCTGGGAGCTGCTGCTCCTGAGGGACTCCAGCAGCTGTGGCTGGACCAGACCGTGCACCGGGCACAGCAAAGGAGCCAGGCATAAACTGCAAATGAGGAGGGAGTTGTTTTTATTCAACTCCTATTTATGAGAAGTGGCAGGACAGTGGCTTCACCTTACAGGTTCACACCAGCATATTACTTTTTAACTATGAGAAATTATGGGACTTTTTTTAAACAGCCAGTCATCGCTGAAAATTTTTTCGTACCTGTGATGGAGTTGACAACAGAGCGCAGAATTGTGGGAGGCTTAATCAGCTCCTTCAGTATGTTAGATTCTGTTGCCAGTGGAAAGCCATTGTCTAGCATTTCTTCTAGAAGCTCATACACAATTACTACATTGTCCTTAATTGCAGTCTCAGAACATTCGCCGAAGTAATCCTAAACAAATTCAGAGATTACAAAAGAGAGGATTTTTATTCCTATTAAAATGCTTTGCAGAAGAAAGTTTGTTTGTTTTTTCTTACAGAAAGCCTCCAATATCTGAAGGCATTTTAGTGCCTAAACTGACTAGCTGCTTCTACTGTCTGAGGGCATATGTTAAGGTTACATTTATCGTCCAATTTGAAATAAAGACAAGCATAAACAGCAAAATGCATGTAATCTGATTAACTACTATCTATGTCCCAAAGATCCTTCCTCTTGTGACACTAACACATCTCCAGTTAGGAGACCCTCATAAAATAGAGACTATCTTTTGGCAATGCTCAATCTTAACAGAGGGTCCTTTATTCACAGTATCTATGAAATTGGTTGAGAAGTGATTGATGCTTCACAGCCCTTTCCTCCCTACAGAGTGTGTGCTGCCTGACCACACGATCCTTCTGCTCATCTACATAACATGAACAGTACAAAAAGCCTACAGAAAAAACCAGCATTTACAAAGTGGGATTTAGGTTCTAGTGCCTATGTACCAGTAACTATAAAATCAGATGAGTACATAAAATATACAGTTTTTAACTTTGTAATCTATAAACCTGTGCCAGACTTAAAAATTGCAGAGGAGAAAGTCACTGACAAAAAATCTCCTGCAATTGTTTTAGAATCATAGAATGTTAAAGGAAGGAACCGTAAAGATCATCTAGTCCTAACCCGCCCTGTCCTAGAGAGGGACATCTCCAACTACACCAGGTTGCTCAAAGCCTTATCTAATTTGGCCTTGAACACTGCCAGGGTTGGGGCATTCACAATCTCCCTGGGCAACCTGTTCCAGTACTTTACCACACTCACAATAAAGAAGTTTTTCCTAATATGTAACCTAAACTTCCCCTCTTTCAGTTGGTACCCATTACTCCTTGTCCAAGCCCTACAATTCCCAATGAAGAGGCCCTCTGTGGCTTCCCTGTAGGCCCCCTTCAGATACTGGATTTTAAAATTATTTAATGGTGACAGACCTGGAAAGTATCTGCTACTCGGTGCAGAAATTCAATTACAAAGAGTGGTGGCACTTCTGTCTGTATGACAGACACAAAGAAGATTTTATCCCGATAGATGCTGATGAGGTAGTGATGTGGAGTTGAGATGACAGGAGGCACATTCTCTACATCGATTGCTTTCTCCTGAGCTTCAAAGAAATAATCACACACAGACTGGCTCACAACGCTCTTCCAGTGCTTCTCCAAGAATATATCACCAGAACAGTTTATAAGAAACAGGCTGTGGATCATTTTCTGTTGAAAACACATTCAAAGAAGTTAAAATAAACAAAGGGATATGTGGATTGACATTTCTTATCCCAGAACCCCCTTCTTACAAGGGTTATTCTTTATTAACATGCATTGTGAATTTAGGAAAAAGATCTGCTTCGCTGCTATTCTTTAATTTGCATTTTCTTTATTTAGAGGAATCTTCCACCAAAAAATATCATACACCAAAATACTGTGTATCACAATGTAAGCAAGAAGCAAGCACCCTTGATTTCCACTTTCATCCCTAGTTAGTATTTGCAATTCATTTCTCAAAGAAAAGCTGCCTCTCATGAGTTGGCACTCACTTAAACATGCCTGCTGACACGTAAGGGTAACTTGTAAATAAAGTTTCCTACGGCAGAGGAGTTTGCCTGATGGTTACACACATAACCTAGAATTGCGCCGTCTTAAAGATACAGCTCCTTAGCTTGTCAGCTTCCAGCTCTTGAACTACAAAAGTGGTTTTCATTTGCTGGCTGCTTAGTTTTATGATCTGTGCCAAGCTGCACTGGGATAAAGGGTCAGAATTCATTAAAAGTACACAAAACTAGAAGTCTCAATCTGATTTAATGAATAAAATTGCCTCAAACATGCATGGCACACATGAAATACATTTACATAAAACATTTTTAATTGAAAAACTTACTCATGAAAAAGGGGAGTATAAACTGCAGACAAGAAATGTAACTGTTTTTCCTTATGTCTTTAAACATTTACAAATAACATGCCTAAGCCACTGATCCTTCATTTTATTCATGGGGCAAGAAGCTTAGCTGCCTTTTGTAAAAGCTAATTCCCAGTCTATTTCTCAACTTTCAGTGAGACAGTAAGTGAACTAAGTTGTTGGTACAAATGAAGACAATAGACTATTATCTCCTTATCTACAGAAGAGACAAATGTTAGCAGACTTCCGTTTATCTCTTCAGCCTTTACATGAGACAGATATAATGCTTTGGCTGACCTGCAATATAATGATACTCTGACAAAAATAAGTTCCAAGTTTAAACACGGGCTTGGAAAACAAACCAAACTGTAACCCAAGCACTGGCATCTCAAGGTGAAGTTAATCTGGTACTTATATCATGCACAGATTTATTCTATAGTTGAAGAAGCTGACCCTGCCACTGGCTATTCATCCCCTTTTGCCTTTAAGGTATTGATTTGAGCAGGTCTATGACTCTGCAATTACCCACATTAGGAAAGTGGCCCAGCCATAAATTGACCCAGCAAGAGGAGTTTCCAGTCAGATCAGCTTCCTAATACACGTTATTATATTGCCAGAGAGTTCTACTGGGCTGGCACAGGGCAGGTGGTGGAAATGGACAGATAACAGCAATGGAGGTGTCTTGAACTGAAATTCAGTCTTTGGAGGAATTCAAACATGACTGAAGGAGACCAAACACTTACTGGACATCTACACCTTGAAACAAGAAGACTACCATCAACTCGGCATGTCCAGGAGAAGCCAAATGCATCTACCAAAACCCATCACAGTTTTAATTAATCTTATGTTTGGCTGGGACCATGCCATAAAATGCAGATAAAATTTGCTCCTTTGCTAATGTTGACTCTGGCACACCGATGTGAAGATGGCATGGAAGCATCTCATGTAAATGGCCCAGTCCCACAGAGATTTTCAGGCAGCCAAACACTGTATGACTAAGTCTCACTCCAGAATACTGGAATAAGCACTTAGCTCCATCCAGAGCGAGCTCTTGTTGCTGTGTCTGAATCTAAACTGCAGAGAGTTCTAGACTGACCTCCCAACACACTTGTAACCGTGAAAAACAGTCTGGCCCTGCAGATTTTGATGAAAAAAAAGTATGTCTTCCAAAGCTCACCAAAGACAGAGAAGAAGGACCGCTCAAGAAGGTTGTCAGCATGCTATTTCCCTCCACCTAAGCCAGCAGATGTGGGAAGGAAGCCAGGATCCAACTTTTCAAATTCTAAACTCCAGCTGCTCCTTCACATGCATGACAGCAATGTGCTCATCTTCACTGGGGCCTTGCCAGGTCTTAGATGCCTCCTGCTAAGAGCATGCTGTCTCTCATGGCAGACACAGAAGATCAACAGTCAAAATGGGGACAGAAAAAGCCAACTAAGCCAATATGGTATATAAGAGGAAGTTCTTTTAGAAACTGTGATTGCCAATTTGCTTAAGAGTGGGAAAGGAAACAAAGCTAAAAAGTGTTACTACTGGACCAAATTAATCTCTAATTTACGTTGTTAAAAAACCTGGTAATTTTAATACTGTGAGGACAGCATTTTTGTAAAGGAGCCCTGACACAATTGCTTTAATCCTGTTCAACTAAACATGTTCTGAGTTTAGCCAGCATTGAACATTAAACCCCTTCAAAACCTCCTGGATAGTCACACAATGGTGGCAAGTATAATCAACCACTGAATGTCAGTATTGTTCCACACCAAGGCAGCCCAAATGTATGAAGGTGATCAGCTATAAAGCTTAGAATAGATCTCTGTACATTTTAATATGGATACAATAGCATATCTGTTAACAAACATAAGATCCAATTCCTAGAAAATGTACACAAAGCTGCACCCGAGAGTTCCAGTACAGGCAGCACTGGGAGGACCCCATTTCCAGGGGATCTGATCTATGGCCTGCTCTGGAGGAGCTGTGCTGGACCACAGGCAGCTTCCAACAATACCCTGACAAAGTATATCAGCATGTGTGACAGTGTTTTTAAGCCCTAGCAAATGTCCTGCTGTTACTGTTCAAGAGATTCTACTGATCTACAGATCAGAAGTGATTGCATTTGTCACAATATACTTTTAAATAAAAGCACAGCTGTGCAGCAGAGCAACAGAATCACAGCGAGCTCCTGGCGCGCCCAATGGCTGTGTTAGCAGGGCCCCTTCTTTCGCCTGAAGTTCCACTTAGGATATTAAACCATGACTTGACATGCAAACAAGGGAGGTCATAGGTAGCCAAAAAGGGCAGGAACATTGGGCCACTGCTCCTGTTTCCTCATCCACCACAAGCTGCCCAGGTACCAGCTGTGTTTGTATGAGTGTTTGTGTGGCCTCGTGGGGAAGTGGAGTAGCAAACTGATCCAGGGGACCATGCTTGGCAGATGACAAATCTCTAGTATCTGTGGATAAAATCCCACTAAAATCCCACCTAGCTGCCTACCTCACCTTCTAGTAAGAAGACAGGGACGACAGGATTTCCCATGATACATAATCACCTGCTTTCAATGTAAGAGTTCCCTTCAAACCCCCTGACATACGCCTTTACTCCTTCACAAGTTTTAGCACTACACTGATTTGCTGCTAATTTGAAGTGCTCTGGAAAACTGAAGCTCTCTCCTTGCAGCCCAAGTGCAGAGCAGGCAGCCCCAGAGGCACCAGCCCTGCCCTATCGGCCAAGGGGCAGCTCAGTCAGCTCACCTCCCAGTGCTGACTAGAATAAAGAAGCTCTTATAGCAGTGGGGACATCAGTCTATTATACACAAGACTAAGTAATTTGATTTATCCCACACACTCTCAAGCAATTGGCATTGGCTTAGATAGATATCATGTTGGATATCTCAGAACTGGTAATACTACAAAAACATCTTATGCAAACTATTATTTAACAAAAATTTCTTACAGTGCTCCAAATCCTAAAGATTTCCCTGCTACTCTGTTTTTGAGTGTCAGATTTAATTTCAAACATGTAAAGATCTCTGAATTCATTTCTCAGTACCCCAGCTTCCTGTCTTATCAGAACACTACACTTGAAAAAACCCAAAAGACTGAAAAATGCTGAACATAAGAAATCCATATATTACCAGTAAAATTCCTCACACCAATAGGTCACTACTTGTGGTCAAACAGCAAAGCATATTAAGAGCTGCAGCACTTTGAGGGTAAAGGTCTTAAAACAAAGTTCCTAAGTTAAAAAAAAACAGTAGCAAAAGCACACCACCAAAGTTTATAAATCATGAGGTTGTTCTATGTGTAGCAGTGTTCACATCTACCTCTTTGAGATGTCAGCATCTCTGTGTAAGGTACTCTATGGAAGGTGTATTCTAGGACTATATGAAAAGGACAAGCCTCCCATCTCTCTGCTTTTAGGCCTACCTAAGAGCAGACTGAAGGTGTACAAGATCATTATTTGCATCTTTAGGCCAAAGCAAGCCCATCAAGCTCATTTTCAGTAGGCTGACAGACATTTATACAGTTACTGCCTGACTGAAACGCATCTTAGGAGCTCTGCAGCAACAAGCAGCCCAGAGAGGCTTTGCAACTTCTCACAGACTTCCCATCCTTGCTCTGACACCTGAAACTCCACATGATTCTTTTCAGTCATTTCCATGCTATCAGAATTTGAAGTTCTCACAGAAGAAAAAAGTATTTTAATTATGGAGCCTTCAATATGCTGTTGCCACATCTCTGTCTTTTCTTTTGACTAAATCTGGATTTGCAGTGTTACCGATTTTCAAATTCCTGGCACAGAAACATCTGGACTAAAGTCACAGCAGGCTCCCAAGACAAAAGTGGAGCTCATTGGCAAGAGGGAGAGGCTGTGAGCATGGGAAAAACACTGACTGCACATGCTTGACCTCAGCTACAATTAAGTACTCTAAAATGTAATCAATGCAGAAATACTGTTACCAGCTGCTTTTCCATAACACTGAGCTGAGTTTCAGCAAAAGCTACGGAACCAGGAAGGGAGGAATTTATCACTGACCTCTGCAATGCCCTTTAGAGCCAGTACGAACTACAGAAAACAGCTTAAAATGGGACCATCACTGGGAAAGTATTCCACAGCTCCCATGTTCCCTGCATTTGGCGTAGCTGCTCTGAAGGGTGGAAGGATTAGTGGGAGTGGACTGTCTGATTCTCTGTTAGGTATTTGTGGAAATGAACTTCTAGTGACAAGTGAATGGAAAGTAGTGAAACGCTTAGAGTAACCTGGAGAAACAAGTAAGCTAAAACAGGGAGTTCTATTTTAAAGCCAGTATTTTTGTCACAACCAGCTGTGGTCAGTACTTTAGCTTTTTCTTATAAATTCACAATGTGGCAAAACTAGAAAACTTTTGTTCTGACCTCCCCAACTCCACTCACTGCTCTCAAACCAGCCACCCTGATGAAGAGAAGTCCTATTAAATTCCTGAATGACATTTTCAAGACAGTCAACATGGCATACCGTGTAACTGGCTGGAGCAGCGTGACACAACATTAGCAGCTGTGATTGAACTTGATAAATCTGGAATTCTTAGGATTGTTCTGTACTTTCACAGCTTCTGTCAGGCTCCTGTTGTTTGTGTATCTTACTGTTGCTGCTCAAGCATCACAACTCCTTTTATGTATAAGGTGCCCATGGCTTAGGTATCTGCACAGTAAAGTAAAAGCATTTTTGCAGCCTTTCTTAAGAATTGCCTGGTGTCCCTCTCTGTTAGTCAAGGAAAACTCCGTATCTACTCAGCACCATGAAGTGCTGGTGTCTGTACAACTACTCAGAGGCATATTTTACCAGCAAGATCATCCCAATTAAAGACTAAATACTTTGCTTTCCTGATGCTCAGTATACATTTATCTTTACTCTCACTTAAAGCACTTAACTTTCTGGAATTCTTTTTAAAAGGAAGTAGTCCTTTGAGAATACTCTGAAGTTTTCTTAAATCAGTGTTTGGTATCCATAACAAAATTTGCAACTTCCTCCGTGCTTTTAACAGTAACAATTACAGCCTGCATGAGAATTTGTGCAGTATTTCATCTACTGACTGATGAGCTTTCCAATAATACATTTTTATGGTGCCTCTGTTCAATTTAGTTCCAGTATAAATCTTCTAACTGCTGGAAGACAGTTCCAGTTCCATCAACAAAACAGTATTAAGTACTGAATAATCGAACAATATTAGATCCCGAATAACTGCAGTTCCCTTTGGGACCTGCAAGAATGGAAAGCTTCGCTGTAAAAGCTGGAAAAACAAGAGTTTCTGTAAAAAAAACCCCACACCAAAACAATTACAAATTCATCGCTAAAACTGTATTTGCACATGAAGATGAAACACTTCTAACACAACTTACAACTGAATCAGAGGCTTTAGAACTACTAAGGGACTACTTAAGAAATTCACTCTCTGAAAGCAGCACTGAGTAGATAGAGAGGACAAAATGGACACAGGCAAAGTGAGTATCTTATCACGTATTTACTGTCAATGGCATTTTCAGGAACAGACTGATAATTATGCTCATATCCCAATCAACACGTGAAGAACTCTGAATGGCCAAGGCAGCAGGATTCTATCACGGGATAAAAAAATCCTCAGCTTGGTAGTTCTTTGTGAAGATGTTTTCTGTCATGCTCTCCCAACTCACTGCTCCAGTAGGTCTGACTGGCTGGAGCGACAGTGCTACAAGCCTTATACTATTTCCTTTCACAGGCTCTATTTTAGGAGGTACTCGAGGTTCCAGAAAGGACAAGCACAGCACCAAAGAGCCATGCACTACTGAAATACCAGATCAGAGCCAGCAAGTACCACTGGAACTCTGCTGTGGCACCCAGCTCTTACTCGTGTGTGTGCACTCCACTACAACCTTCCGAAATGCACATGGCAGAAAGAAGGCACATTTGTACCTTCCTTCCCTTTCAACAGAAGAGAGCAAAGCAGCACTTTTTAATTCTTTCATCCTATATGAATGAGTCTCCTGAATACTTTCTTAAAGGATCTTCTAAGAAGCTCCTGTTAAAAAGCTGCCTCTCATGCACTGTGTTGAATAAACATAAAAAAGATTGAACTTATTTTCCAGATATTATTCTTTTTAAAGCCATATGGAAAGCTGTTGGGGGAGAATTAATGGGAACTATGGAAGGAACTTCACATTTTAAACAAGGTTTAATTTGGTTTCTTCCCATTATTACACCCATGAAGTGCAGCTGCCACTTGTCATCTGCTGTTGAAACTTCTCTACCTCAAGGACTTCCATTTCTTTTTCATGAATTCTCACAAAGTTTTTATTAACAATTCTTAATGAGAACTGTTTGTGAGGAGAGCTTTCTTTGATACAGTGACTCGGACTAGGCTGGTGCACAGCTGTTATACACAACAGGAAATTTAATTTCTGGATAAGAACAGCAAAATTAAGCAGGAGAGGGCATGGAGTAGTATTAATGTTTAATTGTCATTTGCAAGGAATTTTTAGGTATGTGCATGCAGACAGGAAAGAACCTGTTTGTCCAGTGTTTGTTTCTTTTCCAAAACCAGGTTTGCTTCTGGTTTTGAGTTAGCACCCAATACACCACAGATTAAACACTAGACATTTAGACTGAAATATCATTCACGTATTTTTTTTTTAATAAATGAGAAGCTATGTACAATTCAAACCTGCTGGGAACTGCCAGCAGAATTAATATCCTGGTTGGCATAGTCAGTTCTTCTGTAAAACATTTCTTTCATCATTTTACCTCTTGTATGAGTAATTTAATTTGTGCTTTTCTTGCAAAACAGCTTTTTCTTTTCCCATGCTGCAGTCTACCTGCTATGAACACAAAGTTTCATTATTCAAGTATGATTTTTTCACCTGTTTATGGAATAGCTACAGAACGGCATAGAACAGCCATAGAATGGTGAAGATATTCCTCCAGTTTGATCAACACCTAATGGGTATGAATCATCCATCATACAAAAAAGATGGCAAGCGCATTGCTATTTCAGGACAGACGAGAACTGAAACAAGAAGAGAAGCGACAACCTCCACGCAGTGATGGCTGGGCACTGAGCAGGGCAGCAGCGACGTACCGTGCCCAGTGCTGGATGGTAACGGACTGATTGATTCTCAGCGCAAATGATGAACATCTACACTCACAGGGCCCCTTGCTATTAAGCCAGTCCAGCACGGCCAGAACCAGCACGCCCCGCAGCAACGCTGCTGAGGAGCAGCCGAGGCGAGCCGGGCACCGCAGCCCTGCCCGGGGCTCAGGTAAACGGCGGCCCCGGCGCGGCTCCTGCCCAGGCCCCGGACCGGCTCCGGACCGCCCGCCCGGTGCACAGCCCCGTCCGCGCTCCTCACGGCGGAGCTGAGCGGGGCAGGGCCCGGGGCAGGCCTCGGCACGGGCTCCGACTCGAGCGCAGCCCCGAGCAGCGGCTCCCGGCCCCGCTCAGCCCGCACCGCCCCACACCCCGCCAGAGCCCAGCAGAACGGGGGGTTTTATTCAAACGCGGCAACGACTTAGTATTTAAACGGGGATCGAAAAACGGAAACGGACGCGGGTAAATGGGGAAGTCTGGGATTTGCGGAGCAGGCTCCCGGTACCGCCGCTGGCGTGGATGTCGCCCCTGCCTGGCCCCGGCCGCTCCCTCCCCACCTCGCAGCCCGAGCCCCGCGCCCCACGTACCTCCCCCGGCCCGGCCCGGCCCGTTCCCGGGGCAGCGGCCAAGATGGCGGCGGGGCCGCCCCCGGGGGAGGCGCGGGCGGCCGGGGCGCTGCCTGCACCGAGCGCCCGGGAACGGACCACCCTCCCGGCCCCGCGGCCGCGGTTACCCCGCGGCGCCCGAAGCGCCCGGCCCCGCCGGCGGGCAAGGCCCGGGCCGGCCCCTCGGCGCTAAACCCACCCGTGCCGGCGCCGCGGCAGCGCGGCTGGGAGGGACGG
>JAWWEV010000169.1:14671239-14712436 GCA_035583235.1 Hafferia zeledoni | reverse complement strand
CACGGCCGGGCCCGCCCCGCCCCGCTCGGCCAATGGCGGGACGCGCGCGCGGGCGGGGCGGGGCGCGCGGGGGGCGGCCGAGCCGTGGCCGGAGCTCAGTCGGGGCTGGGGCGCGGGGCGGAGAGGGGACACCGACACCGCCGCTGCCACCAGTGCCACCAGCGGGGCTCCGCCGCGGGCGGCCGGGCGTGGAGCCATGGCCACCCTCAGGTAACGCCGAGCCCCCGCGCGGCACAGCCCGGCTCCCCGGGGAAGCGGCGATGGGCGCTGATGCTCCCGCTGGCGGGGCGGGCGCGCCCGGCGCGATGCTCCGCCGGAGCCGGGCTCTTCTTCCTACGGTGCAGTCAGCGTGCGGGGCAGCGCGGCTTCATCCCAGCCCTCGTCCCCTCCTGCCGCGAGTGGGTTTGGCGGCGACACGCCCGCGCCCTCGGGGCGAGGAGGGAGAGCAGCGCCGGTGCGCTCCCGGCCCCCAGCCCGGCGGGGACAGCGCTCCCGGGGCGGCCCCTGCGCTCCTGGCGGGCAGGTGGGCGATGCCGGTCCGCAGGGGCAGCGGAAAGCGAGACCCCGAGCCGCGCCCGCGGGGGATCCCGGGCGGTGCGGGGGCTGCGGGCGGCGTCCCTCGGCGCCAGTGCCGCTGTCACAGGTAGCGCCCGCCGCGGGGTCCCGCCACCCGCCGTGGGACTCCGGCAGCCGCGGTTGAGCCCTACACCCTCGCCGTAGCTTGCCGTGACTGGAAGCTAATTTTAAAAGAATCCCGAATAACGAGAAGCAGGGTCATAATAGCAGGATGGAGTTGCGGTGGTGTCAGCCTGTCAGCGATACCTGGAGAATGACAAACTTAACATTCAGTGAAAGGAGTTACTGAGACCAGTTTTTCTTCCTCAAACATTTCATCTTAAATGACGTCGAATTGTGAAGTAAACCGGTAACCTTCATCATGTAGTTACTTTGATTAGGCCTTCAGCTGCTAAAGAAATGCTTAAAATTAAAATGTAAAAAACTTAAAAAGCTCAATGATCATTCAAGGCAATTCTCCCATCTCCTCTCTCCACCATGCAAACTCTGTGTATTAGGTTTCACACTGTTTCTGACCGAGACAGTAACTCTTTGAAATTGCAGTAGTATTGCACTGTTGGAGCTTGTGGAGTTAGCGCAGCTGCCTGAGGAGCTGGGTGGTGGTGGAACAGATTTTTTCCTGCGACAGCCTTGCTTACATAAGGCCAAGGCTTTTAGGCTTGGCTTCAGAGTTGGAACCTGTGAGTGTGTTGCTCTAGAAGACTATGAGAGTTTCATAATGAATGAAATCTTCACTGAAGATGTTCCTTTAAGTCAGTATGTAAATATGTAACTGCTTAGCCAAATATTGCATTTGTTTAAGACCTAAGTCAGGAAAGCATGTGAGCAGTCCTGCAGGCCGCTTTGTATGTTTAAGGTCTATATGCTAAAGTGATTTGCTGACCAGTGATGCAAGGAAATTGGCTGAACTCTGAAATAATGGAATAATAGATACGAGGTACTTTTGTGTCAGACAGGTTATGGTTAGCAGTAAATATCATCTTCCTTCTAATGATGTTACATAGGTAAGTGGGATGAGACAGGGATACTCTTAATTGAGAGCTGATAGCTATTCAAATGCTATGAATCTATTGCTGCTTTGCAATAACTGCATGTATAAATGATTTTTCGTAGATTCACATCTTGTGTTACATGGTGTTTAACTCTGTTCCTTTGTGACTGAAATGAGTATGCTGAGAATAGGCTTAAAACATGCCTTGTTTGAGCATACATTTGAGAGCATAGTCAAACACTTGAGAAGTATTAATGTTTTAGATCTTACAAAATCATATCCTGAATTTGTAAATGGAAGACTAGGCATACAGCATTCTGCCATGCAAATGCACACCCCAATATCTCAGTCCTGTTTTATTAAACCTTTCTGACCTGCCAATATCCAAAGGCCCAAAATACTCTTCTGGCTCTGGGCCAGTAACTAATAATAAGCTTTCACTGATATTTTGATGTTGCTCATCCATGGAAGTGCACAACAGCATGGGATGATAACAATATTGTGTGATAGGTACAGTACTGCTGATGTTCAGCAGCCAACTTGAGTAAGGACTGTATTTTAAAAAATGCCTGCAGCAGTAGAGCATGATATTGGACCCAGCTTTCCAGATCATTCAGTTGAGGTTAATTTTGTTGATATCTTAGAAAAGGTTCAAGGGTAGCTCGATGCCGTTGTTGTGGCTTCTTGTTTGCTTGGGTTTGTTGTTTTGTTTTCATTCAGTTTCATTTTATAACTTCTGGAACTTGTGTGAGAGTAAGGTGCGAAACACAGGCCATTTGTGTAAAATCAACCATCTTGGCCATCTTTGAACAAATTGACATAATTAACAGATGAAGATTTATTTACTTTTAATGAGTTACATTGCTTGAACTTGTAATTACAACTCACACTCCTACTAGTCCAATGTCAAATGACAGACTCATAAAATATATTGCCTGGTGTCAAGAGTTTAAAATGTAAATATGTACATCAAAGTTTTCTTTAGTTCCTGTTGTTGCTGTACTTTTGCCTGCTAGATGGACAGCCTGTTTTTGTGTCCAAGCAACTTTTACATTTGCATGAACATTTTATTGGTAGTTTAGAGTTTAAACAGTTCATATGTATGTGCTTTGTGTGTATGTGTATGCATATACATATATACATGCTGATTCTGTAGTCAATTATATATATACTCTAAATTTGTGCAGGGGAAAGAGTTGTCACTTATTTCTTGAAGAGCAGAGCCAAATAGTCTTTTGCAATTGATTAGCTGAGTTAAGCAAGAATACCTTGTTCTAGTACTCCCATACAGGAGGAGGCTGGAGATTACTTAAATGTGTATTTTGTGTCTGTTGCAGAGATGTGTTTCCCAAATAACCTATGCATTATGGAATCTCATGTTTCAGGAGATTATTGCTGCTTCCTCACTTATGTTGCATGTCTAGTTGGTTGGAAATAATCAGTGAAATTTTTATCACTGCAGGTGTCCAATGTGACTGAACAGCAAATGCAAGGCCAGTATTGTTCAAATGTACTGTTCAAAGTCTTCAGTTTGCTCAGAATATAGCTGTTTAATACCTCAGTTTCTTGCTCTGGAGACTTGTAAATTTAGCATTCTGCAGGATCATAAATATTTGGTTTATTTTATGCTTTTATAATATGTGACTATATTGAGTATGAGAGATTAAATTTTTTTTAAATTTATTTTTTACTGAGGAAAAAACTCTACCCAACTAGCTGCTATACCTCATGTTGTGCCACAGAAAAGTGCAATAGTGTCACAGTGCAGAAACTTTGCAGCCTCCCCTCAATAAGGGAAGGGTGATTTGCACTGCACTGAAAAGTAGACAGTGTTGGGTTAATCAGGTTGGATAGACTAGTGGTTTGCACAGCCAAATCTTCCTCTTTAACAGCAGAAACACTGGATTTTCCAGATTGTGTTTCACAAAGCTTGTGTTAGAAAATGCTGGTCAGAGTGGTGATCACAAAATCAGTTAGGTTGGAAAAGATCTGTGGCATTACTGAATCCAACCTCTTAAATGTCTGCTTAAACTTGTTGGCTTTTTAAATTTGTGACAGAGAAATTGTTCAGACTTTTCCCATTTTGCTCATAAAGGTATTTTTGGCAAATGCAGTAGCAGCAAAGGAAAGACACAGTGTCCAGTACAAATGGAGTGTATGGATTTTTGTCCTTTTTTGCCAATGGAATATTAACATTAATTTTAAGCATGGTAGTTCAAACACATAGTTGAAAGAACCAAAATTGTAGGAATATGTGTTAATTGACTAGCAATTAGTATGTATTACCTAATGTGTTTAGATTATTTACAAAAATAGGTAAACATTATAACACAACTTGATTTCTTAATAGAAATCAGACAGTTAAAGTACTCAAAGTTTAATGTGTTTGAAAAGCTGTAAGTTCTGCTGTCCTACATTTGGTTGTGAGAAACAACTATGCTGAATTTAGGGAGAGTTTGCTCAGAGTGTTCAGTGGAATGTTTCTGCACATACACTTACTAGTCCTGTGATAGCTACCTTGGCTCTTAAAACTTGGCCCCAAATGGCACCCTACATGCTGCCTCTGAAATACTTGAATGGAGATGATTGTAAAATACTGTGGGCCAAGGAAGGCTTAGGAATGAGCAAGACTTGTGTGTGATATTAAGAGCTGCCTGGATTAAATGCCACTGAAAACCCTGGTTCCTGCCACTGCTGACATATTAGGAGTTTGTATGCATGTTATTGGCTTGGTGGAGATTCTGTACAAAGTTGCTCTTGTGCTGCTTCAAGTATATTGACCTGCATGTTTTTCAGCCCATACTTGTTGAATGTTTGATAGTTTCTATTTTGCTTTTTGGTTGAATATGGTAACTTCTTCATAGGCAGTGATCTCAACATGTCAGCTGTATTTCAAATTTTTTTCTAAGTACAGCTGCTGTTTTCTGGCATACTGTACACTTAAGTGCTGGCACTTACCTTATATAGAAGTTATTCATGATACACATTTTTTTCTGAAGTGTAGGTATAAAATTGTTGATGTATAGAATTTCACAGTATGTGAGAATCAGCTAAATATTAAGTACAGGGACATATAGCTTGGGACAAATCTGCATTCACCACTTGGAGAATTCTGACTTCTTAATTCATTGGTCTATGGTACAACTTAGGCAATATTTAGGTTTTAAAATGGAGAGAATGTTCTGCCTTGTGACTCCAACTGCAGTCCCCTTTATCCTTATGTCTTCTTAACTGTCATCTGTCTCTCACTCTTCTTGTCTTCTAGCTATAGGTATAACTTATGGTTATGCTGTTTAGAACACTGTGCTATTTGGCACACTGACAAATGTATTTAGTCAGTCTTGCAGGTTTTTCCTAAGCAGATGTTAACCATCTCAGTGAGGAGAGAGCTGGATTTCTGGCTCCGTCTTCACAAAGCAGTATCTTCCACATTTTATTTACAGTGAAATGGGCTCTAAAGGCCTGCTTTAAAAGTCACAATAATAACTAATATACTTAAAGCAGAGTTTACTGTGTCTCAGTATCAAGGTTATAAATCATGCTTCATTTCCACACTTCTGAATTTTAGCATTTAATGCAGACTAATGTGGCATTATAAAGAGGAAGAAGTTTGTGGACTTTGGGCAAGTAGTTTCAAATTTAACTAGCTTCAAATTTGACAAATATTTGTCCACCTTTTCATAGCAGTTGCAAGAGGAAGCAACTGAGTTTCCAGCCTCTATTGGACACAATTCATGAGATTGTTCCATATAATTCCCTTTTTGCATGTTTTAGATTCTTTTTTCTTACCCTGCTGAATAGAAATTAATGAAATCTGTCATTTAGTAGGCAGATGTTGAATCTTGTCAAAATTTATCTTGTGCTAAATGGACCAGAGCAATTGAAAACTCACTTCTTTGAGATTCAGCTTTGGATAAGCTGCAGATAAAGTTTGGATCCAGCTGCAGTGTTACAGTAGTACTTTTGGGGGGATGGATAGGCAGGAATATTCTTTCTCCACAAATACATGGTAGTGACATAGTAAAGAGGGAGGCATATTCAGTGGTCATACTTTAATGGCCAGAGCAAGAATGTGCCTTGCCAGCTGGAGACAGTAATAGTTAGTTTAGCCAGGAATGTTGTGGATTTGGATGTAGTTTTCACCTTCCAGAACAGCTGCATTCACTCTTACTTGACACTGGGCCATGCATCTAATCCTTTGGTATTACTGCATTATCACCCAAGTACATGCTATTCAGGAAAATGTAACACATGGTTTCTGAATTAATCTTAAAAAAGGAAAGAGTTAAAGCCATCCCTTTTAGCTGTTTACAGTATTTTTGATGTCTTGTTCTTATGTGACATAAGTCATGGTAATGAATTTCAGATTGCTTATAAAGTACATACATTCCTACCAGTAGACGGCTACACTGTTTAGGATGGCTGACAATGCAGAATCCATAGTGCCTTTATTTTGGTTTATTAAAACAGGCTTAAATTGTAAGTTATTGGTCAGTAGCAGAGTAGACCCAACAAGTAAGTGTGTCCAGTGACATTCTTAGAACCTGGAGTGATGCTCCCCCTGTCTAAAATTTGGGATTACAACTTGAATGCAATCCTTTAAAACTACAGAACGTGGCATGCAGCTCTAATTCTTTATCTGAGTAAATGACAATTTAGATGAATATATACCTTTACATATTCTTGACTGATTGCAGGCTGTGTGTTGATCAAAGAGGTTCATTATAGGATGATACTTCACTCAAAATTCGCTTCTCTGTGTATATGCCAGGTCTCCATGTGTCTCCTGTGCTGGGCAAAATGTGTATCTTTTTGTTCCTTAGCTTTATTCAAGGAAAACTTACCTCTAATAAAAGAATGTCTTCAACATACTATCCTAGGAACAGTAAATTAATGCAAAGCTAACTTGATTTATTCTCTCACAGTGAAAATGTCCTGTTTGGAATGGGAAATCCTCTGCTTGATATCTGTGCAGTTGTGGACAAGGACTTCCTTGACAAGTAAGTCTTGATTTCTTTTTTTTTTCTTTAAATTTTCTTTTGAATGTCAGTTTTGTTTCCAGAATGATTGCTGTAATTAAGCAGAGGGCTACCTGCCTTGTGCTGATCTCTGGGATTCTGGCCTCATGCTGAAAGTAGCCATCATTGTATCTGTCATTTGTCTGTTCTTGCTACATGAAGCTGTGGTGGTATCAATGAAAAACTTCAGTGTTTTCTTGTGGTTTTCTGCCTAGTTTCTTCATGCTGCTTTTGCTAGCCCTTAATTGGAAGCAGTGATCAACTTCAGTAAGATTTAGGTAGCTCTTGTGAGAATCTTTACGTGCTACTTTTTATTTACTATTACAGCCTCCTTTTCTTTCTTCAGTGATCATTTTATGGCAAATAAGCCATTTCTGTAACACATTGAGGAAAGCTGTGCAAATGTACCTTTTTTTAAGATACTCCAGTTTATCAGTGAGGAACAGGAGCACTTCTTACCGGGTGGGCTCTTATCTTGCTCACGCCCAGTTGCCCTGTTAACACCCATATATCCACCCCCCTGGACTGCTTAATTGGCATTAAGCTTACTTGTTCTTGGATCAGCTTAGAGATTTGCCTTTGAGGTGTCAAATACAGTTGCTCTTTTAAATCTTTCTGCATGAGCTCTCTGTCTTCTTGTTACTTCCACTTTTTCTCTGGTTTATAAGTGTTTAGTAAGTTGATTTAATCTTGCAGAGTGCTTGCAATTCTTAAATTTTTCAAGTGTGAATATTTTTTTCTTTCGTTGTACTTGGCTTTGTTAATGGGAATGAATATTGTATCAAGACTAAATTTCTCAACTCCAAATAACGAACATAGGTGCAGAGTTTGTGTGTTGTCAGCCACAGATCTTTTGTTCTGAAGCTTTTAATAATAGCAATATGTTGTTTTGCTCTGGATATTTCATCACTCAAATTTTTTCTAAAGGTATGTTTAAGTGAAAGCCTGCGTCTTAAAAGCTGGAGACAAAGACAAGAATGTAATGGAGTGTATCAATCTCAAACATTTTGAGTGTTCAAAAAAGTAAATTAATCTGTTGAAATTCTCTGCCTTTTGTTTCCACTGAAATAACTTAAACACTGATCTCTGAAAATAAGTAGTGCCTCCTCCCAACCCAACAATACCCCTGAACTAATCCTTATAAATTAGTGACGTAAAAGAGATGGTGGCATTTATACTGCAGCACTGAAATCCTGCAAGAGTGCATTGTGCTTTTCACTGGATGTGATGTGCTGTGCAGAATTTAATTTAATTTAAAAATTAGAAGTCTTATGGACTCAAATTTGAGTCCTGTCAGACAAATTAAATTAGCTCCTGGAACAGCATATGCTCTCTGAGCATTTCTTTACTGCCAAAATGCCTTTGTGGGGTATTGCATTATTTAAAGCAATAAGCAGCCTTCCAGCAACATTTTCACAAGGGACCTGCTGATAGTGTGATAGCTCTGGTAGTACCCTCAAAGCTGAGAAACCTGTTTACCTTCTTCTCACGCACCTGCTTTTCTCTCTAGCTCCCTATTTGTGAGGGTGTGCACAGTAGGCCATTTAACAAACCAACATGCGTGTTTCTACTCCAACTACCTTTTGCAATACTTGCTGAAATGGGAATGAAATCTCACTCTTCCTCAGCTTGTGAAGGGAGATAAAATAGCAAACTTAGCTGTAGAACAACTGCTGGAGTAAAGTTCAAATGCTGGATGGAGATGCAAGAACGTAGATGTTTCAGGACTGTGAAGCATTTGAAAGAGAAATTGTTGATCTTATTAGCTAGTCTCTGTTTTTTCTTGTCAAACAAGACATGCATCCATCTCTAGTCATGTAGTGTCAGCTTTTGGTATCTTGGCAACATGGAGTCTCTTTCTCACCTCTTTGACTGGATGGGCATGTTTAATGGGGCCATGAGGCCAGCTGGGCTCTGACTTGAGAAGGTAGCTTAGTAAAATAAGGAAAGAGTTTAGGTAAACACCCAGAAGAATTTTATGTATTTAACTAGTTCACTGTTTCTGTTAGTTTATCCTCCTCTCTAGTATAAAAGAGTACCTTTTTCAGAATAAAGGACTTGATGTTTCAAGTTTAATGAATGTATATTGTCAATGAAATGAGAGTATTAAAATGAATCCTGTAACCAGCTTATTTTTGTAACTTCTATTAAGAAAATGGAAATGGAAACAGCATAGGATTGTGTAGGAAGCAACATTTTAACAATGTTTAAATGGTCTACAGTCTATATCATAAATAAACCTGAAAGTAAATACATAATGCAGTCCTACCCCTGGCAGATTCCAAGCAACCTGCTGCCATTTAATACTTGATTGAGGAAATAAGCAGTGTTGGAGGGTTGGAGTGGGTATTTTTGGCTTGTGTTGTTAGCACAGCCCTGTCACTTCTTTCAAGGTGGATTTTGGTTTAATTTGAGCTCCAAACTCTTTTGCTTGCCTGACAAGTTTTGGAAAGCTTTAAGCTTTCCTAGACTATTTATAGAAGAGGCAGCCTTAATTTATATCACCACAGAACTTCACTGTGCCTGTCTGAGCTTTTCAGACCTGGTCAGCAGCCATCTGGCATTGCCTGAGCCAGAGAAGCTTCGGCCTGATCAGGTTTTTGTGTTTTCATGGTCTCATTTCTTATCTGTCTTCAAGGAGACAGTCTGAAAAAGTGTTAGCAATGTTGATGGCACTGCGGAAAACTGGTGGTACCTCAAACCACTTCAGTTTCTGTTCTCAGAGCTGGAAAGCAGTCCTTGAAGAAAATACAGTTCATTATGTCTTGTTCCTTTTTAGTATCTGTTTTGCAAATACTCATTTTTTGACATTTACCTAACTATAGTTAATTTTTAGGCTGTAGAGATCTGGTCATTACTTGCTATCTCAAGTGGACATCCAGCAGTTGAGAAGTGTGTGTTCATTGTATGGATATGAACATTGCTGTTGTCCAACATTTGCATCTGTGACTGCACCAGCTGAGGAGGATCAGAGAGTCAATGATGACAAATTCACATTGACAGAATTATTATACCAGTTCTGAAACATCTAAGTATGTGATAACTTGTATCTTCCCTAACTGATCACCAGCACCTGTGTTAGTATGTGAATATCTTTAGCTGATGCTCTTAGAAAGAAGGGGAGATACAGGGATAAATTATGATATACGTCCTATCGATCACGTCAGGGTTAAGGAATCTCTTTGCTTTATTTCACTCTACTTTCTGGGCTCTTGACCAGAGCCATGATCTCACGAGGTGAGGTATGTTTACTACTCTGGCTGCCAAATTCCATTATAGTTGTAAGCTCCAAACTGATTATTTTATCACCATTATGGTTCAGGATTACAAGTTTCTATGTGATTACTTGTTGGTTGTCAAAGCTGCCCAAGTATTTTTCTCTTTATATCTTTGTTTTTTTCTTAAAATGGACTTCTCTGGCTACCTTTGCAGAAGTTTACTGAAGATGCTCAGTAAAGATCTTTAGTTTTAAATAACATTCATGCCCTCCACCATCTGCTCCTTAGTTTTCTTCCCTGCCTTATCTGTGACACTGGTGTAAATACAAACTATGTTTAAATCAAGAAAGGGGTTTATATTCTTTTCACTGGAAAAACAGGTTTGAAGAAACAGGAAGAGAAGAATGAATTGGGTCTTTGAAGTGATGATTGCTGTGTGAAAAGAGAGTATCACTCTGAAGGAAGAAATGCTTTCATTTCGATGCATAATTTCACAAGTATGGATATGGATCTCCTGCAGTGTGCTATTGACTTGTCTCCAGTACTGAAAGTGGTCGGGTCATTCCTGGAGATCCCAAGATGATTGACCATCCTACACTGCAGAGTACAGTGAGAGGGTGATGGGTTAGTTAAGCATAAACTTTAGTAACAGAACTCAATTGACATCTGGTAAATTTTATGTTCTTGTTTGAGGCTATTTTAGTGTTTGCCATGAACAACAGGAAGATGTACATATCTGATCTTTTGTCCACTCTTTGCGGAATTTGGATTATAAATTTTGTAAAGGTTTGTGAAGCTTCTTCAGCTGAAAATGATGAAATACATCTGCTTATTTGTGTTAAATTTAGGGTTGGTCTGTATAAGCTGTGGTTTGTGTTTTTCTCAACATTTTCAGTTTGTTACCTTTGCTCCTGTCTAGCAGAAGAAACCTTTGTAACTTCCCATAGCAAAAAAATCAAAAGACCATTCATGCAGTTAACTGACATGAAGTTTCTAAGGTCTAAATAAAGGTGATTTTTTGTTCACCAAACTCGGGTTTCAACAGCCTTTAAGACTTCAGTGCAAAAATAGCCCGTCCCCAAAAACACACACTGGAGTGAGCTTGAAGACTGAGAAAGACAAGTGGTGTTTCTGTACTAGGCAGTTGCAGGATCAAAGAATGCACAAGCTGCAGATACGGACTTTGCTGCCACATTTAAGTGTGGATTCCTGTCCCCGCCTTGCTCCTGGCTTCCAACTTTTTCAGTTTCACTGATGTGTTCACTTGGATTCTGTGCTTGACCAGCTCTCTGGGATGGGTTAATGGCATTTTGTATTGCTTGGAGTTGGGAATTGTGTTACTTCATGTCCTGGTTTCATCTGAGACAGAGTAAATTTTCTTCCTAGGGGCTGCTGCAGTGCAGTGTTTTTTGCATTTGGTGTGTACTGTCCATACAGTGAGGAATGTATGGAAAGTATGTAGCAAGAACTTCAAAACCTGTCCCTGAAAATTTGCTCCTTTCCCCCCACGCCCTAGCAGGTAGTTTGCTGTATGATGTTGCATTGTTTCAATAATCCATGTGAACAATTTCTCCTAGAAGTGTCTCTTGCATTGGCTCACTTGGCAGAGAACTGACTAGCTGAGCGTTATTACTTTGTGTTTTTAGCTGTATCTCTAGAGGTCAATTTAACTTATCTCAAGGTCTGAACATAGAACATTCTTGAAACTGTTGAGTCAAATTGCATCATCGGACTGTCAGAAAATTAGAAAAACTTCAGTGTTTGCTTGCCAAGACTTAGGGTAATGATAGCTGTCTTAAGAAGATCCTCTTGGTACTAATTTGCCTGTAAATTTGGTTGTATTCCCGACAGCATAATTAGATCTTTCTACAACCCTATTGATTTCTCCTAGTGCATTTGGTTAAATGTGTAGTTTGAATGAGTGAAAGATTTCAGTTAAGCTCCATTTAGGAAAGGCTATTTGAAAAATCAACTTTTGAAATGACAATATTGCTTGAGGAGCTGTGATGTTTTCAGGGTATATGGAGCTTGAGGAATGATTATAGAGGAGCTTGTAACTTACTTATCTACCTGTGAAATAGGATATAAGGTGCTCATGAATAGGAAACATTGAAGTCTTTATTGTGTATTTTCACTTTCTTAAATTCTTGTTTAGTGATAAAATACTGATCATGGATTCATGTTTTATTTTTTCTATTCCTCAGAAAACTTGGCTTAATGCACGTCAATAGAACATGTTGAGTTCATGGTTTAATTGTATTCTTTAGAATACTTGAAACACGTGACAGATGCACACACAGAGCTTATCTGGATTTTCCCCTCACTGCAAGTAAAAATTTCACAAAACTTTGAGACTTTGCATTATAAGGCAAATGATGAAATACTGTGTTCCTTTTGCCTCCTCAATGCAAACAAGGAGCTTTAAGTGAAAGAGCTCTGTGAATTAAATGTGTCTCTGGTTTTAATTAGGCAATAATATTAGATGAAAACACCCTTGCTGAAGATGTCTTTGATGGAAAAAGGTGGGTCTTGCACTAGAGAACTGAACTCAATCCAAAACTACGTGGTAGAACTTTCTGATTGAAAGTGATACTTGTTTTTTGTACTGGGAAGCTTTTCATATTGGAGTTTCCTGATACACAGTTACAGGATTGATTCTTATTTAGGATTCAGTAGATTAAGATGGTGATTCATATCCTGGGTATAGTTTTAAGCATTCTTTATAAGTACAAGTTACTAAGATGTGATTTTAATGCTCTTTTTTTTTTCATTCCCGTCTTGCTTCTCCAACCCCAAATTTCCAACAGTGTAGTGCAAACTGGAGGTCTTTTTCCTATAATATAATGAAACAGTTTGATCACTTGTGAACTGAAGAATAGAAAAGCCCAGTCAAAAGTGAACAATTATTTATCACAAGTCTTAGTTTTTTTACTCTAGATGAAATTGATTTGTCATCTCTTAGAAAAGACATCTTTTTAATGATAGCATTTTTGAAGTGGTTGGAATAACTTAAGCTCTAAAAACTTCAGTTTCTAAAAAATTAGATATTTAAGTACGTTATAATGCTCATTACTACTTAATTAGTTCTGCTTTGTTCAGGTTGGGCAATATGCAATCTCAGTAGTTTTTCTTCCCAAGTTATGTTAATCAAGATGAAAGAGATCCTGTCTTTTGTTTGAAAATTAAAAACTAATTATTTCTAAAACAAATACTAACATTTCTTTTTAGTCACTTGCTATTTCCAGCAATTGCAGATACCCCATCAGCGTTACAGGTGACTGTCCCCTGCGTTCCGAGGCACTGCCGCTGCTGCCGCTCGCTGATCCCAGGCTGGTGCTCTACGGCCAGGCCTGCCCTGACCCGCCTTGTCTGGTCCTGTTCCTCTCTGGAGTGCTGGACTTGTGGTCTCTGCTGTAGCCACAGGGAGAGGGTGGAGGCAGCCTGTCTGCCTCTTAATTACTGGTGTTCTTGTTTTCCCTTAGTCAAGAGAAGGGTAAACCTGCTCTTGGAGTGTTTTAGTTTATTTTTGTCAGGGCAGAACCATCCATACTCCAAGTCACTGGAGACCAGTTGTGTTGTAGACTTCAGGATGTTACAAAGCCTGCAGTTAAATGCAGAGCTGGGGACAAAGACTTTTTTTGTTTCACAAACCCTTGATTCTTCTCTTTAGTGATGTAATAGAATATTTCAGTGAAAGTGTTGTGTTAATATAAAAATTATCTTCATCTTTTAGTTCTGCTTCAAGTTTGTGAGTTTATGTCACACAAATACTAGGGAGCAATGCCTAAACCATTTTTGATGATTATTTTTCCATCTTGCTGCAGTCATTTTTTTTCTTGTATTTTTTCCTTTGTTGTGAAGTGATGGCAAAAGTGAGTAAGTTTCAATGCAAGAGTCTGAGGTGCACATGACAAAGAGTAAAGAGGAGCATACAACTGTCTAATATACAGTAACAAACTTGTCAGCTATAACAAGTGAGCAATAGGAATAAAATATAGAAATACAAATATTGCCATGAATGTTTTTTCAATCCTTGTATTGTTGAAGCTATTCATTTCTTCAGTATTGAGACTGAGTTTTATTATTTTTAAACAGCAGAAGCTTCCCACTATTAGGAAGAAAGGTGAGAAAGATTACTGTAAAATTAGGCTGTCAATCTAGTCTGGATGTATATAATAAAGTTCCTTTGGGAGAAGTGAAACTATGACCAAAGTAGCTTCCAGACCACTCCAAGTAAATGTGGCATGGAGTGAAGCCCAGTGTCCTACATGGCTTCAAGCTACTATGCTTGATTTGGGTTTTTTTTAACTGCAGTTACAAATGGAAATATTTTAATTTTTAATATTAATATTTTCCTGGATTTCCAGCAGAAGAGGCAAAGTGTTTCAGAATCTCGCATGTCTCTTGACAACTTATTTTGTACAGTTATTGTGCAGAAAAGAGGTCGAAAATCTGATTGCTACAATTTCCATTTTGCAAGAGTGTGTTCCAGTGTATTTCACAGAATCACAGAATATGTCAAGTTGGAAGGGACCCACAAGGATCATTGAGTCCAACTCCTATTTCATTGAAGCTGTTTTGAAATGTGCTGATGATGTTATGTGCAGCAGTACTAGAGAACTGAAGTACTAAACAGAGCACAATCATTAGTTGGACTACATTAGGTAAGGCATTTGGATGTGTATGTTGATTGGATATGGTTTCACTTGCTATGTCTATTGTATTTTTAAGCTAGATTGCAATTCCTCAAGCTCAGAGTTGTTGGAAATCACATTTTGGAGGATTGTGGGCTGGGAATTAGCCATCTTGTTTACTTAGAAGTTTGCCTGTGCAAAGTTCCTGACTTCCTTCTTTAGCAGCTTGTGTGCCCTATAGGGACGTGGCTGGCATAAACGAGCCAAGACAAACTGTGGAGTTGTATGAACAGATTCTACTATTCAAATATCAAATTAATGAAGATGAGTAAGTAGGTAATTGCTACCTCTCTGTTGTTTTGAAATCACCGACTACAAATTGCAAGAACACCTAAGGTATAGCTGACTTGTTTTCAGAAGAGGGATTATCAAGTTCTGGATGGAATTCTACAACCAGTCCTGAGACTCAGCTGGAGCAGGAAGCTCTTCTGGGCTGTAAATGGCAGGAACTGTCCAAATACCTCAGTCTTTTTTTCATTTGCCAGACACTTGGATGTCTGGGCTTGATGTTGCAGCTACCACTGGGGTTGAAGAATTAATGTACAAAGCAGTGGCTATGCCTAGAGGCAAAAGGGAGGAACAGTTCTTCCCAGAAGCAGTAATTGCGATTCTTGATATATCTCATCCAGAGCAAGGAGTTTATGTCTCAAGAGCACTTCCCTAAATTTCCATCTTGGTATTGCTCATTCATTTTTTAAATTAAAATCCTCATTGCAGTAAAGAAACCTATTCTGCTGTTTTCCATATGCTACCTTGTCCCAATAAAGCTGAAGACTTTAATGGCTTGGATAAGGTTTTTCAGCATGGCTGAAAATGGAATACCTCTTAACCTCTATTTTTTTAAATAAATAAGAAAGGTTTTAATTGATATGTAAGACTTGCTGTTAGTTTCCTCAGTTTCTAAATGGAGCAATACACTTTCCATTAAATATGATACCCCCATCTTTTTCTGTATTTCCTTTTGAATGATTAAAAGGTCCATTCTTAGCATTTATGAAGACAATAAAATATTTAACATCAATCAAGATTCAATATCTGGCCTGATTTTGTGGTTTGTGACATCTTCACTGGGGAATAAATGTCTTGCTGTGTCTTAATTGATTTTTATTGGTGTGGCATTTATTGTTCATGCAAGAGATGCTAAAATAATTGTATTTTAGAGATTCTGTTCTCATTTGTTCTTTTGAAGATAGAACAGATCTACCATGGGAGCAGAGTTGTGATTCAGATGAGAGTGTGCTGCGTGTTGATGGCTCCCAACGCTGCTGAGTTATGTTTGCAGCCCTTGCTCCTGTGTCCAGAGTATTAACGTGTATTTTACTGCACGGGGGGGGGCCTGTTGAACTGGCACCTGAAGCACTTTGCTTTACATGTTTGCCTTCTCCTGAGAACATAATGAGGGTTCGTTTTCAAGTGTAAAGAACCTCAATTGAGGAGCTGTCACAGCTATTCATATGTGGAATACAGGAAGTCCTTATTTAGAAGAAATCAGTAAAATGATAAATAAATCTAGGCAGCAGAGTCTGAGTGTCACATCCACACCCACACCATTCTGTCTTGCTTAATTACGTGTTGTTACAATTTGGATCTCAAAGCAGAGCCCCTCATGCAGCAGAGGAGGTAGGTGGGGATTTTTTGCCCCAGTGGTGACAGGATCTGTTGTAGAACTGGTATGAGTTGGTCCAAACAATAAATTTTAAAGTGATAATAGAAAGTAATTGTGGATAAAGAGGGAAAGACCTGGAACCCTTTAGTTTGGATTATGTACATGTTACTTTTGTTGGGGATTTTCAGTAAGTTTATATGCAAATGAAACTAACACATCTTTGTGGAAGCTGGTTTGTGTTTATAATCAAAGTGAATGAAATGACAAACCAATGTTTATTTCTGGTTGAAAAAAATAGGTATGTAAAGATTAGAAGACAATTTCAGAAGAGAAACAATGCAAAAAACCTGTTATAATGAAAGAAATGGCTTAAATACTCAAGGCTAAAAGGAATAATATTATTGGAGTATGTTAAAGTTCAGTGTGTAAGGAAAACTACCTATAGTTCTGCACAAATTGAATTAATATTTTAGCCCTTGATTGAGTTACTAAAGGTCAACAAAGTGTATTTTTACTGTAGAATTCAGAGCACCAATTTAAAAAAAATGTATGGTGGTGTACAGCTTTTAAAAAGGTGTTTGTAGTCAGATATTTCAAAAATTATTACTGAAAAAAAATTCTATATCTGTATACAGGAACTGTTTAGCTGTCTTAAATTTTTAGCTTACTAGTTTGTAGTTAAGAGAAGTGTTTTGACAAGGCCACTACTATATGTTTAAGTCCAGAGTGATAGGGCTGACCCTATTAAATGATCATAGTTTTTTGCAGTCTGGTGATTAACAGGCTTTGAACTTTCCTGGCTTTCTTAATCCCTTTTAATCATTTAAACCTATTATTGTTTTGACTCCAATTTCAAAAGCCCTTTAAATCTGTCTTACAATATTAATAGCTGATTAAAGTCCTGATTTCCAACCATATTATCAGTGGGGCGTCTTATTACACTGAATAATTTAGAAACAACTAGGAAAACATTGATCAAGGGGGCAAGAAAAAACACCAGAAAAAGTATACCTAGTAATTTTGATATTTAAATTAGTGATCATATCTGTGTAAGAAATTGAGGAAACAAAATACTTTAATTTATGATGGGAAGAATTACATTTCTTTTTTTCTTTTAGGTTTCAGGAGTGTAATTTTATGATAATTCTCTGTTGACATTTAAATCCATCTTTCATAAGTATCATGTTAAAAAAAATTCTGCTAATATTTATGGAATCCCTTTCACTCAGAAATTACCCTTTTTTAATGAAAGAGAGAGGTTTGTATAGGAAGTGGTGCAGCCACATAGGACTCCAGTACACTAGTACCCAGGAATTGGGTAAATAGGAAAACACCAGAAGTTGCTCCATGGGTTCTCCAAGATGGTCCTTCATTCTCTCAGCTGTGACATATCAATTCCCACGATAGTGCTTAAAGTCTGGAATTTTTCTATAAATGCAATGGCCAGTATTTGTGATAAGAATTTCACTTAAAGTTTTCCTTAAGCAGGTGCTTTTGTTTTGTTAAGTAGTTAATTCTCAGCCAGACAGTACAATGCTCTTTCCCAACTGAATTGATTCTTTGTCATTGATAACTATGAAATAATTTATTTTCTATGAAGTCATTTATTTTCTATAATTTATAGGTGGTCTCCTTCCCACTGCCAATAGTGTGTGGCTGACAGCTCACTTTGGGGTCTTTTTGCTCAATTGTTTGGTTTGTTTGCGCTTTCCTGTTTCTGTGTTAAAGTATTGCTGTCTGTAGTGGTTTTAGCTAGGCATAACACTGTCTTAAATGTTTGACATAAATTGGAAGCTCAGGTTGAGTTAATTGCAGTTTATGACACCTCATTTCCCCACTCTCCAAGTTTCTCCTCTGTGGGATGCCCTAACCCTGCCCATATTTTTATTCTGTTTATTTACCTACTTGGCTTTGCATTTGTCTGTATTTTGAAGTTGCTGTGTTTGAACGGGTTGCTGTTACTGTCTGCTGGGCTGTTCCCTTGTCTTGCCATGCCCCTGCCAGTCTGCTCTCACCTGTGGATTTCAGCAGAGCTACCGTGCTTAACTCTGGATCGCTCAGGGTTTGTGACAGTGTTGGCTCTAGCAGTGATCCATGTTGCAGTCCATCTCACTTGAGCATTCTCTCACAGTCAATACTTTCCTAAATGAATGTCTAAAAAGTCTTTTAGGCAGTTTCCTCTTTCATTGGAATTAGTTAACCATTGCAAAACTTAGATTTTTCTGGAAGCAGGCTTTCCTTGGCGTTGTGTGGCTGTTGTACAGTCCCTCTTTAATCTTTCAGTTTTTCAAGGATATCAATCTGGACTTATATTTGTCAACAAAGCAGTATCTTCTCAGGAAGGAATTTTTCTAAAATAGTCTAACCTGTTTTAAGGTCATCCTCAAGTAACAGGGAATAATGATCAGATGTCACTAAACCCAGAACTTAATGTGGAAGAGATCTCTGTTTTGCTGTTAACTTGAGGCCAATAAGGAATGTGAAAAGATAGGGAGGAGCAGCAGCTCTGTTATGAGAGAAGCTAAAGGAGGGGAGAAATTTTGAGGGAATGGGGAATGTGGTGAAATTGGGAGACTACAGCAAAGCAATAAAGGAATTTAAAGAAAAAATGAAAAATCAACGGTCTTCAACTGGTGGAGTAAAAACAGTGCAAGACAGGCAAGACACTAAGACTTTCAGAATATGAATCAGTCCTTCACTGTAGTTTGGGTTTTTTTTCCTTAACGGAGGGGAAAAAACATGTCTTTAAACAAATATTTGGACTAGAGTCCTTGTATGGTCCAGTTACACAAAACTTTAATTTTGGGTTTGCTGGTTTTCTCTGGTCCATGATGAATTTGGCTGCTGAATTTAAGCACAAGATCTGGGTTGTGGTTTTTTGCTTTCGTCTGGGTTTAGAAAATGCACAGCGCCGAGAAACTGGCTTAGCAAGCTGAAAGTGATGATCCAAACAAATACAAGTGGTGGTACTCACACTCCATATTTGTGTACATGGGAAAGATTACAGGGCTAATGGGAAGAGTAAGGCTACATCAGACTTCACTGAAATTTCTAAGGGGCAGTAGCCTCGTCAAAACTGCAGAAATACTGCCTTGCTTTATTTAAGTAGTGTTTTGCTACTGTAGGAAAAGCAGTTTACTTATTGCCTTTTGATCTCTCTATAGATTGAGTCAAAAGAAATGGAGTTAGCACTTAGGGCAGCAGTACTTACTCTGTCTGATAAATTGCAGATGGAAGCTGAGAAACAGGCTGACCTTCTACACCACTCCCCATAAATCTGGTGTGTTAGAAATACGTTGTGAACTTCTACTGGGCTTGCTGTGCACATTGGCCTGTAAATGCCCATGAGGATGCACTGTTGTAGCAGGTTCACAAATGGCTGTGTTTCAGGCCTGAAAGATCTTGTAGGATGTGTTGAAAAGGACATGTGAGCACCAGTGTCCCATAGGCTGATTGTCCTAGTCTGGACAAGATTAATAATTAAGAAAAAAACAAAAGTAAAAGGACTGTTTGGTTTTTTTAGACCAGTGGCAGTAGCCTCAACATCACTTGAAAGTTGAACCATCATAATTGCTGAATCATTTTTATGGAAACTTCTTTAGATTAATCTGAAATACAGTAAGTCTTTTGTGAAATCCTTAAGGTTTCTTAATGACTTTGTTGAAAATCGATGAAGAGCTCTGTCTTAAAGGGTTTCTTCTTTTATTGATGAAGCATAGCCTGGTATAGGATGAAATCTGCTTGTCTTGTCCAGTTAATGCAACCAACACACTTGAGGTGCCTGATACAGAAATTGTACTCTGTTCCTTTTTTTGTTGACTTTTCTGCAAAGTTCAAAGAACAAGTTGGAAATCTGCCCTTTCATACATTCAATATTTAATCAGCCTGGGGAATACTTAAGGCAGTAAGTGCAGCAAAGCATGTCAAGTACAATAAGCTTATGGAATAGCAAAGCCCAGGTGCATTTAAAGGTAAGCAAGGTTAGTCTGAGCCACATACACGTACAGAGTCATATGGCAAGAAGTTTATTTATTTGGACATCAAGCAAGGCAGAGGAATGTCTGTGCAGATACAAGTTTAGAGCTTCCCAGAGTGCTTACTGTCCCAGCTTTGCATTATGGAAATGGATTTCATATATTTTTTTATGATGAATATTCACATTGATGGTTATTCCAGGAAAATACTTCCATCTCTAGTGTCTTGTTCTTCACAATTATTCTTGAAAATAGTGATGAAAATATTACTCTGATATGTATACAATTTTTTGTACCTCTTTGTGGGTAGTCTTCATGGTGGAGATTTTTGTCTTGGCTCTCTGGCCTAGGCAGAGTTTATGTGTCTGAGGTGATTTTCATTCTGATATCTGTGTAGTTATTATCTATTGTTTCTATGTAAGTTTGGTGGATTCAAGACATTTTGAAAGGTGACTTAATTTTGATGATATGAACATCTATTGTTATTTTTAAACCTGTTTGCTCATCACCAGTTTTCATTTGGGGCCCTAGGACAGGTGAGTTTTACCAGCTTTTCAGGAAATTCTTGATGGAGCAGATCTGAACTTGATATACATTTTAGTTTATCACCAGTACATATTTAGCGTAGGCTGTTTTCTTTTGAATTTGGTTAAGGCACTGTAAAATTGGATACTGCTGGAAGAGAACTGTGCCTTATGGCTGTTTGTTACATTAAAACCATTATTGTAAAAGTGTTGACCACTGTCCAAGTACATCAATTTTCATATTCTCTCATATTATGAGCTGGGAAATAAAAAAGCATTGAGTTAGTAGGTTACTGTTTCAAAAGGATCTTTAAAATGCATTGCAGAAGTCAGAGTTGAACTTGATCAAGTTCTAGTAAGCTTAAAGAAGAAAAGCAGATATTTACTAAAAATTTTACATTTCTGCAAAAATTGAAATTGAGATGATAAACTTGCAGGTGAATGCTGTACAAGTCATGGACATGAAGAGTATGCCACCTTTATCTTTTTTTGGTTATAGCTTTGTAACCAAATAGAATGTGTTGGTCAGAGTTGTACTTCTAGCTGTCAGAGGAGAACTCTTCCCAGTGGCCTTGGCATTTTTTTCACACAGTATATTTTAGCTGTACTTATAGCCAGATTTCCTCAACACCATTCTAGTTCTGCATACCTGTTCTCAGAATGCCTGCAGGAATATTTTAGTCTGTGTTTATGCTACTTTATTTCCAGGGTTGGGCAAAGGGAAAACATTTAATATTAATGTAGTTGTGAATTTGTAATTAGTTAGGCCTTTGTTTCGTGATGAAATGTAGGGGGATTAGATTGCTCATTGGTCCTGGTAAGTTAAATGCCTAAACATGCCTTTTGTAACTAGGTTGGAAAGAATACTCTAAGAAAATTATTTACAATGTGAAACTTATAATTTAAACTGTGATTAGAGGATGGATGATGGAATTAAGATCTCCATTAGTGCCTACCTGCAGCTGGGACTCTTAAGCGCTTTGGTTAGAATAGGAGATGTTTGAGTGACCATGGTATGATGACATCTAGGGGTTAGACCAAGATGTTACGGCGTAAGAAATTCTATATGGAACTGAGTTTGGGGAGAAAGCTGCTTTCAGAACTGGAGTGTTGCCCAAGGGGCAGTCAGCATATTGGGCTGTCAGAAGCCATCAGCTGTGATGCTCAGAGCCTGGGTGTGGTATCGGCACAGCAGCTGCTGCAGCTTCGTGCAGAGAGGCAGCTGTGCAGTGTGATAATTGCTGGAGTCCCGACCCTTCTGCCGGCTGTGTTCATGGACAGCTGCCATTCTGAAGGGGTGTCTGGAACATTGGCTGCTCTTCCAGTAGATTAAATGTCTGTGAGGGGCTAATCAAAGGGCTTAAATGTATCATTTTGGAAAGGTCTTGCAGCGTGTTGTGGTGCCTCCCTACAATCTTGCTGTGGGAGAAGACCTAAATTTTGTGAAATGGCAAGAGTATAGCAAACCCCAGTGCTCCTAATACTGCTATTTTACACAGGGTCTACAAGGACACGGACTCCAATGCCCCTTATATTGATACCTCAGAGGTGTAATAAGAAGTGCGTCACAAACATGTCTTCCGTATTGCATTTTCCCTTAGTCATTCCCCATCCAAGTTGCTTCTTCCCATAATCCCCAAGGGTCTCTTTCCCACCATTTCTCCCCATTGGTTAATGTTCTCTATCCTCATTGGTTCTTATCCTTGTTCTCTGATTGGTTGTTATCCTTGTTCTACCATTGGTGGTTGTAACATTCCACCCCTTTACCCTATTGGTCCATTTCCAGTTATTTGCATGCTTCCTGACCAATGGGAAGCCTTGCACCACCCACCCTTCCAGAACCTTCCCTGCCTGAGGTTATATAAACGAGGCGTTCAAATAAACTTGGCTTCTTCTGCTACCAAGTCTCCTGGTCTGCAGTCATCCTTCCTTCGCGGCCTTTCCCAGCTCTGGTGAGAAGCCCTCAGAGCAATTTCATCCACCGAAACCTTGCATGCTTTTCTTCTTAGGCCCCCTTTTTTGAAATACAAACTTAAGAAGTACTGAAGAGACCATTAACTTTTTGAAACTGTATCACAGTTTGGTACTGGGTAGTTGAAAAGAATAATAATTCGTTAGGATGTGTTGAATTTTGAATTTCACAGAGCAGAAAACAGTAAAGTTGAGATCTCTTCAGTTCTGGTAAATCTATAATGCCAGGCAGTTAAATGCCTCCCTGATGCCGTCAGATTTCAGGAGCTGAGCAGGGTCAGCCCCAGTCAGTACTTGGATGGGAGACCTCCTGGCGATACCGGGGGCTGTAGGTTCCAGTCCTGAGGACTTCATTGTTGCCATCCAAGCTTGCTCAGCCATGGCAGATGAACCTGAGGTGGGGCCAGTTCTGTGCACGCTGTGCCTCACCTAAAACATCCACTGGGCAGGCTGGAAGGGCCACCCACATGGGGAAGCCCTGCCCAGATATCTTTGTTTGCGAAGCTGAGCCATACACACTAATCTATAATACATATGCAATATGTTGTTCACGTTGCTTAGGTGGTTTTAAATGTCCTTATTTTAAATTTTTGACTGCTTATCTTTCGCTTCAGTTTTGCATTTACTATTGTTAGCTCCTAAAGTGTTTTTTAGAGCAATTCTTCCAAATTTAACCTTCATCAGTTAAGAAGACCCAACTGGTGTTTATCAATCTTGCCTACGAAGCACATGGTGGGAAAATATTATGTAAGCTGTTCACTGTGATAGTTGCACATTTAAATTTATTAAATAGTTCAACAGCCGTGTATGAAATACAATATGCATCTTAATGCGTAAAGTATGGATAGAAGTTAGAACTCTACAAACATGTCTCTGTGGGAAGTATTCCTTCACAACTTGCAATCAAAACAATGCCTTTAGGGGTCAAAGAAGAATATTTTAAATGCCATTTTCATGCTAAGAGTAGGACATGATGGTGAAAAAGATTAGGTAAGCTAAGGTTCATCAGAGGAACTATTCTGCAAACCTTAGGGGTAGCAACTGTGTCCCACCCCTCTGTGGTATGTCAGTAATATACCACATCTGTTAAACAGCATTCCCATTATGTTACATGATTTCTGTAGGAGCTGACTTACTAGTCTGAGTAAGTAGTAATGGGTTTTATTTGGTTGGGTTGTGTCCCTCCTCTCCCCCCCAGCACCCTCCAATAACTGTGGGGGTAAAACTGTGGTGAAAAAAACCCCAAAAATTGAGTAACAAGGAGTCTGGAACCTTTAAAAGGCTCAAATGTAGGTGTTTATATATCTACATCCTTTGTATTCAGTTGAAGCTGAAGTAGTCTGATTTCTGGTGGAGGACAAGCATGTTGGTGTTATTTTTAGTGAAGAATGTCTGTGACTTTATGTGAGTATTTTGGTTAATGTGGAAAATGATCTCCATTTAGAAAATGTATTGCATATTAGTATATCTACATATATCTATGACAGATAAATCTTTTGAGCAAATGACCTGATTTCTTTTTAAGTAAGATTGGAAGTTTCATAGGAAGAGTCAGTATCCTTTCACTTCTGAAAGATGTTTCTTTGAGAATTTCCTGGTAGCTCTTTGTATTTTCTCTGATATCTAAGTATGTACCATCAGTAAAATGCTTATTAAGACATGACAAATGGAGATACTGAAGAGGTGTAGCAGCATTATGAAGAGACTGGTAGTTGGGCTACACCCTTTTTCATGAAAGAAAAAGAGCCTGATGCTGTTCATTACAGAAAACTTTTATTTGGAAGTAATGTAAGATCATAACAGTTAAAATTTGTGGCTTAAAGACTAATAGCATGATAAACTATGAAGAAGACTGGGCAATTGAAATAAATTACCTGAATCTGTTATTGAGCAGTGTGTTACAGTCCAGTCTTCTTGCTATGAGTCAAATGTGAGACCTGCATTTGGAAGGAGGGTGTGGGTGAACTGCACTGTATCCTGATCAGCAGTGTCTACATGAAGCATTTTGCAGCAAAGTGGGTAAATGGATGCAAGTCAGCATGGTACTGTGGCAGATCATCTGAGGCAGCCTCTGTGTGTGTATACAAGAGTGAGTCAGTCAGTGTCTTGTATATTTGAATGCAGCCAGCATCAGTGAGCTTGAGAACATGGCCAGGGTCTATGCTTACATTTCAAATGTGTACTGAAAGTAGGAGTTTCAGAGAGTATAATCAGAAAATACTGTAACGAATAGAAAAGGTATATTTTATCTGTTTATTATAAACAAATATCAATGTGCAAGATAGCTCGAGTGTAGTTGGTTGGTGAGTGAAGTATTTCCTCAGGAGGAATAGTTTACAGATCTACAGCTGACTGGAGAAAGGATCAAACCCAGAAGGCAGAGGGACAGTGGGAACCTTCTGCAGTGTGAGCAGTCAGCTGTTTGCGTTATCCAGTGCACACTTGACTTTTAGCTGCTTACATTACAAATGACTGTCTTACAAACCAATCAACCAAAACCCCCCACCAAATCCAAGATAAAAAAGAAAAGCCCACAAAATATTATAGCATTTAGATTTGTGGAGTATGTTGAGATGGCAGAATATTTTGCTCTCAGGCAGAACAAAAATGAAGTAATTTCTTGAAGGTTTTCTGAAGTGACAGTGCAGCCTGCAGCATGGCTGGCATGGGCTGTGCTGGGGGACACTGCCTTCCTCCTTCCCTCTCATCAGGCAGCGTAGGCAGCTGTTCTGTTAAATCTCCTGTTCCACTGAGCTACCAAAGGAAGGTGAGTTCTCTCAAGCGCTCACTTTCATCAGAAGTTGCCTGTATGGACTGCAGCAATTTTCCTAAATGGCCTGCTCTTAAAGTATATTCTTTCCTGCAGAATTATTTTAGTATTTATTACAATAGTCTTATTTGCTATAGGGAGAAACATTATAGCCAGATTTAGTGTTCATACTGTCTGTACTCCTCCCTGTCATGTTTTGTCAGATCCAAATTATAAGATCAATGTACAGTTTATGGTATGAAGTGTAAAGATTTTTGATACATATAGTCAAGCAAAGTGTCCAGTTTGAAGCCATGATATAAACCAAAACTTCGATGTCAAGTTTCCTTTGATAAACATGGAATAAATTTTTCAGAAGACTTTATAGCTGTCTTTGCAATACCTGAGGTATCTGAATCAACAAATGTTATATATTTTACTAATTTGAAACTATAAAACTACATTTTATGGCTACATTCTCACATGAGTAACTGCTTTGATGTTTTTCTTTTCTTTTTCCCTTCAAGGTATGGGCTGAAGCCAAACGACCAAATTTTGGCAGAGGAGAAGCACAAAGAATTGTAAGCTCTTTTATGGTGATATACATGCATGTTACATTATTTACTGTTTTGTGTACATACTTATCTTATTGTTAAATACCTGAAGCAAAAATTCCATATTTTTATAAATAACTTCTGCTCTTTAGTATTGTCTGCTGTAAATTGCACAACTTGTCTGAAACCTAACTGTTGCAAAAAGAGATTTAAAAATATTTTTGCATTAATTTGCCTTAAACATTAACTGCTGTTGGTACACATGCAATTTAAATGCCTGAGTTCATCCTAGTTCGTATTTTATGTATGACAACGATTACATCAACAGCTCCTGCCTGCCTGCAGTATGTCTGTGTAAAAGTGAAATGTTTGTTTCTGTTTGCTAGAAATGAAAAGAAAGGGTTTTCTGAGGTTCAAGGTTGACTCATTATTTTAATTCACTTACTCATGTGGTGTGACTGTTCCCACCTTCACAAATTCTCATTAACACAGTTGAGCTGTGGTGTGGAGGAGTCACCAGTGTCAGCAGGAAGAGTCACCTGTCATTGATATTGAAATTTTGCTTGTTTTGGCTAATCTGATTTTGTAGCCTAAAACCTCTTCTTTGTGACAAAAAAATATGATGCATTGTTGAGTGGATCAATCTTTTGCCTTGAAGGAGAAGCAGCCGTAAGGAGCTTAATCACACATTGCAATAATGGCATATTCAAGCATTTTGCTTCTTCATTAAAGGTGTGTCCAAAGCACAGAAGCTTAAAGTTCAAATTTATTCTGATTTTTAGATAGTCTCCCATGTTCAGGCAAATTAACTGTAATTTTGGCACACTAGATGCTAAAATGCAAAAGCTCTACAGCTGAGTTAGAAGCCACTAATGGGTATGTATATATTTGGAAAATGCAAAGCAAAAAGACTGGTAGGTATTGTCTGGGTATGTCACTTGTATGTGTAAGTAAACAGGTTACATAAAGGCAATACTATAATACTTTTTACTTCAAAATTTAGCCTAAAATTCTCTTGTTCTTAAAGCTCTTCATTGTGAGAAGTAATAGGCTTTTTTATTGCTGCTGCTTTAAATTCCTGCGCATTAATACCATTGGCTGAAGAGCTCTGCTTGAGGCATGAACTCCAGTTTTCTTCTTGCCCCATGAGCTGCCTGGAAAATGTTCTCTGTGAATTTCCTCTTTGACATTCCTCAAACCTGTATTATGTAACTGCCTTTTTTTTTTTTTTTGTTAAGATAGTTGGTATGAAAGACTGTAGAAACTGTTTTACTTGTCACCCCTTAAGTAATTTTATTCAGTAATGCTTCCATGATGACTAGTGTTTGTGTAAAAGTCTTATTTCTAAATTAGATACAGATTTATAGGATTACTTTCGTACTTCTTACTTTCAGGATAGAGATAGTGGGGAATTTGGTCCCCTTTGTGTTCATCTCCATACCTAGAGATAAGAAAACCACCTTTTTTTCTTTTCTGTTTTAAACTTTAGGCTCTTGCACATAACTGTCTGTTTCCATTCTTACATTAGCATTATTTGGCATTATTTCATGATATGCCCAAAAGACTTAAGCAGTTCATCCATGTGTAAGATGAGGTAACTGTTTCAGATAAATGAATATTTCTAGCTGTCAGGCTTTCCAGTGTTAAAAGTTTGGACATTTCTCAGCAATGTCATAGATTTCAAACAGTAAAAATGTATTCAGATAACGAAGATTTAATTCCATTGGGAAATATTTCTTTTCTAAAAGCCTTAATGATTGAATTACTAGGCAAATAAAATGTCCATGTTCTTTCAGAGGATGGAAAAAGACATTTAGCTTAAGTTAGTACATCATGATAATGTACCCATGACATTAAAACTGCTCGAGCTCCAGGCAAAAGACAAGCAACAGCAGTTGCCTTTGGTCATTAGATAAGATTGGTTTTACGTAGAGCATGCTCTCTAATGATAGAGCACCGGTGAACAGCATAATTATGATTAACCAATCCATTTTAGAGGATACAGGCTAGAAGTATTAAAAGTTCTAGCATGGTGAGGAGTTAAACACAAGCTGAATCACATGCAGCTCTGTATTTTGGACAGTACAAGTTGGACTGTGTACACAAGCTTTATTTACACAATAGAAACTGATTAAACTGAACCTTTTGATGTGAGGAATTTCATTTGAAGTGCTTAAATCCTCTTCGAGCTTTTTATATTAAGGACAGTGCATATTATTTAACTGCATTTTTGTTATGTTCACAGCATGAGGGTTGAACTCATTTTAATAAACAGGTTCTTTGTTACTTTTGTTTATTAAAGTCTTCAGTAAAAGGAAGATTTAGATGACTCAGCAGCAACAGAAACCTTTCTTTGGTGTTTCATTGTTCACACTGCAATAGCTCCTGAGACGATTTATGTGCTGTTGGGTATAATAAAAGAGTTTGAACGTGCTTTTGCCATTGATCTTGTCTTGAATGTCACTGGATACTTGGCCAGGGAAAAACTCTCATAGGTCAGTGTCACTTTGTTTCAGGAGAGACCTTTGGAACTTTTCTGATATGCTGTGTGCTTTTCTTGTTGGACACTGAGGTGCAGAACAGACTGAACACTGCTGAACCTCAGAGCACTTTCAGTCCTTCAAGCCAGATTCTCTGACTTAAAAATAAGTTGTTAGATAATGGTCATTTTCTGGTATTTAAATAGGCTTTCATATTTAAAAGATTGCCAGTTCTAGAGAAATGCACAAGACAAGTTACCACTTGGATGATTGTTGCTGATTGGTTATAAACTAATTTTTAGGTTCAGTGTCCTTGTAACTAAAGTGTTCTCCTGAACCCATTCTGATGTTTTTCAAATGCAAATGCAAAGTTATTCTCTACAGATTACTGTTCAGTATCAAAATACTCTTACTTAAAATATTTTATCTTCCAGTCTTTGAAATGTCATCAGCTTTTCTATTGTCTTACCTAGTAGCAAATATTACTTCTTTTAGCATTCTTCATCTAGTGATATCATGGTGATTCATCTGACTGTCTGATGTCCTTCACTTTCTCAGAGATCACATCTGTGTAGGCTGTTCTTCATAAAAATGTAAATTTTGTTCAGTAATGAATGCCTTATCTCCAAAGGTAATTGGTCCAGCTGTATACTGACTTGGCCTGATCCTTTTGTCCTTGAATCTTAGTTATCCAAAACGTACAGCCACTAAGGCTGGAGTTGGTTTACAGGCATGGCATCATGCTTAACTTCTATTTTAGGAGCTAAGGTATGAAAGATCTTTTTTTCCCCTCCCCTGCTTCCAGTTCACTTTGACTGTAGCAGCCTTTTAATTTGTTTTTTTCATTTAGTGTACACTTTTATCTTCATGGCATTTGTGTTAGCACCAAAGCTATAGGTTGGTGTATATATGCATTCCTTTCAGAATTCAGCTGCAAATACCTATCCCCCCACACCCCACCCCAGTCAACCTCTGAATGCATGTCATGAAAGGTGGAGGGTACTGTCCTGCAGCTCAGCTGTTTCCATGTAAAATCAGCAATTAGTGAAAGCCATCTCAGCTGGAGATCAAGCCCAGCATGCCCGTGTTGCAGTGAAATCAGGTGAGCAATGATACTTGTTACTCTGCAGCGAGAATAACAAAGATGGGGCAACAGTAGATCCTCTGCTTGCACGGGTTGTTTTACAAGGTAAGTGTGCATTTGTGGCTGAAGAGATCTCCTGGAGATGTTTTATACCTCCCCTAACCCAACTAATTCCCTGTAACTTTGAGGGGAGGAAAAAACCTTCCCATTCTGCAAGACAGCTGGGGAAGCTTGGACATAATAAGGTTGGTGAGGACTTAATGCTAAATATATTTTTTTCCTCCTTCTGAGAACAATAAATAAACGTAAACTCTGAGAAAAATGGAAATATTTATCCTGACCCTTTGTATGATCCTTTTACAAGAGTTGTTCCTATTTTTAATTCTCACAGTTGGACTGAATGACTTCAACTGAAGGTCATATTAACCAAGTACACACTCTTGTGCATGTGTGTGCTGTTGCCTGGGCTGATTTTCTTTTATTTTTACTATGCTTCCATATCAGAAGTTTTTTAGGAGGAAAAAAATTTAAACTAGCTGCAACAAGCAATGGAGTGTGATCTACGTTGTCTTGATATTAAAGTAGAAACATTTGATTTGTTTACCTGATACCCAGTATAGAGTCCATCTTCACTGTATAAAGTAGTGTTGACAGAGGTGTTGGGATTTTTACTGTTATTCTCTTTTACTAAAGTAGAGGCTGTCAGCAAAATGTTGGTAGTTTGACTAGCTTGTATGAATAGGTGACTAAAATATATTCCTTGTGAGTTTTTAAAAGCATTGTTTGGAGTTGAGTGGTACCACTGAGTCTGTAAGCAATGCTTCAGGGCACTTGTTTTAGTGCAGCATTAACTGCTGGTTGTACAACTTTATAAATGTTTTGTTTAAGCAGTTTGGGCTGTGATGCAATGCTTTTATGGAAGTTGGTTGAAGGAGAAAGTATGAATGTGGCATCTGCATTGTGTTTCTGATTTCATAGGGCATCTTTTTGCAGAGAGAAAGGCCATGAAGTGAGAGGGAGGAAGAAGATAAATACAAGCTTTCTTTGTCTTCAGTGGGTCAGAAAGGAAAGTAGATGTGTTGCTACAAATTAGCTGAGAGGGATTTATTTCCGTAATTCATTCTTTGCTGCATAGTTGCTATTTTTCATATTGAACAAGGGAAAGAGGGACTCATCAGCTTGAGAACAGATATTTGGATGACTGATGGAGTTTTGAATTACCTGTAACATGTGGCAGGATGTTGTGTATGTGTTGTCTGGGTTTGCTCAGTCAATATGTGAGTACTGGAAGGGTCAATCTTGGAGCTGTAGTAGGGATGTCTGGGAATTACAAGAGAGCCTCTGTGATGCTTGGGAAAGAGTAGAGAAATCTACAGAAGGGATTTAGAAGTAGTATGGATATGTTATAGAGCTAGAGGATGTGAGAGGGATTAGAACCTCTTTAAGGGAATGTTGTGGTTGAGTTTCATTGCGTTTCATTGCATTTGGGGACTCTGTGTTACTCACTATCTGCCACAATCCTTCAACACAAAAGCTTAGGGACTGGACCCAAGCCCAATTAAGATGCAACCATGTGCCGTTGATAGTTCAGCTCGTGCTGAGACAAACAGGACTGCAGGGTCACAAAAAGGGGCAACTGTCTGGCTAATGCTGTTGGAAACGGCCAAGCTGAGTATTTTGTGCCACTAGAGGGGGTAGTTTATCTTCAGTAGCACTTGGAAAAAGCCTTCCCTTGTGTGTTGGTTTTACAATTTGGTGTCTTGTTGGTCTGTAGTCTCTCTGAAATACCCTTGTTTTTTTACCACCCTGTTCCCCATCCCAAACCTAAAAAACTGGGTAGAAAATCGTTGGGGGGTGGGGGAGAAAAAAATCCATCTTTTGTTGCCCCATTCAACATATTCTGTCAATACAGATGATTTGTATGGTTGAAGTGATACATGAACCTGTCACAGGTGATTGTTAAAGTTGTTACTTGATATAATACGCATCACTTGTAGTTACATTTGAATGGGTTAATATATATTATGAAATGTGATTTGGCAATACATTAATGTGGAAAAATGCTTTGACAATAACAAAGTGTCCAGCTTCATGAAAAAAATTACCAACTTTCATCTTGAAACAGCTGCAAAACTGCAATTTAGATTTTTTTTTTTAGATCAGTAACTAACTGGCCTGTTTCTTGGTGTAGAGTTTTGTATGAAAATTTTAATAAAAATCTCTACTGTGGAACTGATAATCATATTTACAAAATATTTAAAATTGCTACAGAGGAAAACTCTTAAACTTCTCTTTTTAATGAATAAATTGCAACCTTCTCCCAAAGCAGATAAAGTTCTGTTATATATTGACACTAATTGTTCCATGACATGTAGTCAAGTACTTCTTTAATTAAACTTCCATTAAATGCTTGGGAATTCTGTAGAGTAAGGATCTGGATTGTGTGCTGTGGATATTCGAAAAACATGTAAATGTGATGAATGTGCTCGATGGTTGGGAAGAACTCTGTGCTGATCTGGAATGTTTTCTTAATCCTGTTCCTTGGGTTGTTGGCTCCCTCTGTAGAAACTACTTTAAATTGCAGTTTGATTTCTCTAGAATTGTTTTATCACTTCTGTGACATAGATTTAAGCTTGACTCAAAAATGCAAAAAGAATGATTTATGGTTAGCTACAATTTCTATTAAAGATTCCTCTCTCTATATTTTTTTCATCATTATTCTGCCTGCCCACCCTTTACCCAATTGTTTTGAATTACAGCACCAGTGCAAATTAGTTTGACAGAAATCAGCTCATGAATTTCTTGGTAACAGACAATCCTGCATAAAATTTCTAGAAATTAAGGTTCTAGGTTATAACAGAAATACTTTTTCCTTATTTGATGAATCAATCTTTACAGCTGCTTAAATTTAAAATGAAAAATTGCGAATGTTAGTTATACTGTATAATTTCATTTTGCATCCGGCTGTTGAAGATATTAATAAATAATATGGATGTTACTTATAGAGGGTGGTAAACACATTGAACCAGGATTTTACAATTGTGCTTATGTATCAATTGAGTATTTTATTTGAGCCTCCTGCCTCTGTTCACGTTACTTGGTGTGTATAGTACATTAAAGCACAACTTTGCCATGTAGACTTAAAGGCTCTGTTAGAATATTCTTTCTTGTTAAGCAGCTCTTGGAATTTACTATCGATTCATTCTTGTATGACACAGGGCTTATTTAATGTAAAATAGAAGAAAGCTCTGATAATAGCTATTGTTGGCAGATAAGAACAAGGCTTATGTTCCTCCTGGGAGCTTGAATATTCTGAGATGCTTATCTGAGGCTGTTGTGCAACTTCCACGGTAGTGGGAAGGAGGAGACCTGGAGTGGAAAGAGAAGGATGAATGTGAAAGCCAGTGGAGAATCCAGAATATTTTATATATGTCACACGTGAGAATCTAAAAACAAAAGGTCTAAAAAAAGCTGCTAAAGTACTGAAACTTAATTTGCTTAAATCAGGTTATGGAAGTTCCTATTGTCAGATTCATTGTCTTCTCTAGTCTTGCTCTCAATCTCACATACTGATTTTTCTTTTCTTAGAGGTTTTTCAAGTACTTGTGTCATCTGCCTTGATTGCCACAGCCAGCTGAAATCTCAGAAGGTTCAGGCGTTCTAAGCTCCTGTGAAGCTTTTCAGCTTGCCACTCACCCAGTGATCATAGGAAAGGCTTCACAAACAGCACAGAATAGTTGCACCCCCTTGTCCCCTTGGGGCTCATTTTCAATCAGTGCAGTTTGGGCAGTCAGTAAGGCATGACTGGCCATGCCTTTCCCTTACCACTTCTGATACTTGTCTTACTTTAAAACAAATTTAAAAATGGTGTGAAAAAACAGTGTTAACCATGTTTTAATTGCATTGACTCCTGTGATATGCACGAAGAGTGGTACTAATACAGTAGAGACGTGACTGTTGCAACCACTGATGTATTTGAAGACTGGGTTTGGAATAGGCAGAATGAGTTTTCCATAGTGCTGCATATTTCTGTTGCTGTAGTGCATTCTTTCAGATAGAGAATGGGGTACTTAGAATAAGATACAGTCTTATGCTGCAGAGCATGCAAAATCTTCTGGGGTTGCTGCTTTTTTAATTAAGGTAGCTGGGAAGGTTTCTGCAAATTTATTGCACAGAAGTGCACAGTTTAGAATTGGACAAGATCTGTCTTGAGAGTATTCGTTTTTGTGTTATGCAATGTCGCAGTAAGTTGAGATATTTATAAAATTTAGAACTTAATTAATGGTTCATTTAATAGCTTAGAAAATGCACAGTCTGTCTTGGTGTCTCTTAAATAGAGAATGTACTAAAGATACTGCTGTGGGATGGTCTTGAGCTGTCAGAGTAATTACTTCAAGCTGCAAGATACACTGCAAGAGCCGCATATTCTGAGAGACAGAATGAGAGTTCAACTTAACAGGGGATTTTTATTCCATTCTTTTACTGTATTTCTTAGATGTATTTAGCTCACAGTCCTCTGGAGACAGCACTAGAATCAGAATAAAAGCTAATACCTGCCCAGGCATTTAATGAACTTACATTAATTAAGTGTAGTGTGTGTGGAGAAAAACCTTTTAATAGAAGATAATCTTGTGTTGGCAGCTCCTGTTGTAATTCTGTTTCTGTTGCACTCTAATGACGCCCAGCAGAGCTGTGGTGACTGCGGTGCTGTTTGGAGGCCGAGCAGAGGGGCCAGGTCAGTGCCCCGAGCTGGGGCTGGGGCAGGAGCCGCTCCGGTGGCAGCTCAGGGATGCCCACAGGGAAAGCTGTGAAGCCTTAAGCTTGTAACCACTTCAAAGTACTTGGCAGTGCAGTGTTAACTTTATGTTCAATTAATAGAAATATTTAAAACAAAATAAAAATTTTAATAATTATTCTAAGCTCTTTTTTGTTGAAAAGCTTGCAGTGAGAAAGTTTACCACTTTTATAAAGGCTATTTAAAAACAGTGAAAATAAGAAATGTGTATTTCATGTGCATGTGCGGTTTGAGCCTGAGATGAGATACACCTGAGTAAGGTGGAGGTTTGGTGTGATTTTTTTGTAATGCAGACCACAAATGTCTTTCATGTTCAGATTGTTATGTTAACAGATTGTGGTAATAGGTGAAGTTGCAAAACCCGGAGTGATAGTTTACTTATTTCTTCTCTAAACTCAGTTTTGTTTTGTGTTTTGTTTTTTAGCATGTTGCTGGTATGATTACCTAAATCAATAATCTGGCCAATACCAAAGAAAGTAAAAATAGTTATTAGTTAGTATTTATTAGTTTTTTTAAAGTCCTAAGACTTTATTTTAAACTTTCAATATTTTTGCATTTTTAATGAAAAAAGTCTAACAGAGTATATACTATAACTGAATTTTCAAATGCAAGCATGTTTAATTTGATTTTTGAATAGCTTCCTGCTTTTGTGTCCTCTTAGGATTTTAAAGATAGAGTTTATTGCTTGGTAGCGCCTGTGTGTGCATCTTCTGTTTAATAAAATATGTGTATTTGTTGTGTATTGTTTCTTCATAATTCCATCACAGACATAGTCAGGATATAACACCACTATTTTTCCTGAATAGTCAAATAATGAGCTGTATTTTAGCATTGTCCTGTTGTTCCCTGACATTTGTGTGCTTTTCAAGGAAAATATGATATATATTTTTCCTGTGCTGGGATTTCAGTTTTCTCATTTAAAATCTTTTTCTTAGTGAGATTGTTTAGAATTGAATTAACAGAGAAATTCAACTGATGTCCTGCTTGCTAAGCTATTGAAAAGGCAGAATCACATCAGATAGTACATTTCAAAAGCAGTTAATGCAGTATCACTCTCTTCACAAATTTAAAAGTATCCTTGTTTAGAGATGTAAGCACCACAAATAAAACATAAAATAAGATGTATAGTGTATCAGCAACTGAAAGATAAGTATCCATTGTCTATTCAGTCTTTTCCAAGTTAAGCCTAACCCCAAGAGTACCAATTAGTGCTCAGTATAGCGAATTCTGCTATTTTAAAGGTGATCATCTATCACTGCAGATTAAATGGCTTGTGTGAAAATAATTTAGTAGCTGTCCATTAATTGCCTTTCCTTTCACAGAACTATAGAAAGAGACCTCAAGAGATAATTTAATTTCTTTCCCCTAATCCAGCTAGAGATGCATCTTTGTTATTCCTGGCGGGTGTTTGTCTAACTTGCTCTAAAGGTCTTCGGAAATAGAAGGATGTCATGTGGAGGCAGTGCAATCTTACTACGTAATCTGTAATGGTTCTCCTGCTTTGTTCTCACTGTAGAGTTTGCTTGCAGGATGAATCACTAAACTATTGCCCCCAAGTCAGCTGATCAGTGCAGAAAGAACAGTGGAGAGTGTTGGATGGGTTACAGAGAGCATAGGAATGGGATGGGGGAAAAAATGCAATCGTTCTAAACTGGGGAGCCAGAACAGTGCAGGACAAAGCTGTGTGCAAAGACAATGTGTGAATTTATTTTAGTTAGGGTGAGGTTCTGTGCACCTCTGCACCCATGCACCTCTGCAGGCAAAAACACAGACAGACAGAGGAGCCTGTAGTGTGAGGAAAACATTGGGACTTAAGCCATTTTAGTAATGTGATAGAGATCACTTGAAGTTGATTATCTGATTTAATCAGTTCTAGAAGCCTCTGCTTAGCACTGTCAGTATATGTGTCCAGTATGGATGGAGTTTTACGTTTATAGGGAGATAAGTTTGTTTTGCTTTCCTACTGCTCATGAATAGCATTGAAGATGTGCCAGGAAGTATGTTCTGATCCATGTAGTTATATAGCTCAATAATCATTGTATCATGTAATCATCTCTCGGATGCGTAAATTGATTTGTACTTGAAGCTTTGTACTAGATAAGATTGTAATTTTATGGATTTGTGACCAAAGCAAACAGGGAATGTGGCTGGCTCCAGATTGCATGGGAGACTTGCTGCAAATTGAGAGGCTGTGTGCCTGAATGATGGAGCCATCTGCTCCTTCTGAAGGGGGTCTCCTGCCCTGGCGCTGCTGTGACTGTGTACGATCAGATGACCTTGCTTTACAAGAAATGGAAACAGCAACTGACACTCTGCAGCTTCTGTCCCCAAACCAGTGATCACAGATGGAGTGCAGCTGCTGCAAGGGAGTCAGTGGTACCTTCTGGTCACATGAGTCAGCTGGTGCAGTTGCAGCTGCAGCTGCCAGTGTCTCTGCTGAGCAGCTGAAACACACAGGCATTATGCAGGCTGGTGCAGGAGTGTGGGACACATGGAGAGAAAACAACCTGTGCCAGTTAAGCATCTTACCCACGCTGCACCCAGTGTGTGTCCTGGCCTGGCCTTGTCTCTCTAACTGATGGAGCTGGCTCTGATTGTGAGGGGAGTAACAACAGAGCTACCAACAGTAATAGTATAATGGTATTAATTAATTTCAGTTACTTATTTCTAATATCTGCTTTGAAAAAACCTGAATATGCACACATTCTCCTATCTTGCTTATCCTAGATTTAGGTCAGCAGAATGTGTGCAGGTCTAGAATTAGACTATCAGAGGTAGGTAGACAAGAATCACAGTCTTACACTGTGTGGGGAAAAAGCATTTTGGGAAAGGCACTATTGGTGCAAAAATATGTTGAGTGCTTTAAGTTGAAAGCGAATATTTAAACAAGATATGTAACTACAGTAGTTAACACTGTCCTTTTAAATTTACAGATTTGGTGAAAACTGGGATGGGCTACTCCAAAGTGCTCCTGAACTAACTTGAACTTTTGTAAAGTAGGCGATCTCAGCTAACATTTCTAGCATTCAGCAGCAGTGATACATGTCTGTATGTGAATAAGCCTACCATTCCCATCTGTTGACACCATCCTGCACAGATTTCTTGCATTCCAAGAAAAAAGAAAAAAGTTTTGGGTTAGAATTCCAGCAGCAGTTATGAGACTGTTGAGAAACAGCAGCCTTGTTAAACCTCACAGTGTGTGAATATCCCACTTCACAACAAAGAGAAAATCATGCCATCTTAATTGTCCATATACATGTGTTAGTGGTTGATATAATTTGTGGGAATGGTTCCTGAGTTGGAAGGATGTACCTGTGTCAAGGGCTGGACACTGAACTGTTCAGCTTTGTGAGTGTTTATTTACTGTCTCTACTATGAGAAAAACACCCCACAAATGTCTTTAAAACCAGTACTTTATTCCTGTTGTACTGGTTATTTCAGATGCCAATTACTGTACAGTCTTTTTCCCCTTTATTTTCTTTCTTTTGTCTCTTCTGCTTACTGTGAGTTAAGGTCACCATTCTGGTACCCAAAAATACAAAATGTTGGATTTTTCTGAGGAAATAGGACATCAACCAAGTGAATAGAAGGGAAAAACTTAACTGAATATAAGTAATAAATACTAGAGGGAGGAACAGGCAGGCCTAAAATACACAGACTACAGTTAGGGGTTTGGTTTGGGGTTTTTTTTAGGGATGGGAAAGGGAGAGCCAGTCTTTTGGAGTTGTCTTTTTGTTTGTTTGGGTTTTCTCCTAAGTATATACTGAGAAGACACTGAATCATTTTCTACCTAAAAAAGGTTAAAGAGCAGCCTAGTTCAAATAAAAAGTATTTTCAGTATTCAGTCAATATATTAGATTTCAGCATTGGAATAAACTTGCATTACAGATCTTGTAATACATACAAGCTACATAGCCTTGTATTTGTTACTTTATTCAGTATTGTTTTCATACAATTATTTGTATGTGCAGTTGCTCTTCTCAAAATCTTTGCCAGTACTGCATTTTCCACCAAGATCCCTATATTCTTGGGATGCTGGCTGCTCAAAGAAACGATTAGAAGTGGAAATACTATACTTACTATTTTACAGTTGCTCCAGCTGGATCACTCCAAGTGATCTGAGTGATGAGCATCTTAAAGGGAAGATACTGCCACTGGATGGTGCTATTGTTATGTTATTTAACTTACATTCTGTGATAGCGTGGCCAGCATTAAATCTCCACCCCTGCCCTCTACGGAAGACTTTGTAAAGATCTGCTGCAAGACAATCCTATGTATACAGGTCACAGTAGCTGTAGTCTAATAGTCGTCCATAACCTGTGCCTTCATGAAGGCTGGGCAAAGGTTATGCTGTCTGGTGTGATCTGTGTTTGAGCTTTGCAGATAAATGTTTAATACAAGTTTGGGGGAGAGCCTGCTGTTTGGTAATACAGTTGTTTTTATGGAAGGTGATGTTGTTGAGGAGTGGGATATATTTGAGCCAATCAGCTCTGTGAGATCTGCATATTCATAATACATCTAATTATCCAGAAAGAGATGCTGAGTTACTGAAATTGTCACTTTGAACGGTTTCCTAACGAGGGGACTGTCTTTTAAAACGGCAGGGGTTACATAGTTAGCTACCTATTACATTACAAAAAAAAAAGTTTTGACTGTTTTATGCAAATATACTGCATTACCTTGTATAAATGAGAAGGCAAATCAGCTTTTGAAAGCCCTTCATGTTTTTTTGAGGGTGGAGAAAATGAATTCTTCTTACAAATTTGCATTTCAAGAAGTAAATAACTACTTGAAAAGGTGCACCTTCTTTTAAAGATTGCAGTTTGATAAGCTGGAGATTTGAGTGTTAAAATGACTTTAGAAATTCTTGAAATGCATTTTGGAATATGCTATGAACAATTGAAAATATAGTCTAATTTTCTTATAAACTTGTTTAAAAGTGGTTTATTTTTTTGTGCTTGCTCTATTTCCCCCTTCCATTTTCATTCACATATTTAGATAAGTCTGGAGCAATTGGACTGAATTTTTTAAGAGGCCTGGGAGAGGACAGGAGAGGAAGGGGAGGGAGAGGGGACTGGGCGGGAAATCCTGAGAACCTAAGAAAACTATTACTGTTTTCAGAATTCAGAAGAAATTATGAGATTTGGCAAGTCACAGTGCTGTGTATTTGTAGGTGTCTCTTTTACCAGCTGAGCTGTCCTGTGTCTTCTAGTAGCTCTGAAGCTCAGTGGACAGTATCAGAACCATATTTGGCAGGGCAGAGAAAATGTGTAGGATAATAAGTTACTGAAGGTCTCAAGCCAAGTGAGTGGCTTGATAAAGAAGAGAGGCGCATGGAGGGTGAGGTGGGTCGGACATGCAATATTTGCTTCCGGCAGCATCGCCTTGATGTGCTGGAACAGCCTGTGGGTGCTGCCCAGTCAGCCGTGGTGCAGGAACCACGAATGAACAAGTGCTCCCTCTGCCCTCTGCCAACAGCTGGGGTTAGAAGAGTGAGGGACAGAGGGCACTGTGAAGGGCCTTCAGCAACATGACAGAGAAGTAAGACTGTTGGTATAGGAAGTACAGCATATGCATTGTTAAGAAACCAGGCTGCATTATTAGAAGCAGATTTACCTTCAGCAAGTATATCTTTAGGAGGTTACTTCTTAGGTATGCTTGTTGCTAGATGAAATCAGAAGCTGTTTGCTTGTTCCATCTGCACCTGAAAGACCTTAGTTTGTTTATGTTGCATCTGTCCTGGAGTTCTAATATTCAGTTTATTACTTGAATTTTCTAATATAAACATAGGTATCCTTTCCTGCCACCCATTTTAAAATTTTGTTGTTGTTGTCAGACAACCTGTTCCAAAGTCTTCGTTCTAACAGGCATGGATTTCAGTCTGCTTCTTTTGGTGCAGTTATTTCGTAATGCTTAATGTTCGTTTTTCTTCTTTCTGTCTCAACCCATTAACTCTTACTGTGTTTATTTTATTTGCTGTTGTAGCTGTTAGCCCTATCTAGCACAGACACAGTTGATGCAACTTAAACTTTTGAGATAACAGTAAGTATACAGTCATACAAAGCAATGCTGTATATCTTGCGTTCTCTGAGACAGGGCAATTCTCTTCCTGGAGCTCCGATGCAGAGCAGGGTTGGGATACGGCAGGGTGAGGTTGGGCTGTGAGGAGCTGGCCTGAATTGCACACAAACTATTTCTGAGGCAAGTCTTGGAAATTAGTCAGAGGCTTAGGGACATGATGCAGTACTTTGTGGTCTAACTGGAGATCCTTGGGGTCAGAAGGAAAGCAAGAGAAGGTTCAGGGAATCCCTGCTGGAAACTGAAGTGCAGGAGTTTGACAGGAATTTGGCCAGCATACTTTGGAGCTTCATGTGAGGATTTTTACAACAGTGGTAAGTGGTATTGATCTTATCCCTGAAGTGCCTGTTAGGCTGAAGGCTGTGAGTTGTACTTACTCGAAACATCTATGTATAGATGTTTCAGATGGTAGAAGTTGAAAAGAGATCCGAAGTATTAGGCTAAGTATGTTTAGGGCATTATGTAAAGAGATTATGAGTTAATGGATCCATTTCTCTTGCATTGAGGGTTGAGAAGATGAAGAGATTTAATTCTAGTTGAAAATCCCCTTTGTTATCTTTAAATATTTTTAATAAAATGTGTAATTCTTCACACTTGATGCAAGCAAAAGGATTGTTAGATCCTGTTGTGTTGTTTCTTGTTTTTTTTTTAATTTCCACTTGGCTGAAGTTTCTTAAAATCCCTTTACATTCAAAAAGATCCAAAGTGCTTAAAAGTAAGTGAAGATCTTAATTAATGATAATCTTATTGCATCTAAAAGTAATGGCCCAACCTTCGCGAACGAAGATTTGGGAAGGGCTCTCCCCCTGTGGGTGTGCCCTTCGAGCCTGCGCAGTGGATTTTTTAGGTGAGGCTCAGCGTGCGCAGAACTGGCCCCACCGTTTA
>JAWWEV010000169.1:14500884-14671139 GCA_035583235.1 Hafferia zeledoni | reverse complement strand
GTCCTTAGGACTGTCTACAGCACCCGGTACTAACCGGGGCTGACCCTGCTGAGCATCCGAGATCTGACGGGATCGGAGGGGCAGGGAGGCATTTAACTGCCGCGGCAGTCCCCTACTTGAGACTCGAACTCGTGACCTTGGGAGTCAGAGACCGGAGTGCTCACCATTGCGCCACGGGACCGCCTGCATCTAAAAAAAGAGCCATATATCACACTAAAAGGGGTGATCCAGCTTATATTTTTATTTCTTCAACTTTTGAATAACTGAAGATGATGTGTTTCAGAAATTAAAAATGGAAAAATAACATTTGCATTCTTCTTTGTGTTCCTCTTCTTGGGATAAACTGAGATCATCTGCAAGATCCAATATCTGCAGGAATCTGTGTTCTTGTCATTGAAAATGAGAATTCCTCTGTAGGGTCACTATAAATTAATATGTCACTTAATAATGTGGAAAAACCCCTGACATTGTGTATCTCTCTAGGTTTGTTCAAATTCATCTTTTACTACAGACTCTAAAATGAACAGGCCATACAAAAGAGTTTCAATAACTGGAATGAAATGTCTAAATCACTGTAGTTAGGTACGTAATTCCAGATACATCTCAGTTTTTCAGGGTTTTCTTCTTGATTATTGAGTCTGCATGTGAAAGAGTGTTTATGTTCTATTATGTGACTGCTGCTATGCCCTCTGGCTTCTGCTTGAGATAGTGAAGCAGAATTGTCTCTTGTTTGAATGAGTATGAAATCCTTGGTATGTTCCCACATGGAAGTCTCATGTTCAGTGTGTCACAGGTCAGTCTCACTTAAATTCTTATTACTGGAGATTCATTTTCTGAGTGTAATGAAGTAACATCACAAACTCATGTTTTAGTCAGTGTGATTGTGAAGATAGATAGGGTGTTCAACAACCAAGATATAGTAGGAACATATGTTCTTCTTTTATATTTATAATGTACAGTAGTCATAGATTTTGTAAAACAGGTATTGTTTGAGAGCATCCAGCTTCATTTGATAAAGACAATTCTTTAAAGATACCATCTGTTCAGGCCTCATGTCTTTGGGTCCATTATCTTCATAGTGTAGATTCATGAATCTTCACTGATTATTTGAAGTCCCTTCCAACATTTGTCCAGTTTTCGATTTGTTTCAGCTTTTCTTTTCCAACTATCATTTCTGGTTTTTTTCCTTGTTCCAATTTCTTATGTAGGAGTTATAGCTCAGGGTTATGTGTGAGTGCCCTGTGTCATGTCTTTGCACACTCTTGTGTCCTGGGCTACTATTCAAGAGCTCTGTCTTGTCAGAACCCATACAATAGGTGCATCTGGAAGCTGATTTTCATCTCTGACCTTGTTGTTCTGCTCTTTCTGAAAGGTGGGATGCTGGAGTTGTCCCGCTGTGACTGGTGCTGTCTGTGGGAGCTCTGCCTTTCACTGTGGGGAGGCACATGCACCAGTGGAAGAGGAGTGTGAAAATCCTGGTGCTCTCCCAGGAACAGCTTGCCTCTTCTGCTGTAAAAACTTTAGCGTTAAAGATGTTCTCCTGGACTTGACAACAGCCTTGATAGGGAGAAAGCACAGAGTGTTAGAGAGGGGCTTTTAGTATAAAGGAGAAGCCAACCAAGATTCAACCAATCTGGGAGTTTAAGGCATGCAAACATTATCAAAAGAGGAAGCATGCTGAAATTGGTAAGCTGGTTGGATGAAGGAATGAAAATCCTGCAAGCAGTAACCTGACAATAATGAAACAAATTATTTTTACTGGTTAAGCCCTTAATAAACTGAGGCAGGGGAAGGCACATGCAGATGTTAGATTTTGCGTTAAACCCCCACAGATGCAATGTGTGAGAGGTAAATTTCTCATGTTACCTTGTGATTTGTCTCTGAGTACTTGGCATTGTTTAAAACAACTTCGTTGAAGTGGATGAACTTTGATCCTAATGAAGAACATTTGATTGCATTAAGTGCAGACTTCAACTGGTGTGCACCCTGAAGAAATGTTTACAAGTATTGTATGTATATCTAAAATTAGTATATTTAGTGTATTATATCTTGATGTGCAAATTTCTCTTCACCAGGACAGGTGTTTACTGCTTTCCAAACTGTGCTCGATGCTTCAGTTTCTCTTAGCAGAAAGAAGAATTTGGACAGATTTGCTTTTTCTTCCTGCTCTTCCATCATGCAAATGTTGGTTTGGAATGAGGCTGTATAGGCTTGGCCTTAAAGGATGCAAAGTATTCTTAGCCTGATCCCTTCTGGTGCTGATGGAGTGGAAGTCATTTATTCCAAGTTTGTCATACCTTGGGGGCAGACCCTGCTATAGCCTTATCTCTGTATTTTGCCGTGGAAAGGGGAAGAAAGTAAATATTGTGGTTGTTTGAGGTGTAATGCTACCTGTCGTACAGCAGGTTACTACAGCTCTGATGTAAACACTACGTTGGTTTTGTTTGTTTGGGTTTTTTTGTGGTGGGTTTTTTTGTTGTTTTTCTTGGGGGGGGTTGTTTGGTTTGTTTTTTTTTTTAATAGATTGTTGTTTATTTAAGTCAGTGCTAACACATAAATGAAGGGTGCTTAATGAAGCTGACTCATTGGAATTACATACAGGAATAGTATTTGGAAAGATGGATGTTATGTATAATCCTAAAAACACAGCAGGGAAGGAGCCTTTGAGGAAAGGGCCCCTAGCTAATCCGGATGCTGTCTGGACAGATTGAACTAATGTGCTCTGTAGATGCATTGATTTTAGTGTCTAGTTTGGGTTTCCTCTGGTTCTGAATTGAGTCTTCCATCTGTCCCCACTTACTACACTTGATTTCCCATTGTAGAGTGATCTCGGCACATAAACTGAATTCTGTTTGGGCAAAACAAAAAAAGGAAACATGTTGCAGGAGCCTCGCCTGCCCCAGCTCCTGTGAGCTCAGAGGATGGGGGTAGGCAAGAGCTACTCTGGCAGCTGCCCTGAGTTACCTGTACAGTGCTTGCCTACTCTTAAACCCGGCTCATTGTCTGGCTCTATCATGGCTCCACGTATCAGAGCTTCAAATGATTTTTAGTCCTAGGACTTCCTGGGGCAATGCACCATCCGCTGAGCTATCTGCATAGTTACACTGGCATTGTTAAACCTTTAAATGTGGGGCTGCTGCTGCTGAGCTAACAGCTGTTCATTTAATGTATTTGAAGCTTTTCTCTTTGAAGAATAAATGAAGATATGGTGAAAAGAATAACCATTAGTGTGGAATTTAAAGATGAGAGAAAAATCAGGACTGGACTGCCTGTTAGTAGTGCTTGTTGGTTAATTTAGGGATGTTTTTATACAGTTATGATTTGACAAAAGCTTGCTCTTCATAAACTGGATCTGGAGTAGTAATATCTGGTTGCTCCCCTCTTTGCAGTTCAAGATAAGTTCTACTTTTAGCCTTAGCACAAACTGTTTTAATAAGGACTTTAATATCACTGCAGTATTTTTTTGTATCATTTATGTTTTTACTTTAATTTGCAATACTTAGGGTAATTGCTGCTTGCAAAGTCAATTTCGTAAAACAAAGTTCATAGATATTAAGTAGCAGTAGAATGTGGAAAGAAATGTTTGGAGTAGCAACAGAAAGAAATGGAATAGTTGTGTGTTTGTACCACCCAAGTTGAGTGAAATAAGCAGCTTTGTTGGGGAATTGCCGCCCTCCAAACTCTTGACATACATGAGAGAAAGTGATGTGAGTTTTAACAGAAGGGAGGAGAAAGTTGTTAGATGGAGGCATGTATTGTTCTCTCTGAGGTCTACTTTTTGTTTTCATTTTCTTGTTACCTACTTTGAAGCCTGTTAATTCATCTTCAGCTTTCTTGTACTGATAGGCAAATAACCTGTTTCTTAGGGTTTGGTTTTGTGACTTCTCCTTTGAAGTTACACTTCAGCATCTGGACTGAGACCTGATTCTGTGATGTAGGGGATTTGAAATGTTTTGGATGACTATTCCTCAGCCTGAATGGTTTTGGTTTTTTTTTTGTATGGCTACCACATCTTGAGTTATCAGTGAACTGGAATTTCTGGTGAGTATTGTTATTGTATTACTGTTGAGTGAGAGGGAGAAATCACTTCTGTTCTTAAACCTCTAGAAACAGTACCAACGTGTGTCAAATTGTCAGTAGACCAGGCATGAAACAACTGACCTACTTCTGTGGATGAGAGAAGCTTGATGGTACGGACAATACATTTGGATCACTGTGTGAACAAGCAGCACTTCAACCTCTTGTGTGCTGTGTGTGGGTTAAATTTCAAATGGTGTTAGAGGTAGAGGCATGTGTTGTCTTGTTTTGTTTGAGTTTTTTTTCTTAATCTTTACAGCTGAACGTTCTTAACTGGTTTGAATTCCTATGATAGTCATGGTGTGGTCGTTGTAAAATTCATTTGTTAGCCTTTCAGAGGAAGGACGTGCATGCTTATTGTAAATTACATGCATCAAATTGATTTGAAATTGGGCCATTAGTTACATTGATTTAAAGTGCCAGAAAATTGATCTAAATTTCATAATTTAAGAATGGAACTAGTTTCTCTTACTTACAGGAGAATGATTTATTTAGAGATGAACTAGAGCATGAGTACTTGTATAATAAAATAGATAATGGAGAGGCAGTGCTGGGAAAGAAGTTAAAGGGCTATCACAGTTTGTTCAGGAAATAATTTCATTGTAACCTATTAAAAATCAAACATACCTGAATATTTCTGGATTTCTTGTTGAAATGTGTCTCTGCATAGTCACATTTGTAACAATTGTGTTTCTTTTGTTTCCCTTTTAGTATACTTTGAAGATTCATTTGACAAGCATTGTATCTGTTTAATGAAACCTTCCAAATAAAAGACTTTTTCGGTTGTAATCAATGAGATGGTATGCCAGCATAATAGATTCAGGAGATGCTGATTAGGAAAATTCACAGGTTAATTACATTGGAAAGTTTGAAAAGGTGTCAGATACTGAAATTACCCTGAGAAAACAATGGTTGGTGCAGGCGTGTGAAAGTAAAATTTGAACTCTGTTTTTGTTTCTAAACCTTTACAGCTTGTGGTACTATTCTGGGTAAACTGTTAGTTCTGTGGCCAGTTTTGTGGAGCCAGCAAATACAGCTAGGCCATGTTGAAATGTGCACCGTTTGTGTTTTGAATCAAACAAAGTGAAATTGCATGGAGTTGGAGTATAACAGTCTTAGAGCAATGTTGTAAATAGCAGATTGCCAAGTATAGATGACATTGACAAATACTTTTCTGTTATAGAAAATTTTTAACCACTTGGGGCAGTTAATTCTGTTTCCTCACATAATGAATTAATAGCTAGAAGCATATTCATTCATTCATTCCTGTAAATTGTGAGCTCTGATCCACAGGGTCCTCTTAAGTGTCAAATGTTGTTTTGTACAACTGAATTTGAATGTCTTGCTATGGACCTTTTTCTTCCTTGTCTTACATTCTTAGTGCAGATAAGAACAGATCTGGATTTGGGAATGTGCCCTTTGTTCCAGGGACTCATGCTGTAGTTTGGACTGTGCCTTACTGGGGTGAGAGGTTCCCTCAGGCTGGGCTGCCTGGAGATGCACAGAGCAGGATCCACCATAAACAGTCATGGAGCCTGTGTGAGGGGGCCTGAGGACCAACTAATTCTGCTAAATCTCTTCTCGATGCTGAAGAGTGCTGGGGATGCATGTGCTTTGTATTAACTTCCTATCAGTCTCATCATTTTGGTGTTTCAGTTTGCCAAAGCCATGGTTTTTTACGTGGGCGAATTTGTCATTATCCTAAACAGAAAACTGATTTTGTGTTTGTTTAGTGTGAATGGATTTGCTGAAAGTTCTTGTAAGGATGCAAAAAATAAATCAGAACATTATATCAATTGTGATCGTTCCTGTTGCATTGTAGTCTTAATACCTTGTATATGCAGAGAGCAACACTGGGGCTGTGCTATGCAGATAAATCACATGTCTGATTGGACGAACTATTGGCCTATACAAGTGTTTAGGACAGACAGTTCAGAGTTGGAGAGCAGAAGTGGGGAAAAAAGTGAAGAAAAGCATTTTGTACCTTACTGTGTTTAGGTTATTAAAGCCAAGTACATTGATTCAGAGAATCCAATAATATGTGTGTGTTGTGAGACAAGTTATGGCAGTTCTAAACTTGAAGTAGATTAAGATGCATTAATTTTAACTTTTCCAAGCTATGTTCAGCAGATGTAATGAAAGAAATTTATAAAAGAAAGTGGATATGGGAGGCAAAGTAGTAGGTATAGAGATATTGAATTTATTTCTTATGATAGAAAAGTGCTGTAATTATCAATTATAGTAGGCAGGTAGACCAGCTATATTAATTTGTTTGCTTAGATTTGAAGTTTTATTAGATTCTTTGAGAAAGATGGCAAGTATTTAGACAAAATAATGGTAAAATGTTTTAATTTTACTGGTGGATAAAGCAAGCATTAGTAGGTGGGGAGTGGAGAGACCAATGATTAAAACTTTGATTAAAGTTATTAAAGCTTTTTCACTCTTCTTTTTTTCTTAACTTACAGTAAAAAAAGTGTTGAGGTTTTACGTCTTAAAATAATTTTTTTGTTTATCTGCAAAGTTGCCCACTGGCTGTTTCATTTTCCCTGCTTGGTGTTCATTTAAATAGATAAGAAAATTATTTGCAAAAATAAGATGGATCTACTGGTTGCTAAATTTGTTAATGGCCAAGAAGGTAAAAGTTACTTAAAGATTTTTTTTTTTTTAATGTTTTAAATGCATCTTTAAAAAAAATTGCATTCTAAGTTGCACTGTAAGTAGTACCATTAGTAATAAATTTCATAGGGGGACCTGACAATGTATGAATTATTCACTGGTAGATTATTATATCTTTGTTGTTAGCATGCAAGATAATGAACATAATTACTACGGCAGTGCACTCAGGGGAATATACAGTTCTTCCCTCTGTGTAGACTGGAGTCACCATCCAAAGGAGCACAAGCAAATATGGATGGGGACTGGTAGCGGAGTTGCTGCTGCTTCTTTCCCTGTGCTGCTTAGTAAGTGCATGTGCTTTGTACACTTTAACCTTGAAGGTGTTTTGGGGTAGGTTTTTGTTTGTTTGTTTTTAAATTTTGAGAGTAATAATCATCCTTCTGTTCTCAGTCTGGCAATTCTGTATACTGACTGAAAGGATTTGATGTTTAATTGTAGCAGCTTTGTAGATATACCCTCTTCTATTAGAATGGTCTATTATAGTAAATTAGTATGAACAGTCTAATTGCCTAGGAAATCCAGGGTAAAAGGTTAATCAGCAATTTAACTTTCTTTAAAAGACTTAGCTTGTTACGATTTATGTGTCTTAAAGAACTTTGCCAGGCTTTGGTTTGTACTCCTCTCTAATCTACGAGGCTGTCCACCTGATCTTAAGTTAAGCTTTCTTGATGAACCAGTTTTCTGTTTTATATTATGATAACATAAATTATCTGTAATAAGCCATCCTAATTAATGTTGGTAAATCTACAGCTCTGCTCCAATTACACACTAATCAATTATACACTAATTTAATTCTACTTAGCTTGATACAGTGCATCATTAATCAGGTTCAGATTTAATACAACAGATTTACTGTATTAACTGAAAAATTGGTGCATTCAAATAGGGGGAAATAAAGGAAGTCACTAGGCCAAACAGTGTACATAAATACTTTCTTATCAATAATGTGTTAGGAAAGATTTCATTTTTCCTAGGGGAAGTGTAACTGAAACTAGTTCTTTCTTTGTGAACAGATTATTCTTACAAGCAGAACACTGATAATACAAATACATTTAAGCAGATCATGGTGGTTGTTCTGAATGCTATACCTAATTATTTAATATAGGCAATTGCCTCACTTCTACTGTTATTTAAATGATTAGTTATAAATTAAATGTATGAATTCTGCTCAGACTTTTAAAGGCTTTGCCCATCTATCTGCTGCCCTTGGCAGTGAGAGTTACACGTGCAGGAAGGTTGTCTGCATGCTCCTCTCCCTCTCCCCTTGCAGGGCCTGGGAGCTGAAATCTGCCACCTGGAGACTCTAAAAGTTTGGGTAGCAGGATGCAGTTACTTTGTAAAGTACAGATACCACACAGAGCTAATACGGTTTCCAGAAGAGATCCTAAATAAAGACGTTAACCAGACAAACAGACAGTTCTTAAAAATACAAGAGTGCGCCCAGCTAACAGAAGAAAACAAGGTCTGATGAGGTTACTTAAAACCCCCATTCCTCTCAGAAATAGTTTAGTATAACTAAGAAATCTTTGAAGGGGAATAAAGGCCTTGAACAGTTGTTTCATAAAATAAAATACTAGGTAGAAACTAAATTGAGTAATAAGTTAAATTTTCTTAGAGGAAAGTATGGTAAGTTCTCGAAAACAGGAATAACGGAACACATGGATAGTGGTTGCTATCCTTGGGCCTGCTGTTACGGATAACATGCATCTTTGCAAAGAAAGTGACCCAAAAAAGTACTTTTTCTGATTCTGACCGTTCAGGTACAAAAGAAATCATGACCAGGTTTTATTTTCTTCCACTCTATAAGCTCTTTGTCTGTTGACATTCAGGTTTCTGCTGATAAAATGAATGTATTAAATTCTTAAATCCAGATGGTTTGCAATAAGGTCTTGGGAAAATACAGTTACTTGCCTTCCAGAATTTTAATTTGATGTTTGTATGTGATGCCTTCATTGTCATTGCCATTGCAGTTGCATTCCTGTCCTAAAACTATAAAGCATGTTAAAATAATCATGCGTTCAGACGAGCAGCTTCAGTTCATTTTTCCAGGAGATTAGCAGGTCAGCTGTTTAGAACTCTTCAATTTGTAAAGGATTGATTTAGCTTAATAATCTTTGCCAGCCAAGCTTGATTTTTCTGTTGCAGGATCTAAAATTGAACCAAGGAGGCAAAAAAGGTCTTTGAAACTTCTCTGGATATTAAATACACTTCATGTCTTCAGCATGTGTCTTTGTCCAGTGATATCTTGCATTTATATTTTGGGGTAATACTTGCCCTTTCAACAATTTAAGCTAACAAATGTGCAGTAAAATATCAGTTCCAGTAACAATGTGATGATTGTATATGAAACACAAGAGTTTACTTTTGGGAGTATCTTTAGTATGGACGTACCTAATCACCATCTCTGAAAGTGATTTAAAGCAATCGGCCGTATTTTACGTTAAAACTGACCATCAACCCCAGCAGTTACTGCCCTCTCCACCAAGGTGACAGGAACTGTCAGCTGAGTGATTGTCTGAAATCCTTTAGTCTTGACAACAAGTGGGCATCTCCATGCCAGTGGTTTTTGACAATATGATCCTACACTGCTTTTTATGGGAAGCTGTTTAGAGCACAATATGAAACGGGTGGCGATTCTGTAGTGAAAAAACATCATACACTGTGGAAGCTGGGACATGGGAATACGAGTGATGAGAGAGTGAGTGAAAACTGAGACAGGGTTCCTTTATAGCAGAATTGAAGAATCTCCTGGAAGGTTGATTTCTGGTCTTCTGTGTCACTTCTAATTTTCACACATGTTATTTTTTACCTTTTCCAAGTATCTGACTTGTGATCTTTATGTGCTGGGTACATACAACTAGATGAACTGTATTAGGTACTAAATAAACCTGAATGTGTCCTAAGCCTAACAATTTGAGTACTCAAAATTAGTGCAATTTTTTTTTTACCCTTTGCCCCACAGAGTATACCTTTCCTCTCAGTGGAATCCCATGACAGTACATTTGTTTATGCTCAGATACAAGTGCTTCACCACAGAAATTTACATCACAAAATACTGCTGAGAAAGCCAATAATTCTGCTTTCATAAGTGGTGTAAAATGGGCGGTGTAGGCCCACAGACTGAACAGAGACATGAAATAGAAAGCAGCACACAAGAATGAGCCCAAGTCTTATTCCCAGCTTTTCCTTCCTTCAAAGTGTTTGTCTTGAAACTTTGGTGATTTTAACGTAAGGATTTTGTGGGTCATTAATACATTTTATGTAGCTCTCCTCTGGGTAGGTGTTTGCATTATGTTATAATTTGAAACTAGCAATTTTAGATGATATTTAGTATTTTTTTTAACAAAGTGATACTTTATGAAGGTAAATTATGTCCACAATATATAACTACTTATTTCAGGAGTTCAGTTCTTTAAAAAACTTACACATGTGCATAACTTCCACTGAGGTACTTAGGTCTGTGCCTCTGTGCCTGACACTTGTCTGTATAGCATTGCAGTAGCTCTCATTGCAAAGTCATGGAAGAGTAGCAAGTGGTATGTCATTTCCACAGCAGGAGTTCAGATTTGTGTGATAGAAAGGCAATAGTTAAGTCCTGATCTATGCTGACTTACATTACATACCATCCATTTTTATGCAGTGAAAAAGTCTATGTACTTATGTGCCTAGTTCTATAGGGAAGTAAAACTTTCCAGAAAGGTGTCTTACAGTTATAAATTGCCTTTGTGACTGATGGATTAAAGTCTTATGTTTTCAAAACAGGTATTTCTAAACACAGGAAGAATGTTAATTACTTTTAAGTGTGACTGTTGAAAAAGTTTCCTTATGTTTTCAAGTATTTTATATTCATGTACATTGTTCATAATGGACTTCTAAAGCTTAACATTATAATTTCCCTCTATAATGAATGAGAGCCTGTTAATAAAAATATTTTTAAGTGTTTTAAAATGGACACAGTCCTCAACAATGATGTAAAGTTAATTCAACTGTTAGGAAATGTTATTTTTTAGAAATAAATACATATTTGCAGTGTAACTATATTTTAAGAGGAGTATAAATGTTCCAGATGTTCCTAGTAGTCACAGTTGACCACAATTATATATCACTGCTAAATTGTCTCCCTGAAAAGGAAGTTCTACAAGTCTAGTTGTGCCTCCAAGTCTGGCACAGAGCCACAATGCAGGCACTTGTAAACCAGGGGGAGAGACCAGCGACATCAGACTGTAATGTCAGTGACAGTGCTCTGATTCTGGACCAGTTAAACTGCTATCAGTTCTTACACAGAGATAGGTATATAAACTGTAGAAATAAATGTATTTATTACAAAACATTATACGTTTTTATGTATATACACACATACATAGAATGTGTTTCATGTGTATGCACGTATACATACTTTTTTCTTGATAGTTTTTTTTAGTTTATATTATTATTTATTTTCTAATTATTCTTGTGTAAGTTAAAACTTAGAGTAAAGGGCTTTTTGGAGACCATATTTGTTACTTCTGTATCAACTTGTTAGATATTATTGAAGGATAACATCTTTCTGTATTGTTTAGTTACTAGAATGCAGGCTTTAAACACAACTTGCATTTGGCTCTGTTTCGACAATAATAGTTAATAATGTATGGTTTTTGTTAAAGCACTGTTGAAAAAATACCTTATTGAGCTATTTGTGGTGTTTTTTTAAAAGATGTTTAAGATTTCACATACACTTTAACTGATCACAGATGAAGCTGTAAATTAATACCTCATGAGTTTTACTGACTGCAGGGCATTGTTTGTGATTCAAAGCTGCTTTGTTCCTACTCACTAGGAAAAGACCTTGTTCAAGCAAACAAATTAGAGTTCACCATGATATCAAACTACTTATTAAAACTGAAAACTCTGATTTTGAATTTTTTATTTGACTGACTTTTATAATAACCTGTTTAGAATGTATTTTTTAAAGCCTAGATCTTTAGGGATTTAATTAAAATCTATAAAATTGGTTTAATTTTTGGTCTTAATTCACGTTGGTGGAAATTTTGTACTCCGAGAATTACATGGCATACAAAGTGAGAAACTGTTGCAACTTGCATTAGTTCAGCTTGTTCTTTGATTAGGTGCATTTTCATTCCTACTGATTTTGTATATAATTTGATACAAATAACAGCTCTATTAAAACTTTCAGGCATATTTCATATGTAAAGTTTAATATTCTTATTACCTTCTAGTCATTCTTAGCTAGAAGAGGTTAGGATGAGTATATTTGTTTTCAACCTCCTTTTTTGTGTTCTCTACTGTCAGAAAGCATTTGGAGGGAGGCTTTTATACTTCTACAATTTTTACAGGAAAATTAATGAATAAAAGTTGGAAAGGGAAATAGTTTTACACAATTTGAGACATTCTTACTGTGGCATGTCTTAAGTCAGAAGCTTCTGCTAGAAAAAGACAGACTTTGCCTGTGAACAGTGTGGCATATTCAAGGTTCCAGGAGTCATGCTCCATAGTGTGACAGGCAGTGACTCTGTCTTTAAGGTCTGTACTCAGTAATGCTCTCTGTGGATCACCTCCTAAGGCTACATACGCTTCAGAAAATACATTTGCAATGTGCTGGAACTGGGTACTGTGGCAAACACCACTGGCCAGCCTTGGGCATCAGGGCCAGATGAGGTTTTTTTGCAAGCAGTTCTTCACACTCAGAGTAGTGTAATATCTGCCCAACTATTCTCAGTAGAAAAGCCGTGTGTAATGGCGACCAAGGCTCCTTAAAAGACATGAAATGGCTCATGTTCCTCTGCTTGATGTTGTCAGAACATGGTTATGGTCATATCCAGTCAGTTCAAAGGCTTAAGTTTGAGACTGGAGGGAAGGACTATGAAATACAGCCAGCATTACTGAGTATTTGTGTTGAAGAGGCTTTTTTCTACTGTCCATATTGTTCCTAGGCATTTCTTTTCTTGATTAAATGCAATTTTTCAACCTTTTCTTGCAAATTGATTTGTAAAGGAAATGCGGTTATTGAACTAGTGGTCACTGTGGGAAAGTTACCAATATGTCCTTATGCACAGGTGCTTTGTGCTGGCAGCTTTCCAGACACAGAAATAACCTTCGTGGTCTGGGGCTGCTCAGTTCCTACATGGGATTTTCTACATCAGAAATTGAGCCCATGTGAACCTCATGAGGTTTGACAAGGCCAGGTGCAAAAAGGTGCTGCACCTGGGTCAGGGCAGCCCTGGGGAAGGGTGGGATTGAGAGCAGCCCTGCCGAGGAGCACTGGGAGGCAGAGAGCCGTCCATGAACCAGCGTGGTGTGAACAGCCCAAGGTCAGTAGCACCCTGGGTTGCATCCACAGCAGTGTGGCCAGCAGGCTGAGAGAGGGGATTCTGCCCCTCTGTCTGCCCTTGTGAGACCCTCACCTGCAGTACTGCATCCAGCTCTGGGGAAGACATGGACCTGCTGGAGCACGTCAAGAGAAGGGCCCCACCCCTTGAAATAGTCAAGGCTGGGTTGGATAGGGCTCTGGGAAACCTGATCTAGTTAAAGATGCCCCTGCTTACTGCAGAGGAGTTGAACTGGTTGGCCTTTAAAGGTTCCTTCTAACCTAAACTATGCTACAATTTCACAGTCCGTAATGCATTTCTGTACTTCATAAAGAGACGTTAATTTTTTTGCAGGCCTAAGGGTAAGAAGGTAAGGTTCTTCCTCCTTCATTCCAGCCTTCTTGGGAGCAGAGATAAATTCTTTAATGCACATCTCCTGTGACAAAATGCTGGTTTTTCAGAAATACTCTTGGGCTGAAGTGCTGGTGGGATTCTGTGCAACCTAACAGCTGACCATAAGCTTTTTAATAACAGCTTGAAGAGTAATATGGGGTGTCACTAAACATGTCTTGTTAGTGTTGTAATGGCCAGGTGTAGACAGAGAGGGGATGTCAAAATGGCCAGTTTTTCATGGGAAGACTTAATGTCATATCTGTGACAAATGTTTGTATTTTTCCTTTCAATCCATGAATTGTTGTTCTGCTGTGGAATTAGACTTTTTAGTGCTGCTTGAGACATTGATTTTTGAAATTATTTATGCAGTACTATCGCCTTGCAGCTTTTCCGTAACTTGTGATTGATTTTTTTTTTTGTTTGGTTGGTGCCTCCCCCCACCCCCCAGTTCATTGCATATGCTAATTTTTCCCCCCAAAAGGTGACCCTCTGAGGTTGTTCCTACGGAGTGAAGATATGGACTGAATTGTCATAGGCTGTGGGATGAGTTATTTTTAGCTGTTGGCATTTCAGGCTGGAACACTTCATTCTGTTGTGCTTGTTAATGAGTCATCTGGAGAAAATGGGCTTCTTGCTTTCAGAGAGGGTCTGTAGCAAATAATAATAGGCTAATCTCTGCAGGAGATAGTCTGTCAAGTAAGTAAAACTTCAGCTAGAAAATGTGTTGAAATGGAGACTAATCTCTCTGTAAGAATAAGCATGCAATCTCTATTATTATTATTGTATTATCATGTATATGAAAATCTCAAAAACTGGAAGACTTGCGAGGAGCCTCGTAATGGTATAATAGTGAAACATTTTTGAGAAAGAAGGTTAATTGAAGACAGTCACCTTTTAGAGATAAATATAGAGTTGCTTCCTAATTCAGAACATCATACACTTTCTAAAATTTCAGTGTGCTAACTAGTTCTAGAGGAGCCTCCTGAAGATTCCCAAGTAGATGAGCCCTATATAAAGCTTGTGTCCTGTAAATAACCACAAATTTTCAAACATTGTGTATTAGTTTTAACGATTAACCAGCATCTTTGCTTTTGTGCCCTACTGGAGACTGTATTTCACTGCTTTTTTCTTTTCTGTCTGCAATTCAGTCTCTCCTTTGACTTCTTCCCTCGAGATTTGAAGGTTCTGTGCTGATACAGTGCAGAGGCTTTGTTTTGGAGATAAAAATATCACCACTCAAGTGAAATGCTTAATGGAAGAGTAATTAATCAAAGTTATTAAATTGGTTGCTTCATTTTTGTATTACTGAAATTCCAGACTTCAGTTGTGCAAATGATTAATTTATTAAAAAAAAGGCAAATATTTAGGGTGAAGTGTTAAAAGATGGGAAAAAATTACTCCCAAACCTTGTTCTGTAAGGGAAATGATTTAAAGAATACCATGAGTGCCAACTCTTTTTATCACCTTTGGTACTTCTAATATCACTTACCATCTATATGGTTATCTTATTTGATTTACATGTCTTCCTCTTGTAAAGCATATTACAAGTCTGAAGAGTCCTTTCTGTTTAGATGGCAAAAGGGTGTTTCCTGTAGAGATGATAATTTTTACTCTCTTTTGATTATTGAGCTTTTTGGGTTTGCACTTTAAAATTATGAATGGAATACTGAGGTAAAAGAGAACACTTTCTCTTACCTCATTTGAGATAAATATTTTTGCATTATTCTCATCTGTTAACCCTTCACCCTATGTTGTTTTAACCCATCTTCTCATATGGCTGTGGTCACTGTACAAAATGCTTTAACCCCCATCAAGTTCAATGATCCTGGTATGACAGCAGATGCTGGTCCTAAATAACCCATTAGACTGGGTTAGTCAAGATCAATTATTTTGTATATTAGAAATTTGGCATATGTCTACATTGTGGACAGTAGTGTGGTCAGAACATTTGAGAAACCTGTAAATAAGTTGGTGTAAGTATCAATTTAACTGCAATAGCATTGAAGTTTGCGTGGGAAAACGTAGCCTCTATTTTAGCAGAAAGAATGAACTTCCCGTAAATACCAAGCTGCTGTATTTAGACTGCTTCCAAATCTTGGTTTCATCTACCTGTGGCTACTTTGAGTACACTTACAGTGACTCTACAGACTGTCCTGTAGTGTTTTCTTGGTAGGCAATTTATGCCTTTTCTCAGCCAGCAACCTGTTCTTTGTATCGAGTCTTTGGATGTCATCCCATCAGTGTAAGTTCTCCTGTTTGAAGGAGAGTCAGGGTTTTTTTCCCAAAAGCTAAAGCAATATATTTCCATGTCATTCCTTCTGAACAGTTCTGGTTGCTTCTTTCCTAGTTTTCCACCACCACTACCATCCCCAAGTATCCGAAGTGGCTCATAATACAGAGCTGATACCTTTGGTAGCCACCAGTGCCACCTACTGCAGATAAAGATGTGGGCACACGATTAGGTGCTTAACAAAAACTTACAGAGAGGAAATACACTTGGGGGTATATTGTGGTACCTGGTGACCATCTGAATGTATATTGCAGACAGAGCTCTGTTGAGAAACAGGGAGGTTAAAGAGAACTGAAACAGATACATCTCTTGGTATTTACTGATGGTTGTGCTCAAAACAATGTTTTCTGCACTCATTATTTTCATGAGGAAAACTCCTATAGTTCACTGCATGATAATAGGAGTTTAGAGTGGATGTACACTGTCTTCTAGGTCTACTTATATCTCCTGGTCTATTTTTAGTGTTTTCTTTGTTTAAATGTTCCCACTGGCCACTAATTTAAAAGAATTCAAAGGAGCACAAGGGGTGAAGAAAAACAGATATTTTAGCGGTGTAGTTGCATTGACATGAACCATTTATATTATTGTAAAGAACCAAAAATTGGTTTATATTGTGGTTAACAACTGTCACCATTGTTTCAGACTTTGTGTTAATAGAAATTATTGCTTAGATTAAATGCTGCTTGATCTGAGTGATGTATGGAAACAAATAGTTTATAATTTGGTTTTGGATAGCTCTGTAAAACTCCCTAATATTTTATTGAATCTGAATGGGAACCCAAACTTTGCACCTAACATTTTTTATTATTTTGATATATTTATAGATAAAAGTACAAATTGCAAAATGACTATAGTAATACATTTCTGTCTACCAGGTTGGAGTGTGTAGGTGTATTTGTTTGTTTGTTTGCTGTTGGGTTTTTTTGTTATGCTTTGTTCTTGTTGGTGGTTTTTTTGGTCAGCTCTTTACAAGCAGATTAATATGACTTGTACTACAGCTTTAGATAATCTAAATAGTAGCAAAAATAAGGCCTAAGATCTCCTGATGACTGAATTCTATTATTATTAAAATATTCTTGGCAAATACTCTATTAAATTAAACAAATTTTCACTTTGATGTGAGCTAGAGTAAGTTGATGCTTGTGAAACAGCAGTTTCAATTAGCATTCACTAAAGATTTATTGACAGTTAACACCTGGTCTCTACTGTGCCAAGTGGGAAGCATCTATTGCAGTCTCTTATATTTGTTGCTTAATTAGGATTATGATCTCTAATTTGCCTTTCATTTTGTAAATCTAGTCTTTTCAAACTCAGTATAACTTTTATTCCTGCATTTTTATTGTAGAACAAAGATAGTGATGTTAAAAGGATTAAGAAGTTTGCTCCTTTGTAGTATGATAAACAACTTGCTCTTTCATTGGTTAGTTAGCAATGAAATTTGGACACAAAAAATTGCCTGCCAGGTCTCATAAAGCGCATATTCTTCCCATGCTACTTAGGAGAAGCAAATGGAAAATGACACAGGTATTTTTGAAGTATATTTTTGTACACAAACTGTCAGATGTAGACTGGGAGTGTCAGGAGCAAGTGTAAAAGTTGTTTTAATACTGCTGAGAAATAACCAAGGAAATGACCTTGTTCCTTAGTGCTCCAGAACATACTTCGGTGCATCCAAGGATGAAGAAGATAAATGCTACGTAGTTTTCCCTGCCTGCAATGTCTTTTGATCCTTATTACCTATGCATAAGGGCAGAGAGCAGTTTTGCAACAAATAGGATGGTGGCAATCCTGGATGTATCTGCAAAGTGTTTGAGTCGTGGCTGATGTTTTGGATATCTTCTTTCAGAAAGACAGCAGGAGGAAAGCAGGAAGCTGTAGGGACAGAATCAGAAATGGGATCTTTCAATAATTTAGTGGTATAGGATGGGGTTTCGGGGCGGGGGGGAGGGTTGTTTGTTGGTTGGGGATTTTTTGTGTTTGTTTTGGGTTTTTTGGTGGGGGGTTTGTTTTTGGTTTGGGTTCTTGGAGGTTTTTTTAAATTTTCCTAGAGCATTTCAGAGTATCAACAGAGCAACTTGCCTTGTGGTGGCTGATACTTCTGAGTGTAATCATGTATATATTTGAGACAGGAAGGTATCCAGATAATCTGGAATTAGGGGAGGGGGGAGCTTTTCAAGAACACTTGCATAAATTTGCCTGACTCTCTGATGAAAAAAAAAGAAAAAAATGCTTTGAGAATTTTCTTTAAATCGTGATCCTTAGGAGCTGATGTTTTAACCTTACATGTGAATGACTGTTACTTTTTCCATCTTGTTTCAATATGCCTAAATGCAAACACATGTGGAAAATGTTCTTTTGGCTTTTATCAAACTGACATTTAAGTGCATTTTTTTCAACCTCGCTAACATTTGTGGTAAAATATTTCAAAGCTATGAATCTTGCAATTTGCCTATGCTTTTTTTTTTCCTTCTTTCATATATTAACATTTGGTACTCATAATCCTAACCTGGTTGGAATTACTGGCTTTTTTCATTTGGTGTTTGTTTGGATGAGGTGATTAGGAAAATACTTTATGTGAAATTCTAGTTTGCAACAGTAAATGCTTCTATGAAGAGTCACCATTTTATGAATTTTAGTAAATAAAGGAGAAAAATATGATAATCTGGTCTATTCAATTTTAGCAGTCATATTCCTAACACATTTAGCTTTCTGTTGGGCTGTATGTCCATGGTGCTAACCTGTCTCCAATACTTCCTTTTTAGCCTGTTTCATTCTTCCCCTTCATTCCCCTACCCATTCCCAAGCTCTTTAATTCTGTGCCAAGCTAATAAGAACTAGCTCTGCATAGAGTCAGTTATTGCCAAACAGCTGTTACAAAGTTTTCTCATGTACCTCTGTGAAAGTACTTCATTTCGAAAAGGGATTTTTGCTCTTTCAGGTCCAATTTTAAGTAAGAACAAGAAATTGTATCTGTATCTCAATCTTAATTCTTTGTATCTCAAAGACTGGGGGTGAAATTGTTCAAATATGGAACTGTCCTTTCTAGGGTTTGAACTTTGAACACTGAGTTATACAATTTAGATAGAGAAATTAGCTATACTCTTTGGAGTTAAAAAATATGAATTGCTTTTCTTTTTACCCACAGTATTTGTCCTAAAATATTCTCTCTTGTACTTCTGTTTAAAAATAATACCCTGTGATTTAATTATTGTGTTTGAATCTCAAGACTAGACCTGTTAGTTGAATGTAAATTAGATTTTCCTTAGGATGAAATGATGAGGGCTCCATCTTTCCTGCTCACCCTGCCCGGGGAGGTGTCTCGGCACCACCACGTGTGCCCCATCTGCCCACTGGGGCTCCTGCACCGCCCTGGCACCGGCCCAGCCGGGGAGGGAGCTGAGCCTGGGACACATGGCAGGCTGGTCCAGATGTATTGTGTGCAGAACTACTGCTGCCATGCCCTGCAAAACAACCAGCACGAACGTTTGGCATCACTTAGTTGTTTGTGTTGGTTTATTCCGTGAGGATTTCCTTAAAAATTAAAATATTTGGTGTTGTTTTTATAGTTTTACTGAGCTTTTAGCATTATTAAAACAGGGTGTAAAATATGGTGCTTGTTCTCTTACATACTTTTTTTTTTTTTAATTTATGGGGTGATTTTATAGACATTCTGACCCAGGTTACTTAATTTGAAGATTTAAGTAGATTTTTAGAAATGCAATTAAAAGGATCAAACATCTGACTGTCAGCACCATTAGTCTGGTTCTCCTCACAACTGAACATTTAATGCTATTGCCATGTCTTAATATAACTGCTTCTTGACAGTAAAAATAAATATCTGGGAAAGGTGTCAGAATCACCATTAATTATGATATTTAATTAAAATCTAATTAAAATTCCCCCAATAACTTGAAAACATACCAAGTCCCAGCCTACCTTCCTCTCTAGAGGTGTCAACAATGGCTGCATCCCCAGCCCCAACTTTCTTTGGAGCAAAGAAGTTACAGACTTATGTGCAACTTGCAGCCTTTTACTGATTATTAAAGAGGTTTCCATTTTAGTGGTTTTGAAGCTTTTTTTATAACACCAAACAAAATATACAGCCCACTGAAAATATTTTATTGTTGTTGCACAAGATAACCTGATCTTTGTCTTACGTTCAGGCTGTCATTATCTGGCATACAAAAGGAAAAAGGGCAAAAATTATTTTTCTCTCCTCTCTAGCTGTTTTTGGCAGCTGATTTCTTTAAGTGTAGCTCCCTGCTGCTGTATGCTATTGAGTACATCTTAGGTAATAAGCAGATATATCAAAAGACATCCAGGGCAACACACCCTGCTGAAAAACAAGAGATTACTTTTCTCTTCTTCTTGCAGATAAGTAGCTTCTGACATACGCATCAGGAATGGTTTTTCTTCTGCACTCTCTGTATAAGACAGTTAAATGTTGGTGTTTGGTGGCCATTTTACTCTCCAGAAAGACTTTCTTTGTAGTTTAATATTAATTGTGCCATAAAAATTAATAACATTACTTGAATTGCTTTAATTTTCCTTACTGTAGCTGCATTGCCTTATGTTGTCTGCTCTCAGTTGTAGGTAATGTTTTATGTGCTTATTTTTCTTGTCAGTTTGGTTTTGAAACCATGGTGAGCCAAACATAAGTGTATCTGTTGCTGTGTAACAAGAAGATAGTCCCAGCTCCAAAAAGCCTCAGATTTTGTGTATAAAGCAAGTTATGGGAGATGGGTATTGATCCAGGGAGAGGATTGCCTTATTAGGCTGGAGAATGGCCTCGGGAAATCACACTGCCTTGCTGATGACTTTTTTTGACATTATGGTGAAAGATAGTTTGCAGGAAGATTTAAAGTAGATTTGCTAATAGTCATAGAAAATTCTAGTAACTGGACAGTGGGTGATATCATGGGTTAGTGAGAGAAAAGCTATTTTTGTTGACAGCTTTGTGCCCGGAGGCTGTTGTAAATCTGAATGTGCCGAATGAAGGATGGTGTGTTCAGTGCAGAGCACTTTGCAGGGCCTTGAAAACATAGAGAAGTGACTTCTGCCTGCAGTGAGTGGGAAGGGGTTGGAAGAGAGCTGTGGAGAGGGGCAGGAGCTGGTCAGAGGGGCACTCGACACAAGTGATCCTTGCGGGTGTCTGAGGGGGTTGGATGTTACAGTGAGTGCATTTTTCCCTGCAGTACAGTAAATCCTGCTTTGTAAGGGTTGCTGTGAGAAGGAATAGTGTAAGGTTTAAACATAGTTTGATAAGAGCACATGGAGAAGATGGATAGTGATTCTCAGGTTATCAATGGTCTGAGAGACAGAGTTTGAGACAAACAGGGTGGTGAAATTGTCAGTAGTGATATTTACTGAGGGGAAATTCTAACAGCTGTCTCCAGTTTGAGGTAATGGTATGGCATATGTAAGAAGAATCTGTGCCTTCTAAAAATAAGTTTCCACCTCCTGTAATGTATTTTGTTTTAAAAACAAAAAAAAAGCAGAAAGATTATATTCTCATTCTTATTTGTATTCCCTTGTATAATAGCTTCTTCCACTACCACCTTATACTTTCTTTTTAATAGCCATTAATTCTGTCAAAAGTGAGGCTACTGGAAAGGGTCACCTTTCAGTATCAAGTTCAATTATAGTATTTGCTTTTTGAAAAGCGGGAACAAAAAAAAAAATCCCCAACTGACAGAAATGCCGTTGCCTTTAGTCATCCATGAACATATCCTCTTTGGTCAGTGCTAGAGTTGATCAGCAGTATCACAGCTCAAAACATATGCTGTTTGCAAATGCAGACTTGTTTTTGTGAAAATGTGCTTTGATGTGGTGGACAAATTCATGGTACCCCCTTCATATAGTGCTGATGGTGGGATTTATTATTCTGTTATTTAAGGTAATGGTATGTTGCTAGGTCAGGAAAAGGGTCATGGTTCTCAGATAAGGCTGTGCTGTAAGAAATACTCAGAAAGACCAACAACTGCAGAACGTGAAACAAAAATAATATTCAGTCTTGCTCATAAAGTTCTAATTTTCTTGAATTATCCTAAGTGTGATAACAGCTTAGTCCTGAAGCACACTCAGAAGCTCTGTTCGGCATTCCCGGGCCTTGGAGCAGTTTCTACAGTTGAACTTCCTTCGAAGTGGAGGGTTTTATGAAAGCAAACACCATGTTTCTCAGGCATGCTGGAATGACAGTCTTCTCTTTGCAGGTCAGGCATAGAGCAGACAGTGACAAAGTCTGTGTTCCCACGGTGCCTGGGCCATCTGCTGACATTGTGAAAAATGTCCATCTAACTGTTCATCTTACGATAAACTCTTAGCACTCGGAATTTTGAGGTCATTCTTGATACAACTTGCTTACCAGGCTCTTGTGGATTAAAGCATCCCAATTTATATTGTGCTTTTGATGTGCTCATTCTATTTTATATAACAGATGGTTACAGGTGTTAAATGCACCATCTTAGTTAAAAGAAAAGGAGTTAGGTCTTCTAATGTTCAATCTGAAATAGTGGAAGACAGTCACCATCGTTTGTCTTACTCTTGTAAGTAATTGTAAAGTAATTTGTTCAAATTATTTCTTAGATTACATAGTTTTCACCTTGAAATCATTATAATACAGACAGTATTTTATGGCTGTTCCCAGTGTTGGGGTTTTTTTCCTCAAATGCAAATACCACCTATTTTATTCTTCATGTGAACTGCCAGTATATACACATACCTATCTACACTTGGAGCAGGTAATGTGGGTGACCAACTGCAATATATACTGTGTTTATAAGGTTTAACATGCCATTAAATAACATGGACATGGAAACTTTAGATGTCTTTAAGTAAAGAAATTAGAGTCTCAACTGGCGTGCTTGTAGATATACAAGAATACAAAAATAACGGTGTGATTTGCGCAGTACACGCTCCAACTGAATGAAAAGGCAAAATGTTAAATAAATTAAAGAAAACATATTGCCAAAATACTTAATTGGTTCATGACGGTTTGTCTTTGTTTGAGAAGCAATTGTTAGGAGACCTGTGAGGTTTTGGGGTTTTTTTTCCCCACTTTCAGCTACTTTCTATCATTTGAGGTTTCAATTGCTTGACATAGAATTGTTGGATAATTAGTAGTGTCGATAACTGTGAAAAGCATATGTAGTAATTTAGTTCTTGGTTCTTTCTAATTGTCTGCCCTATGGTAGCTTGCTGGGATGAGTATTTCATTATTCAAACACTTTAGATGGAAAGTACTGCAGAAATAAAAAGGCTCTTATTAGTAACATGGTTTGGAAAACAAGAACCTTTTTAACAAACAAGTTATTTGGCAAATCTGTCCCCAAAACTGTTGTTCATATACTGTAAGGAGATTGGGGTTTTGAGGGGGAGAGGAAGGGTGAGGTTGCCAGATAACATTAATTTTTCACTATGTTTGAAATAAAGATGTGCCACTCTTTTAAAAGATGCTAAAGGTAAATATAATAAAGTATATTGGAGTACATTTAACTGGGCAAGCTTAATTTGTTGAAGATAAACAGCTAAAGTAAATAGGCATTAAGGTCAGAGCTATGCTATTAATTAGGGTTGACATTGTGGTCCTTTTGAACCTCAAATCTGCAAGCAAATTTTACAGTAAACATTTTGACTTGCCTGCAGGAGTATTTTCTTCTGAGTCTAAAGTCTTCTGAGGTTGTTAATCCTGCTGTTTAATCCACTCATTGTGAAGTGTGCTTGGAATTTAAAGGCACGATGCAGGACTTGTGCTCAGCCTCCCTGCGGCCTCCACAGCTCCCTCGTTCCAGTTCCCTTTTCTGGCCTGAGAGAGAAGTCTGATTCTTAAGGTCTGGTGTGCTGTCATCAGAGATGTAACACATATCTGAGACAGCGAAGAGTGTCTTACAGACACTGAGTCTTAGCTAGAAAGTTTGATCTGAAATATGAGGCTGGATATTTCTGTTAAAAGTTTAAATATTTGTTTTAGTGTTCAAACCTAATACACTACTGAATGTTAACACAGAATTCTATGTTTTCATAGTTGTATGACTTGGAGCACTTGAAAGCTCACCATGGAGACACTTGCCTTTTCTGTTACCAATTTTTCTCACATGCTAGTAGATTTGTTCATCAAAGCTCTTCACCTGTCAAAATAGACCATTTCATATTAAATCTTAAAATGTTGTACCATTTGGGTCAAGTTAATTTTGAACTAGGCAACAAATCTCCTCAATCTTCTCACCTGAGCTAGAAACAGAATGTAAAGTTTAATGAGCTGGAATAAGTATCTGAGTATCTTCATTTATGTAATTTTTCTTCAAGCATGTATTTTATCAATCTAACAGTTCATTGCAGTCAAGCTTATACTTCAGATAATTTTTTTCCCTCAGCAGTTTACTCCACTTTCAACTTTAAAGTAAAGTATTCAGGTTGATGTCACACTTTGTACTGTAATTTGGACCAAATCTAAACAATGTTCCCAGCTTGCATCATGTGTAACAGTTGATGTATGTGACTTTCTTGTTTTCAAATAATGTGATGTCATCTACTTCTAATCTTCAGGTCTTCTTTTGGAAATAAAAATTGCAAAGGTTAACTTTTTTCTTTTCCCTTTTTTTTCAACAGATTTGAAGAACTTGTGAAAAAATTCAAAGTAGAATATCATGCTGGTGGTTCTACCCAAAATTCCGTGAAAGTGGCCCAGGTTTGTTCTTCCTTAGCAAAGAATTACTGATAATTTCACTTGGTGCTCTGGATTGTCTGTTCCAGTGAGCACTGCAGAGTGGGTGCTTGTCAGTCTGTTGCTCAGACTATGCCTATAGTTTTTTATACGATGTGTTTTGAAGTTGTGTTCTTTAGTCTTTTCACATACATTCTGCCAAGGTTATAGTTACAACTACAGTGTACTAGGAGTGAAAGACTTTAGTCAGAGCTGTGTGGTGGGAGGATGAGAGGCAAGGACCAGGTCCCTCACTGCAGTTAGGAATCTTATAATGAGGAGAAAAAAGTCATAGTGAAAAGGGTTAAACAGAGAAACTGTTGAGTCTCTGTGCTTGGAACTTTTCGTAACTTACCAGGATGAGTTGTTTGGGCAACCAGATCTAAATTTGGGGCTGGCCCTGCTTTGAGTGGTGGGTTGGACTGGAGACCTGCAGAGATCCCATCTATCCTGCACTGGTCTGTGATTCTCACCACATTTATCCTGTAAGAACTTGAAAGTTTGTCCATAAAAGATCAAAGTGTAAAACTTTCATTTATAGAAGGAGAAGGTTTCTGGCTATGAGTATGATGAATAACAGTGATGATGGATGTGGTTCACATATATTAGTCTTTCTGCAACTATAGTATCCCTTTTGTCATAATATCTTCCAGCATATACCTGTGTGAATATTTTTATATTGTGAGAGATGTGAAAGTTCTATTAAAAAAAATACACAAACTTATATCCTTTTTGTTAATGATCCTGGCTTATTAACTTCCAGGCTCCCTGTATAGTTAAAACATAGTGCCAGATAACATTAAATGCACATTTGCAAGAAATAAAGTTAAAACCTAATAAAAGTTGTCCCCCATCAAAAAAAAGGGAAAAATTTGTTATATTAATAATCACTGCTCCTTTCTACAAAATAGTTGCTGCTTGTTTAAAACCCCAAATGTCTTGAAAATATTGGTGATTAAAACATAGTTGCATGGCATTATCATTCTGAAATGGTTATGTTTTTTAAATATAATCATCTTTCTGAGCTTTTTGTTATTTAACTGTGGGATCAAGCTGATTTTTTTGCTTCTGATACTGTGGAAAAGCCGCTTTATCAGGGGAGCTCAGGTTGTTGGAGTCAGCCTCTGTCAGGATCCCTGTTGCTTGACCTGTGGGGCTGGTGTAGAGGTGGTGGCTCTTTCATGACAGCTGATTAGAGGTGAACCTTTTGAAGGGAGTTCTTCAACTGTTCTTTAGTTCGGAGGCATGAAATTCTGCTTCTGTTCCTGTATCTACACCAGAGAGATTTAGAAGCAAATGCACGTGGTGGGCTCAGAGTTTCTAAACTTTGAAGTTTTCGAAGAGCCCAGGATTTTATTCCCATCTCTCCTTGAAGTGACCTCTGTGGCATCAGCTAATTTATTATTACAGTATGTCTCATTCCTGTCTCTTACCCTATCGGTTCAGGTATTGTTCAATAATTATACTGTGAAGTGCACAGACTCCATAGAGTTCAGGAAATAGATGAAGTTTACATCAAGGAATTGTAGGGGTTTCTATTAAAATGCTTCTTTCTTACACGGGTTGTGTTTTGTCAGTGAAGTTTTCCTTTATCTTGGCTCAGAGATGGGAGACTCATTCAGCTCCAGTTGCCATCTGGAATTGTGTTTGTCTCCAGAAGGTTTGTCATCTCTTAGTTTCTGTTTCAAATAAGATTGAAACCTAAACAGTTGTGCATGAATAACATAACATCAGTAAGAGACTTCAAAAAGAGGGGTGGGAGAGTGAGAGAGGAAAAAGAAGAGAATTCTGGAAATCTTGAAAGAAGCTCTTATTCTGTGAGCTTTAGCAGAATAAAAAAAGGTGTGAGGATAGAAAAAAGTAGTTAAATCTAAACCAAAATTAAACTTGAAATTCTGAAAGAAATTTTGCAGCAATATTCATTGGCTTATTGAAAAGAATGAGTGCGTAAGTAATCATAGGGATGAACAGAATAATAGATATTTATTTGTTGAAAGTAATGGGACAAAGTAAAGACTAATTTAGGAAGCCTGATTGGTGACTGGGAAGTAAAGGACCAATAAATAAGTTCAGAGTGCTGAGGTAGCCGCACTCTTAAGTAAATGTGGATTCTCTGTGAGAAGACATGGGGAAGAAACCTTAAGAATAACACTCTTATTAGTTTTCCAGCTTGTGTTACATTATGGGAAAAGCTTGAAAAAGTGTTCTGTAAAGTGAGAGATAAAACCTAAAGAACTTTGGCTTCAACTGTTTAAAGCTTGATGAGAAATAATGACATGTTAAAGAAAGGCATCATTGGAAGTCTAGCTACAATGGAATACAACTGCCTGAGTCAATTGGCTGGAAATAAACAAATGGACTTCAAAGTCTGGCAATTGCTTTTTAGAAAGTTGATTTCTGAGTGGGCAAAGTATATCATTAAGGAGTGTAATAGAAAAAGTGCGGTTAGTAAAGTGATTGGATTAAAAAACCAGAAGAACATAAGAAGCAGCTCAAAGGGTTATTGAATTGTTTTTTTGGTTTTTTTTTCAAATAGTTGTCTTCTTTAAGGGTCAGAAAAGCAACACTATATTGAAACAAAAATATTCAGGCAAAATGGGTGGAGAAATTTAGGAGTATATCACATGTTTGAAAAGGAACAGTGAACCTGTTGTGTGCTTGCTTATGTGGGGTATGGCAGTCATCTCTTCTGTTATATATGCTCACATTTGGGATATTTTCTTTGTGTCTTCAAAGGTAGTGAGATGTACTCAAGAAGCACTATCTGTTTTTAGACGTTTACAAAGAATTAACCCGAATTGCAGTCAAGCTGTGAAGAGCAGAATTAGATTTTTTTTTTTTCTGTTAACAGAATGGAAAGATCTGAAGTGCAGCCTTGAAGGAAGAATTTTGCTGGTGAGGTACTAAAGGGAATCTTATTTTTCAATGTTGTCTTGCAGCAGAGCAGGAGGAGAGTGTGTGGCACACTGCAGGAGTGAAGGATGTTTGTAGAGCATCATGAGAATCAAAAAGCTGAGTGCGGGCTGTGTGGTGTGCCCAAAGCAGACATTGTATGGACAGGGTGTCTCAGCAGGGTTAGAAAAAGAGAAAGGTCTGGACATAACAGGGACAGCAGAAAGGATTTTTTTTTTTTGTGGAAGTGCTTTCAATATACATTTAGAGGACATATTTCCACAAAGTGAAATGTGGAGGCAGAGTCCAAGCATACATTAGAGGGGGGCAGCTCTTAAAAGCAAATGAAAAATTATTCTGTTGCAAAAGGAATGCAGAACACTGTTGGGTTAAACATTGAGAGGATGGAAGGTAGATGATAAAGGGGTAGAAACCTGGAAATACCACACTCTTCAGAAGGGTGTTATATAAGCATTCTTGTAAGTCAATAATATTCTTTAAAAATGGCGAAAGGAAGTACCAAGAACAACGTAAAAGTGTTGAAGGGCAGGACTAAAGCTGAGGAGGTCAGTTGTTTATGTTCGGATTTCCTGGGATATTAAAGTTGTTTGAACTGATCCTGGAAAGAGTGAGGGAATCACTATTATTTTGGCTTGACTTATGATATGAATGAGATGGGGGTGGAGGGGAAGTTATCAGTATAGTCTAGAAATTACAGTAACAGGCATAAAAATGGAAAAGATAAAATAAATGAGATAACAGTTTAGTCATTCCTTAATGATATTAAATTAACAGCAGTTTATGCCTTGGCAATACTAATTGATATTAGGAGAGGAATGATGGCAGAAAGAAGTGAGGAAAGTGGAGATAGGAAAGAAGATGTGAGAGAATGGACAAAACTGAGAGGAAGAGAAAGGAAGTAAGTAACCTACAAAGAGAAAAACTAGAGAAATCCCAGTGTTTCTCTGATTCTACATTCCCCATAGTCCCATCCTTGTTTCTTCCTTACTAATCCACTTTCCTTGTCCCCTCTGATCTTTCTTGCATGTAAATTTGTTCACCTGGAAAAGGAAAGATGGATAACTAGAACAGACTGAGTACTTCTAAGGTCTTAAGGAAAACTCTTACTGAAGTAAGTGTCCTTCTGTTTAAGACTTTAGTACTGAGTGGAAAAATAGAGACAGAAAGTAAGAATGAGAAGAGGGTAAGAACAATAAAGGTAAAGGGCTTTCCTGACTGCAGTACAACACAGAAAACAGTTGAAATCCAGATGATCAGTAAAAATGCAGGTAATGCACTTCTAAAGGTGCTGTGTTGCTGTTAGACACAGTTGTTGGGATTTTTGTTTCTTCGCCCACCAATAGGGAGTGTTGATAATTTTGCTGGATCAAGTTTCAATTAATCAGTGACTGAAAATTGCTTGATAAAACTTTGGAAAATGAGGTCTAGAGAGAATGAACTGAATTTCAATAATTTAGTTTCTGGAATAGAAACTTAAGTTTAAATTTCCTGTTTGCTTTAGTGATCTTGGCATTAGAATTATGGTTTTATATTGTTAGTTTTGCTTTAGGTTTGAAGTCGACGTTGTGATGCTTGCTTAAGAACAAGAAGTATAGGGGTATCAAATTGAAACTGCAGTGTGCTTCTCTGACCTTTACTTGTCTCATTAAATTTTGGCTTTATATCTAATATGATATGTGGCATCTTGCTTTAATCTGAGCTCTTGCAATCTCTCCAAATGATTGGATCCATTATATTAAATCTATAAAATATGCATACATGTAACTGCATGCAGTTCATAAATAATGTATTGTTTTAGGATTCTGCCAACAAACTAAATTCAGATTCATGAAGATAGTGTTTTACTACTACTCGGCTTCCTTCTGTAATTTTAATTAAGACTGTGCCCATCTAACAATGGACGTTGATTTGAAAGAAAAAAGATCTGAATCTTTTAATAGGGCTCTTGACTTTAAAGTGTCTAAAACAAAAAGCTTAAATGTGCAGAGAGGGCAAGTATTGCTGACCAGGCCGAATTTGCATGATTTTTATCAGTGTTTATTTTGGTGTTGGGGTGTTGAGGTTAGAACTGCAAGAAGTAGTCTTGAAGTTTTATCTTTCTAACACAAGGGCTGGATTTCAAGTCTAACTTGATAGAATTTTATAACTTGGATTTTAAACTACACAACCTTGGCAACCAACAATACATTTTCATTCTTGTTTTTCTGGAAGTACTTGTAAAGAATGCCACATTCTTCATCCTCAGAATGGGTGCTTATTTTTATTCTAGCAATTCTGCAGTTGCTGTGGTTCTAACTTAGCATCTAGAGAGTGCTGTATTCTATTGTTTGTTCATCCTGGGAAGAATGGTGGAATTCTCATGCCACAAATTGTATTGGTAGTGATGCCATGTGAACTTGGAATAATGTAGCCCGACACATTTCAAGTTGAATTTGTAAGACTGGTAGATAAGAGAAAACATAAGTTAAAATTTTTTGGGAAGCAATCACGTGGTTACTTGGTAATTCACAATAGTTGTTTTATTATACACACCTCCAAAACCCCATGCTGACTCCCTTTTTCTTTCTGCACTACTTTTTGCTGTCTAATTGTAACCTTTTATTTTTTTGTGGCTGTGCAACATTTTTGCAAAAAGCGTGTGTCAGGTTGTTAGATACTTCCAAGCAGTTTGGCTTTCAACTGCAGTATGTGTTTATTTACTGTTAATACTGTGTTGATTGGAATGACCTTTAAATGAGGGCTAGCATTGAGAGAATAATATATTAAATTATGTTGAACTTCTGAGTTCCACTGTCATCTCTGCATCAGGGAAGTATTATGCTTTACCAGTATCGGCTTGTATTTCAACAACTCATAACTTCATCCTAATTTTTATTCTTCAGTTATAGTTAACTTGTTTTGTTAATCTGAAGTGATTGTGCTTTTTAACATTCTAATAAACTGACAAGTTTGAGAATTTCCTTTTGAAAAATGAAGATTCATCCTTGTTAATAAAAACCAGTATGTGCTGAAGGCTTAGATGTGTTTTAAATTTTTACTATTTGTTATATGAGTAATTATCTAAACCTCGGTTTTATGTCAAGTGTGTGTCTACTGAGTCAAGGCATGCATAATCCAAAAATAGTATGTAAAATTAAAAAATTATCCATGAAGATTACTTGTAGGCAGAACTGCATTTTATAAACAATATACGCTGTAACCTTGTAAACACATAACTAGTTTCAGTGCAACTAGTTCCATGTTTTTAAAATTAGGTTTATATGTAATTGCCAAGTAGTACTCTTGGCTAAACAGTACTTTTTCTATGGAATCTACAAAGTCCATCACACATTGGCTCTTCAGTGTTCGGTCATTTAGTGATTTCCTCCTCACTTTCCTATCAGTCTATATAAATGGACATATAACTAATGAATTTAATCTTTTCCTCACTTCCGAAAATTTCTGCATTACTTCTGTACAGTAGACTAGAGTGAGGCATAGCAGGAAGCAAGGCTTGGCTTGGGATCAAGCCTCAAAATATTGAATGTTCATATGGGAGAGAGGTAATGGAAAGGCCATCAGGAAGGTCACCCCAAGAATACTCTCAAATTTTTCATGTTCATGCAACTTTGCAGGAACTGTAATTTTTTTATGGAATCTATCACACCATAAACTAGTAGTTCTCTGTTCTGCTTATTATGTGCTTGAAATCACTTACATGACAAATACCTTTCTCCAAAAATTGTTTCTGGACTAGCACTCCAAGAAAGTGCAAGCAAGTCCCCTAAACAACTTTTCCTCCTATTCAGTGAAGCAGAGAACCTTTAGCTCTGTATCTTTCTGTTGTCCAAAAGGAAATAGGTTGGGTTTGTTTTTGTGATTTTTTTTTTTTTTTGCTAAGAGAGGTAAGCTCTGTGCTTTCTGAACCATTTGGATCAGAATGTTAAATTCCTCAGAGTTAGTTTTGGCCTTATGCTTGATATTCCTTAAGCAGCTCTGCCCAGATGGGCTTGGTGGCTCCAGCAAACATGTGTTTCCAATATTTTCAATAGTTCAATCCAGCTCTCAGGAAAATGTACAAAAAAGTTCTCTAAACCATTTTCTATTTGGTATGGTTTAATAAAGTTAGGGGTTATAGCCTCACCTTCTCTTAAAACAATCTTGAGGTGTTTCTCCATCCATTCCAGGTCCCACATGTTCCTGCCATGCACAGCACTGGTGTAGCATTCCACAGCATGGTCTCCTGGCAGCACCATGTGCTGTCCTGCAAAGGCTCACACTTGCTTCTCAAACCTGGCCAACATAAGGGAAGATAAACCAGAGAAAGTCAGGACTTATAGCTAAATTTTTCTTATTTATACATTACTAAAATTTATATGCTACTAGCGAGTAACGTGGACCTCTTAAACATCTGTCCCCAGTGCTGTGTGTGGCTGGTCCTAATGAACAAGGTGTATACTTGGTGAAGGAATAACAAAAAATGCTTCAGAGCTGACTGAAACAGTCATTTAATGTTCTTGTCTCTGGAAATACTGCCGTGGCTGGTCCCATGGTGGCAAAGGTGATGATGTCCCATTGATAGTGTCACAGAGGGCAGGATCACATGCCAGTGACATCAGTTTCCTGAGTTATTTATTCTCTCAAGTGCACTCTATAATCTGTGTGTGTTTCCAAATTAGCCCATGTCAAACACCACAGTGATGTGTCCCTGGTTCTGACAGAACAGACAGCCTTTCCTCATCAGAATTATAATATGCAGCTTGGGAAACTGGTGTAATGCCTAAAATGATCAGTACAGATGTCAGAGAAATTTTGTAACATTTGAAAGCTGCCTAGATTTTTTTGGAAAGCTTTAGAGAAGATTGCTAGACTTTTTTACTCAGCTGTACCTAAGATACTTTTCAAAGTCTTATTTGGCACTACCTTAACAGTTCAAAAAAACAAACAAAACAATTTTATCATTATAGCAAACCCTGAAAAAATCTCAGCAAATTCCCCCCAGACTACAAAGCTGGGAAGTTCTGAAGTTATTTTGTGCTTGTGAAGGAGGCCCATACATTATTTCTGTGGTTTTGGGTCAGATGGTGAAAGTGAGTGGCAGAGCAGTGCACTGGAGGACCTGGCTTTTCAAGGGTACTGATAGGGAGGCTTTTTTCTGCACACCGGGAGTAACTGTGCATATTCATAGACCTGGGAATGTAGTTTCAACAAACACCAGGATGGTCAGAAAAAGAAGCTCTAAAGAGCCTTGACAGATTCTGCAATGCAGGTCCCTAAATATGTCCTCTTGAAAATGAGGCAGCTTCAGTTGCACCATTGTCAGTTGACAACAGACTTCGTTATGAGACAGATGGTAACTGTTAAGTATTGCAAGACAAATGTCCTTATGTGCATCGCTTTGTCATGGAATTGAGTGGTTAACTGCTGGTCACATGGACTGGTCTGTTTGATGCACCAGAACCATACCCACTTCCTTTTTCAGGTCATGTCCATGGACAGCAACGTCAATAGGACTGTAGGAAGACTGATCTATGTCACATCCAAAATCACTTTAGAAAAGCAGTAGAAAGAGTTGTACAATCATATTCTGCCTAACTCCATTCAGAACCTTGGAACTCTCTCTTCCTCAGTGTGTTTGAGTGAGCTTCAGAGTGCATATGCAGCCTCTGTTCATCCATCCAAAATTGTAATTTATTTAAATGATTAGAAACTGTTTCCATATTCCAGAGTAATCAACATCAGTCACCCAAATGGAATCAGAAGGCACTATATAAATGGTAGCAGTTGGTTTTTTCTGGGTGTGCAATTTAGCTGCAAGCTGCTTGACTCAGCTTATATGCCTATTTAGCTATGTTAACACCATGTTTTGAAGCTGTAAAAGTTCTGTCAGATTTTTGAAAAGCAGTTAAGGAATCTGGGCTCTGTCCCTGATCTGATGTCCACCTGAATGAGTGGACTCAAACTTCATTGTTTTTTGATTTTGTTTTTCCACGAGCCAAGCCAGCTCTAACTTGTACAACATGCTATATTGAGAGTGATATCAATTAGCATGGCCCCTAATTTAGGCTTACCCTGAAAACAGAGCTGTTTCTAGGTCTAGGTAATGCAGTAATTAGTGCAGGCTAGGATTTATCCTGAAGAAGCAAACATCTGGAAGTATCAGTGAGCCACTTTCAGAGGATCTGGTTCCAAGGGTGCAATGCTGTGAATGATCCAACCTTTTTGTGTGCAGAGTGACAATGGGACTTCCTCAGAACCTTTCACTCCATGAAGCTCTGCATGCAGCAGTGGGCTGATGGCTTGACTGACATTTACTTGACTTGTTCCCATTAGTTGACACTGGAAGGAGAATGACTGCTTGATTTGGCAATCTCAGAAGAGAGGATAAATCCCTGTGCTTCACTGATATTAATTTGGCGTGCCACTCAAGCCTTGGGAGCTCAGGAGCTGTTTTATCCTTAGCAACTCAATAAGTTACATAACTACATCTTTAGCAATTAATTAATGTTAAGTGATGTGATACAGTGGGGAGTTAATTGCCCTAGAAATCTGAAATGCCAAGTTACAGGGGTTTCTTGCACATCTCTGGAATGCTTCCTATTGAAAGTGTACTTTTTTCCTCCCCTGAACACAAACACTGGAAATCTTGCTGTTAGCTAAGAACTTTATGCAGGTTTTATAATATACTATTCCTGGAGATTTCGTGCTTTCCTCAGAATGTTTAAATATGTTGGTGTAAGTTCCTTGCACATTTATTAGATATACACAGGTTTGTTGCCTAAAACTATTCTTTTCTCTCCTTCAGTAATTTGTGCTCAGTCCAAGTGCATGTATGTCTGATTTTCTACTTTTGATTCCTGCTAACTTGTGTTGTAGCCACATAATAAATTAGTATACCTTTCTTGTATGTATGATGGAGGTAATAGAGGTTTATCAGAATAGAAATTTAATATAATAATTTACTCAGACTTCTTAACAGTGCAAAGAGCTAAGGACTGGTTTATCAGGATGTACAGTAGGGCTCTTTTTAGGATCCTGAGCATGACTTCCAAGGAACATGTAAGATTGCCTTACCAATCATATCAGCAGACTGTGTCGGAATGGCTTTTGCAGTGACTGTCTTTGTGTGCTACTCTGTTCAAAGATAGGGGATAATGCAATGAACTCCCAATAGAGAAGTCTTATCCTAGCACTACTCCAATAGCAGTTGACATACATCCTGACCCATTAGAGTTGGCCTGTAGGTAATCTTATTACTGATATATCTGTCTAGTCTTTAAAATAAAAGAACTTTGTAAAATTTTACCTCATTGATATGCATTGAGTTTCACAGTTTTATTATTCTTGCTGCAAAATAACATTTGGATGGATTTGGCCTGTTACCATCTTAAATGACTGTAGTAGAAAATGTAGCAGAATATTTACCTCATATTGGTGGGGTTCTCTTCAAAACGGTCATAAGACCTGAAGGGAAAAACATGCCTCTTGTAAACCGTGAATTTGTTAAAGCACAAAAACACATGCATAGCTCCACTTAGTTTCCAGTTATGTTGTACCCAGTACAGTACTGAAAGTTGATGAGCTTGTATTCACTTTGAATGCCATGCTTGTGTTCTGCTTTTAACTCTGAAATGCTTTGTACTTTTGAGTGAAGGAAGGGTCCTTTATGCCTCATGGCTAGATTCTGCATCCTGTGTCTACCTATCACTGTATCTATTACTCTTCCTCCATCCTTGCACATGCCACAGGATTGGGATTAACTCCCAGAATCACAGAGTCTGCTGAGCTGAAAGGTACCCCCAAGAATCATCGAGTCCAACCCTTAGCCCTGTGCAGGATCATCCCCAGGAGCCACACCATGTGCGTAATGGCCCCCAGGAGACAGTTGGCCCTCCTGGCTGCCAGGGCACTGCTGGCTCATATTCAACCTGCCCTTGACCAGGACACCCAGGTCCCTTTCCTGGAATGTGGCCTTCCATGGCGCTGCTTTCCATCTTCTCATTCCCCAGTCTGTACAAACATCCACGGTTGCCCCATCCCAGGTGCAGAGTCTGGCACTTCCCCTTGTTGAACTTCATACAGTTGGTGACTGTCCAGTCCTCCCATTTGTTGAGTTCTCAACAATGTCTCAAGTATTTCAACTTATTTGCTTCTAACAGTTGTATTTTTTCTATTTTTCTAATGAGAAGACTACTCTGATTTACAAAAGCATCCTTAGGAATCAGATGCAGACTTTGTACAATTGAATAGTATTTACTTATAAAAGACATACCTTGTATTAGCAGTAAGTTTAGATACCCTAGTCAAGTGAAATTACTACACCCGATTATACTGCATTTCTTCATGACATTACAGTTTGACATATAAAGGAGTTCAAGAAAATTATTTGCTCTTGTTCTATCAATTTGTTGACATATATTTGTAAACTGTAAAAACACATCTTTGTTTTATTGTCATTGTAGTGGTACAAGTGCACTGTGGGATCAATTAACCTGGTTAGTTTGTCTTTTAAAAACACAGTCTGAAATCAGAGTGATGTCATATTTTTAGTTTGTAAATAAAATAAAAGGCTGTTGGGTTTTAAAGACAACTGAGATTTTGTTGGAACTCTTAAGATGAGCTGGGAGTTTTTGCCTTTTTCATACATCTTATGTGGAAGAAATTCTGCATGACTGTAGATTAATTCTATAGACTACAGGAGATGATTATTAAGCAAAAAAAGGAAACTAGTTGACATAAATGTTTAGCGTTTTTATTATTCATTGTTCAAGTTTTTTAAATACTTCGTATACAAATAGAGACTATGGGGTGGGTGTGATGGATGAAAAAAGGTAACTTCAGTGTGGCCTCAGCAGTTCTCATCTGTGATCTCAAAATGGGTCAGTTTATTCTGTAACAGCCGCTGAATCGCTGCAATCTGCAGGCCGGGATACCGAGAGGATACAGGTGCTGGTTGGGTTCAGTTGACCAGACCCAGCTGCGCAGTGCAGTAGGTGTGTCCTGAGCCAGTTCACGTGTTCTGCACTGAGGGCAAGGGTTCCTGGGCACAGCGTTGGTGGTCTGCTGGTCAAACACCACCAAGCTCTCCCATGCAAACCAGTTCCTGCTCATAAGTCAGAGCTCTGCAGTTAGATGAGAGGCCAGAAAATCAGCTTTTCCTCTCTAGGGGGTGTACGTTACAGAAGTTCATCTGGACATTCACTGGTGTCCAGCTATGTCTGTATGGGCCCCTGCGCTGTTGTGAGAGGGAATTTGATCTCAGATTACTGCATCTTTTGCTTATGAATAAAGCTAATGATAATTGCAAGGTAGTCCAAAATTCAACATTAGTCTAATTATAGTAACTGAAGAATTTGGATCGTCAAATTAATTTTACTAGTGGTTGTCATATCTGAAATGCAGATATCTTGATAACATGGTGACATGTATTGCCTTTTAAAATTGCTGTGAAAAGCTACTGAATACTGCTTCTTATAACAATCTGCCCTCCTCTCATTTTATAAATGACATAAAATGGTAATGCATGATTAACCAAGTCTTTAGGGATTGCCTATTTAAGTCACTGTGAAGTTTTTTCAAATGATTTTTTCAAAACATTGTTAGATCGAAGTATACAAAATGCAAAGAAAGTAACACTTGCGGTGCAATTATACCTTGACACTAAATTATTGTATCGTTAGTTGCATTTTTTAAAACACATGCATGCTTTTACATTTCCTTAAAAGTCTTGTTTTCAAAATAGTTGTGAAATTTTCTGGTGTTTTCTCTTGTCCGGTGTTAATTGCCCTCAGGAGACAGATCTTTGAAGTCATGGAACTGAAATGCCACGTCTCAGAAATGGCAACTGTACATTCTGTTCCCTTTTCAGAGAGCACTTGGTGATCCCTGTGGGTCCCTCCCAACTCAGAATATTCTGTGATTCTGTGAAGTGGGACTTATTCTTTTGAGGAACCCTTAATATGCTAATGTGAGGAAAAGCACATTTATCAAAGGCAAAGAAATTATTCTCAAATAATTAGTCTCAAATAAGCATTTGTCTGAGTATTTGTGTATTTAGTTGTGTTGTTCATAACCTTTTAGATTTTTTTTTTTTATTACAAGCTGGTCCATGACCCTCTTAACTGGGCAATTTATCAAGTTTTGTCATCACTATTGGTGAAGATATATCTTGTTTTCACATTCTTTGCAGTAGTGCTGTAAGAAACTGCGTGGCTTGTTTTCCACTAAGTGTGCTCTGGGATCCAGAGATCTGGAATGAGCCAGGACTGATGGGTCACAAATAAGGACAAGTTAGCAGGAATCAAAGGAAAATTTTCTCTTTCTGCTACCCTGTTTCTGGTATGGTTGGATAATGGCTTTAGGTATCACACATACAATTTTTTCAGAAGAACTAACATGATTTAAAAACTGTAGCAATGACAGTTTTTAAATTTACATACATAATGTAAATTTGAGCTTTATGCTGAGAATGCTGCTGTGAAGTAGACCAAGTGTGATTTTCTGTGACAATCTAACTGTGTTAGAATTTTAGACTAGGTGACTCAAAGCTGCCCTGCTAAAAATAAAGCAGGTTTCTGTTTTAAAATCTGAGCTGTACACACAAATTCAGAATATATCTGCAAATAATAAAAAAAAGAAGCAAGCTTCTGTCCATGACAGACTTTTTTATGGTATTTAACTCTGGCATGCAGTTCAAAGGTTTAAAGATGCTGAGAATGAAGATACTTATAAGAAAAGGTAACTGTGACCTGGTCACATAAAGGTACCTTTTCAAGAGACCCCTATGTCAATAGCTCTAATATTTTTCTTGCAAATAAAAGAAGCTCTGTGGAGCAATTTGTGAGGTAGCACAGGCTTGACATCCAGATTTGCTTTTGTTAAATATTGTGTGCAAGTTAAATTTCAGAATCAATTTAAAGATTAACAAATAAATTCCAGAGCAGCTTCACTTACAAAATGGAGAATAGCATGGCCTGCTTTATTATACATGCTGAGGCATAGCAGTTGAGTGTGTTCAAAGTCAAGCAAGCAAGAACATGTGTGAGGTGACTGGTTGTTAATTGCAACATGATGGTGTGAGATGCATTTTGGGTTCTCTGTTTTTCTTTTACTCTTCTAATCTTTCCCATCCATTCTTTGAAACATATTGAGGAACTATTTTGTTAGTCCTGTGAAGATGAGTTTAATTAATCTTTTCTAGAAGATGTAGAAGGAGGGGGAGAATTTGACCAGCATCTGATCTGGGTTCTTGTTGGATTTTTCTCATGTAATTAGCATTATGAGAAGTGTCTAGTTCTTAGGATGCTTTTAGACAGCTGAAAGCAGACTTTTGTCTACTAAAAAATAAATCTGTTCCACCAAAGACACAAAAAATTTGTTTCTTACTCATGCTCTGAACTCACCACTGAGGTTGAACTTCTCTTTTATAATGTGTCTGTCTTAACAAGAACTGACCTCTTCCACTTTTCATGATCCCCTTTTTTGCCTTTTTTTTGCAAGCATGCAAAAGACACCTAATAGTCCCAGTTTTAAAGCTATGATTTAAAATTATATGGGTGAGGCAGCTAAAATAAAAAAGTTTTAAAACATATCCCACCCTGTTCTGTTCTTTATAGGGCTTTTAAAATGCTTTTACTTTGTAGTCTAGAGGCTTGAAATGGCTTCTGACACTAGACAAACTGTGCAATTTCCTCTTCACTCTCAGATCTTTGCAAGTGTTTTCTTTGAATTTGTTCTCTAATACAAGCTCACCATATCTCTTAGGAGTCTGTATTCATCTCATGTTCTTCAGCTTTCCCGTTGCTTTTCCTTTCTTTTTTCTCTATTCTGATCTTAAGAAGGGAGCATCCCTTTTTCCAAGGGAGCCACTCCAGGTTATTTGTCAGGAAAGCAGACATACCTCTCCCCTTCTAACAGTGGGACCAAGAATGCACTGGCAGGATGTCACATACTAGAAACTTTTCTGTTTATTTTGACAATCTGCGTAGGGAAAAGCTGATGTCTCTTTGAATAAATAGTGCTTGAGGTATCATTAGTACAGAATTTGTCAGGTGCTGCTTGTTCCATTGAGTGTTGTGACCCACTGTCCTTACGGGACAGGTGTTCTATAAGCAATTCCAGAACTGTTCCTTTTTTGCTTTAGTTTTTGTTTGAGAGGGTTGTGGCCAGACGCAGGGTCCATCTCCTTTAAGGAGAGTGCCTCCTTTTTTGGTAACATGCATAACATACAAGTAATTTAGTTATAAGGGAAAATTCAAAAGGAAAGCACTTGATGCTTCTGTATCTGCCTTATTGTATGATAGCTTTTTATTTGCTAGGAATGTGTTTCAGAAACAGACTGAAGGAGTTCGTAAAAATGCCCATCTTCTGCCGTTGTTGTGGAGCTATTTCAGTTGGCCCTTCCAGTTAGGTTGACTTTGGATGTGGGTAAGCATTCATTTTAACAGCGCTCATATTAGGATTGTAATCAGAGTGGTTACGAAAGAAGAGATGGTGACAACTTTTTCACAGTCACATCCATATTTGTTTGGCTCACAGCTCAGGGATCCAACGGTTGTTGCTACTGTCAGTAGCAGCAATACCAAACTAAGTTTGGTAACTGTATTACGGGAATTCACGTCCTTGTTGCATGAGCTGTCTTGTTTGGAGTCCTTCAGTCCTCTGTTTTCTTCTTCACAGTAGTTAGAATTCACATGAAACCTCAGGGGGTTATCAAATATTGCCAGTATGCCGACATGAAATAATTGCTTGTTTCCTTTAAGTCAGTGCAGTGAGCATCAAAAGCTTCTGAAAAATCTGAGCATAAATGAAAATCAATATATTTGGGCTGAACTTAGTGAGAACTGATACCAGTGGAAAGATGAAACCTTTCCTAGAAGTTAGTGCTTCAAATGTCGCACTTTGTTAAAAATGATGTGCAGCTTATGATCTTCTTCAGTCTAGGACAGAGCTTTTTAAAGTTGCTTTTTATTGACTACAGGTCTGTGCTGTTACTCTGACAGATACAGATCTTACATTTGAGACTTGCATGCTTGTTTACTCTAACAATCATGTACCTGCAAAATAACTAAGGCTTAAAATAACACTGTCTGGTCTGGAATATGGCAACTAAAGGTTCAGCTGAAATCCTCAGCTCCACAGTGCAGTTTGCACTCTCTGACATACTGAAACTGGCTCCAGAGCCCGGTGCTAAATATCAAACCTGAGTGCTCCTCCTGGGGGACCACGTCGCCTTTGGCAGTAAAGATCTCTGCCACAATGGCTGTCCTCTTCAGAAACAGGGGAGCTGTTAAAAATAACAACTGCAAAATCTGGAAGTAAACAGTCAGATTTGGAGGTAGAAGGAAGTAATTTATAGCTGTGAACACTAATGTATGTATCCTAACAGAGGCCAACTGAGTCAAGTCAATATAAAGCAATGTATTTTATGAGCATTTTATATCCTTTTGGAACGTGGCCTAGATTTTTTTCTGAGGATCAGCCCCCAGAAATTTTCTTCCAAGGAAAATTAGTGGCCTCAAAGCTTCTGAATTACCTGTAAGCTTTCAGTGGTGACAGTAAATCCAGATAACTATTCAGTAACTGTTTATGATAATGACCATTTTTATTTCTTGCTTTCTACAGAGTAATATAACTACAGATTGAAGCATAAAGCAAGATAAACATAGTAAAGAGTCCAGACAGGACTGAAAGACAGCTGAGGGGAAAATAAAGACTTTTGGGTTTGATTTTTTGATTTTTTTTTCCCCCCTGTGGCTTTTGTTGGTTGGTGTGTTTGGGGGGTTTTTTTTGTTGTTGTTGTATTAGAAATATTTAGCTCCCTGGTAGGGCTAGAAGGTAAAAACAGTTCTTTCTAGGGAAGTGGAGCATCTGTGGTAGACTACTGTCAGGCAGTTTTATTTTACCTACTTTTTCTTTGACCTTTTTGAGTCTCATTCTGTACTTGTCTCTCAGTATATCAAGTTGCTTATGCATCCACCAGTTTCTCCTGAAAGTGGTGGTGGGAGGGGTAGTACTAGATGACAAAAGTCAGCCTTTACTGTAGAAGTGACCTTTCTTTTAAACACTGCCAATAACAACTTTGAGACAAATAAAGAGATTTATAGTTGGGGTTGGTCCCCAAGACTGCAAAATTTGTGCAGAATGTGCCAGGGCTCAGCATCTGCTTGCTGACCTTATCTGTGGTGCTACAGCATAATTGTTTAATCATAGTAGCAGTTTAACTTTCATATGCTCATATGTTAAGATTTCTTTGGTAATGAAACAAAACAATTGAATGTTTTTACTCAAATCTATTGGTTGCTTCACTTTCAAGACTGTCAGTGTTGGTGTAATAGAAAATAAAATGTCCTGAGAGCACAAGTTACAGTTTTTCAATGTGTCCCTGCCCTCAGTCCAGCGTGCTGTGCAGGTGCTGTAACAGCTCCGTGTCTGTGACTGATCTCGCCAGGCATGTGGTGAGTTACAGACCCCACACAGGGAAGGTGAGGCTTCCAGCCAGGGTTTCTTTGCTTCTCTGGGTAAGCTCAGGCCTTTAATGCCTGTACCATGTTGTTTGAGCATGTTTTTTGTATCATATTTTCTTTGTGTAGGTTGAAAACTCAATCTTCTGTATGACAGAATAATTTAGGGATCTATTAAACCTCTAATTTAAAAAGTGATGTATTGGTGGTTAAATGGGTAAGCTTGATTAGAGGCAATGCTTTTGAATTACAGCAAGTCAGCATCTGCAGAAACTCTCCACTGAGACCAATAAAATAAAAAAGGAAAGTTATTTTTCAGGATGCAAAGAATTTCTTGTTTTTATCTGAACAAAGAGAAAACAATTGTTTTACAAATATGTATTGTAGGAATAAATGAGTTATTATGCACCTGCTATCACATCTTCCCTTGTTCCTGTGAATTTTAGGAAGTACCACCTCATTCTTCACAAAAACACTGTTTTGTGATTGTACTTCAGATAAAAATTCATAAACTGTAAAAAACCTCATGCCAAAATATAGGCTCCCTTGATAAGATACTGATTTAATTGCCTTCCCATGAGGGGATTAATGAGTTCTAGTGAGCAGATACTACACTTCTGCTAGTGCAATATAACTTATTATGGTGAGTGTCAGGGCAAGTTTTTTCAGTTTTGGTGCTTTAGGGGTTTTTTTTCTTAAATAAGTTTTGGACCATCATGGTCATGAAACTGAAATACAGGATAAATGAGTATTTAAATATCTCATTCTGAAAATGAGCTGTAATATAAAATTTTGAATATCTCCTAATAGCAATGAATTTTGAAGTTAGGTTTACTTCAAAAGTCCTTTGTAGACATTTTAGGTAGGGTTTTATGTATTTCAGTCTTTTTAATGTGGGCATTGCAAGAATGGAACGTTGAAGTTGTGAACTAGGAATTGACAAATACAGGGTTTAATTCTGCAGAGATTTGTAATCCAGATACTCCTTTCTCTACAGAGACCTTAGGGGTCTTAGAGGTCAATTCAGTACTTAGAGGGGGCTTATGAATGGAATTATGGAGATGAATGTTTTAGTAGGGCTAGTAGTGATAGGACAGGGGGTATTGTTTTTAAACTAAAAGATGGCGGATTTAAACTAGAAATAAGGAAGAAAATTTTCAGAATGACAGGGGTGAAACTTTGGGACAGGTTGCCCATAGGGGTGGTGGATGCTCCATCCCTGGAAACGCTCAAGGTCAAGGTGGATGGGGCTCTGAGCAACGAGATCTGGTTTAAGATGTCTCTGGCAATTGGAGGTAGGTTGGACTAGATGACCTTTTTAGATCCCTTCCAACCCAAACCATTCTATGATAAGCAATGATCAATCCAAGGAATACTGAAGTAGTTCATGCAGTCACTGGAATACAGGAAACCCTTACTGGAATGTGCTGTGCTGTTTCTCAATACCCTAATCTGCAGTAAAACTCTGGTTGTGCTCAGGTCGTCTCTCTGATGAGGAAATGCATTTTCATCATGAACAGTCTTGACAAAAGTCTTGTCAAACAAAGATACCTTTCTGCCCTATGCCTTGGTTTCAGGGAGATTAGTGAGAAATCTTAAATAGAATTAAATGAAATTACCAATTTACTGCATTCATGATCTTCTTTCTTCTCTAATTTAAAACCAAGTGAGAAGAGAGGGTTCCTTAACAATGAGGAACTACACAAAATGGTATTGGCATTCTGTGGAGCTTGAGTTAACTTCTAACAGTAACTGAGTGCCAAAAACTTCTCTGGACTCCGGGGCTGAGGTGCATGTGAAGTGTGATATAGTACTGTGAGTGGAAACACACCCAGTTACTACTGTGATTTCATATGAATCTACCAGAGAGGCTGTAGGCAAGGGGATATCAAAATTTCATTTTTATTAGGTTAGTAGTATTGTCTGAGAGTTAGAAAATAAAACATTTGCTGTTTTTTCTTCTTTTCAGTACTTTAAAAACATCTTTACTGAAATGAATAAAGGTTTAAAGGGGCATTCTGTGGTTGTCTTTAAATATTCAAGTTGGTTTTAGGTTAAGTTAGATTAGTTATGCTTAATTCAGGTTAGTTCAAACTCATTTTGCATTACAGTAGACTTCCTAGAATTAGTAAAAGTTGTGTTACAATTGTTTTGCATTCTTTGTTTCAAAAGAAATTACAGAGGAATATATGCTGTTAACTGCTTTTGAAGTGATATGCACTGTTTGGAATATTTAAATAACTAATGAATCCATTTATAATAAATCTTTCATATTTTGAAAGAGTATGCAAAATTAAGCCTGATAAAAGGGATAGGCTTTTGTGTTGTAATCTCATATTTCATCGTGCTTTTTGGACTTGCATGCTATAAAAAGGATGTTTTAAATTAAAAGTAGTGTTTGTGGTTGCTTGAAAGTCCTCAGAAAAACCTACTTGGATGTTAACAGAAATGGAATCCTGTTGCTATTTGCCTTTTCATGCATGCTAAGTCAAAAGTGTAATATCTAAATATGCTACAGGGAATTATTAAACTTGTACATTTATTTCCTAGCCAAAACTTAAAATTATCTGCTAGCTTTCTTGCTGTAATGTAGTGCTTAAAAATATGGACAGTTTAACAGGAAATAAAGTTGTAGAAGGTTTCCAACCTTTAAAATAATTCCCATTTGGTTGCAAATTCCATTGCAATTAGAAAAGGCCATAACAGTTTTTAGTTTTATTTAAGACATAGAAAAATAGATCTGATTTCCAAAAGTGTGGTGTATTGACAGCTCTGAAGTATTTTAAATTCTAGCCAGAAGCAAAACATAATTGATATTTATATTATCGGGTACGGCAGCATTCTCAGTGCTGTCATTTCGCTTGTAATTTTCTCCTTGCTTGTAAAATTGTCTTATTTATTATTTGCACTTTATTCTTAATCAGTTTTGCTAATGTAGTAAAAACATTGAAATGTTATTATATGATTAGCAATTTTCCACTATATTAATCTGGCATTACATTATCCTGTGTGGTGACAATAATGATTTCTAATGTGGTAATGAGAGAGAGTTATTAACATGTCCCAATATTTAATAGTTTCTTAATTGCAAGATGGAAAAATATTTTAGGTTACCATAACCAGCTGTATTAGTGGCAAGAATTGCAAAATGTGGGATCTGGGATGTAAAATTGCAAAGATACACTTTGAATGGAACATTGTCTCCATCGCTGTAAAGCATTTTGGTTTTATGCTTCTTTTCAGGAATCATGTGGTTATTCATAGGGTATTTTTTTCCCATATATTAAACTCAATATTGACAAAGAGATGAAGACTTGCAGATTTAGTGCACATTTACCAGTGTGCATTAAATAGGTATGCAATACACTTTTTTAATGAGGAAGGTGAAAAATCGGTGCTATCCAGCTGGGAAGATGATTTAAAATCATTAAACTCTCCTAGCTGTGACACAGTACACTGAAAAAGCCACAGAGCAAACTGAGAGCTGCACGTTAACAGGAATGCAGATTCAGAACCAGTTGTGATTTATCTGACTCACTGCATTGGGTGGACTCTTACATTCAGTAGATCATTTAAGAAGTATTGGAGATGCTTCAGAATACAGAAGTTAGAAGTCCAGATGGAGCTTCTGGCCTTTTTTGTGTGTATGTGCCTGCATGGAGGGAGCAGGTTTTTCTGTGTTTGTGTCTATCTGTTTGTAGAGAAACGTTATATATAAAGTCTTTTAAAACGTGTTTTGTTTTTTTAATTAGGCTATGAAAACTATTGAGAGTTTACTCTGTCTTTATTTAAAAAATTTAATGTTTCACAAAAATACATTTCCCATTTAATTTTAGCTGTTTTATACATAACTTGAAAAATTGGTGGGGAAGAGTAGAAGAAGGGGAAAATAATTATACTCAGTGAAGGGAAAAAGTGTATTTTCAAATCTAAAAGTATTATAAACATGTATAATATAACAATACAATGTGTACTGACAAGTATATTGACAAAAAAATCTTGCTCCAACAGCAGTGTAGCAGTGTGTTAACCTTCAGATGGGAAAACACAGCATGGAAGTAGCCCTAGAGATAGAATTATCAATGAACCTCAGCACTTGTCCAGTGCTCAATGTCGGATTGCTTCTAGAAATTAAAATTTCTGGCAAGTCTCTCCAATACAGTGGTTTTAGGATTGGAACAGCAGCAAAGTCATAATTTAAAAGTAAAAATACTATTCTAATGCATTCTTAGGTGAAAAGTGTCCAGCAGGAAATGTGTGCTGTTTTCCTCATACCCTTTTCAAATGAACAATTTAGTTTATGAGGTAGTGTTAATGACATATTAAAGACATTTCTTTTAAAGGTTCCACTGGAGTGACTTGCATTTTACTACCCAATAAAAACAGTGAGGTTTCTAACAGGATTCTTATAACGGAGAATTTTGCATAATATAACTGTCACTTGAAGGCAGTATTTATGAACATGAGGGCAGCCCTGTAATAAGCAAAGGATGCGCTTTCACTAATTTTGCATCTGCTACAATTAAGAGATAGATTTAGATTCACATTATGTAGCATGTTGTAAAACAGATTCTGTGAATGAAGCTGAAATGTTTAGCCTGCTTTTATTACATGTTTAAATAGCATAAGGAATTGATGTTTTCAATACTCATCCCTCTAAATATATATATTGTTCTCAGTGATTAATTTAAATGCCCTTCTTTGTCTCAGTGTTTTGCTTCTACCGAAAGTATTGTACTCTCTTCATTTTTAATGTGTGAAACTCAGTGAAAACTTGCTCATATTTCAGATTTTTTTTTCAAAAAGAAACAGTTGTAGACTTGTAAAAACATTGCAAATGCCAGCATGGCTTTCCTCACTATTGTGTATTAACTGGTTTTTAATCCCCAGATTTCTATCAGCTTCTCACTGCATTTTATCAAAAGAACAAATTGTGCATACCTACTTTACTCTTTGTTTTAAATGGTACACTGCAGTTCTACATTGAAGGAAATTTTTCAGGTTATGGTTGAAATACTATGGTAAGGTCAGACAATCTGGAATCATAGACCAAATAAGTGTTTTCTCTCTCAAATAAATTAATAATAGCAATGATATGTATAGTGACACCTCTGCTGGGGTCGATGGGGTTGATAGCAGGTCAGGCTGTCAAGCTAGTCAAGCCCCTTCTTATAACATCTAGTTTCTGATATGTATAATCTGGGTTACTGAAAATCGTGTTAAAATAGCACTTCAGCTTTTCCTCAAGTTTTGTATTATTTCAGGACCTACTTCAGATGAATGGCTTAAAAAGCAACAGCACTAATGAGGTTTGATGTTTAGATGCTGTACTGACTGTAATGATGCTGCAAAAGTTGAGAGCATTGCTTTTACTACTTAGTGTCATGTTTCAGTAATGTGTATTTGCTTCTGCTTTGCAGCTTTCTTGCCCACCTGTATAGTTAAATATGCCTCTTGTGGTGTTGAATGCTGGTTACAGAGATGAACTGTCACTAATAGAATAAATGCTCATGAAGGTGCCCTGTAAAAGCATTAGCTCCCTAATGATATGGGCTGGAGATTGTCCTTTGCCATCTCTTTCAGATGTTCCTTTGTTGTGATGGGTGAAATATGGAATGTTAGTTGTATTTTGATTTATCTTTAAAGTGACTATTGATAAATTCATGGTTTTTCTCTTCATACATATGTATTTTCCATTTCCAGCCAAAAAGTTTGCAACACTTCTCTTTTGGCTATTAGAGGCAGGAGTTAATTTGTGGAGTTCTACATAATTAACAGAAGATGCATAAACAAAGGTTTATAATGGTATACATAATTTTCACCTTAATTTTTGCTTTCTGTGTCATAAATGACAACACTGCAGATTTCTGGATGATCCCACAGCAATGTTCTGTTTCCTTTTCTGTGGTTGGATTGTTCTTTTGTGCTGTGATATTGTTACACGTGGGAGGACACCTTTTCTCAGATCTCATGGATAAGAAATGAGGACATTTAAAAATAGATGGTTTTCCTCTTGTGTCAAAAGATGATGTTTGAAACTCAGCATCTTAACAGATGGTTAAGAATACTTTCTATTTATTATTTATCTGAAAAACTTTCATATACTCATAGATGTCCTTTTTCTCTGTAGCTATCTAAACATCAGCTTGTAAATGAAATGGGTTGTACTGGAAACGAAATAGTATTTTCTGTCGCTGTATCAATATTTCTCTTCTTGCCTAACTATTGTGAGTATTCTTCCTGTTTGTCTAAAAACCCCCAAGAAACCAATGAATCCCAAACAGCCCCGAACTAGCTTTTATTCAAGTATTTCTCAAGCAACTTGACTGCTTCATTACCAGGCCTGATTTTTTTAGTTTGATGGTTCTACATTTACCTATGCTTTATATTTCCCCTCCCATGTCTTACAGTATTTTGGTTTTTTCTTTAGTGGTGATTGTGCATATTAATAAGAAGGTCATGTGTTCCCTCAAAGTTTTCTTCCCTAGTAGTCTAGTATCTAACTCTTGGAAGAAAAACTTTGAATTTATGCCTTCTTATGTAATTTATTAAAAAAATCTTTGATCATCTTCTCTGTGCTCTGGTGCATTCTGAATAGGTGCTGGAATAGTAGCTCTAAGTTACTAGAGCTGTAAAAAGTATCTCATTGATTTTTATCAACTGCAACATTTGCATCAAAATGTTGGTAGCTCGTCTTTTAGAGTGCCTATGAGCCTACCTGGCTCTTGATTTTGTTAATTCTACGTTGTTGCCAGTGACAGAGGAATGTCCCCAGCTGTCTTATTATGAGTGACTTCTAAAGGTTCACATATAGTTTCCATCTGTGAATTAATCTGTGAGCTGCCTCAGAACCCTTGAGAGAACTATACTGAAATAGCCTTTTGACAGAGACTGTTTCCCACTTCACATCATTTATTTCTGATTGTTCTCTTCTGGGTTTTGTGTATTGCATTTGCAGTGTACTCTACACAGCTGGTGGTCATTTGTCATCTCATCTATATTGATCTCCTTGGCTGTGTCAAACAGCTCACAGTCTGTTCCACCAGAACCTGAACAAAATGTATACTATGACGATGTTCATTTGTCCTGGGATGAAAAATAATGTCATACTCCAAGCAGGGAACCCCATCGATTATAGAATTCTTATATTTTCTGAAAGTGTTCTGTATTAATAAAAGAAATATCAAACCTGATAGTTCTAATAGTCAATTACCACCCTTTAAATTACAGGTATATAATCTTTTCTTTGGCCAAATCCATACAGCCATAAGAACAATAGCAGTGTGCAGATTACAGCTTTTGCAGGAAATCAAGCAGGGAGTATGCAAGTCTCTGTTGTTTCTTTCTGTATTCATCTTTGCAGTAACAATGTCTCTGCTCGTTTTCACAAACCTTAATTGTCATTCAGAGTATCCCATTTGAGTTCAATTATACGCTCTTAAGGGGAAGAAACTCTGTTAATGTTTATCTGTAAAGCACTGTGTTCATTTATAGCACTCTGTAAGTAGTGATCAATTTTCTTTTATACTATGCATTCTGGTTTGTACTAAATCCATTTCAGCAGGCAGTAATTTTTCAACACCAATTCTTCTCAGTGTATGTGTTATTGGTAGTTCAGTAAAAAACTAGAACAGTGGCATGCAGTTTTTACTTACTTTTTATCAATTTTATTTCTTAAATAACATTTTCAAAAGCAGTAAAATTACATGTTATTTAAGAACATTGCATACAGGTCAGGATAAATCTTACTACTTCTATTTTTTCAAACCCCATGTTGTTCTTGTGCCAATTAAGAAAAAAACCAGTAGGGACATCTGTTTATGCATACAGGAAAGCAGTTTTATTTTCTTCTAGGAGGGCCATGTAACAGATCAGAGTGATTAAGTGCATTGTATTTAATGTCTTTGTTTTGGTTTTAAGTACTTTTGTATAAAACATTAGAAGTGCCGAGAATGAATGATAAGAAGTTGCTTATTCATATACTTACGGTAGGGAAGGAACTAAAGTGAGCATAGGATCATGTGTCTCTGTTAACTTTGCACTGAATATTAAAATGTGAAGAGTAGGAAGCCTGCAGGACTACTAAAAGAGATGCTAAAAGAGAGTGGTTTTAACACTGTGCATTTGCCAGAATAGGAGCTGGCTCTGAAGATTATGAAGTAGAAATGTGTTTTTCAGTATTAATTCTGCTTATGGTTACCTGATGTCACAAAAAATGATTCAAATAAAGTTATGCTGGACTTGCTGATTTCAGTTCTTCTACTAAGTAAAAGGGAGTTTAGATTCACCACAGCTGACAGCCAAATTGGCTTCGCAACTCTTTGGAGTGCTTTTGTGACTTTAACAAAGAATACTGACCACCTGTTTAGGAGTTTATAATAATATTTTTGATGTTTCTTATAGTTTAAAAGAGTAAGAGTGGTTGGCATACTCCAGAAATCTTTATGCTGGACACGTTTGCTAGATTCCACTTAAGACCTGTGGAGGAAAAGGCCTGAGGAGTCAGAGTTGCACATTTCCACACCGCAGGTCGCTGCCAAACAGGCAATGCTGGCTGACACTTCCCTGGCTGCCCTTGTTCCTTCTCTCAGTCTTTGCAGACTCTGCCTGAAGTACCATCCTGGGGCTTTTTATTTGTTGTTTAGTGTCCACACAAGTGGCCAAGGGCATTTCTGCCTTTTAGCCCTTCTTCCTACCTTCTGAACCATTTAGGTTCCTGTAGATCTGTTTAAACATCTGAAGTTGCATTTTGAGTATGCAATAATTCTTGCACACTCCTGTTCCCCCAATTCTCTGAACAGTGAAGCTGGAAGAACCTGAATCTGCTTAAATGAGGATCAAATTTTGTGATTCTCAGTTCTGTAAATCCTCTGTCCTGCTGGCAAATGGGAATCTGATGCAGCCAATTTCTGTTGTGTCAGAGAATATCATTGGTTATACCATACCTGAGAACAAGAGCTTCTCATGAACAATTTCATATTCTCTTCTGGTTAATGGTCACACAGAAACTCTCAGAGCCACTGAGCACCTTACTTGTAGTGTTGACATGCAATATTTTATCTCAACTCCAATGTCTACTGATATTGGTTAATCTACTACTGTTGAACATGTAGGTCACTGTGTTCAATACTGAACTTCAGTTATTTAGGCATGTAGTCTTGAAAAGTTTTATGAGTCTTGATTCACACTGAAGAAATGCTGACAGAAGTGATTTCTAGTAAAACATTCTTAAAAGTTAAGTTTCTTCCTTTTAGGATTGAAGATGTGACTACAAAGAATTGTTACAGGGATGAAAGATTGCTAGACATAGGAACTGACAGTTTGTAAATATTAGTTGTCAGAAAATAGACATTTGTGGTGTTATCAGTTCAAATGAAATATAGTTGTCCCATGGCTTCTTAGTAGCTAAATAAAGCTCTTATTTCCTAAGATCCTTTTTTTTCCCCGACTTGCAGTGTGTTTTGGGTTATAGCTATTATATATTTGCTCTTCTGACGTATTCCCATGCAGGATGTTACCAAATGAAGTATTTGGCAAAATTGCTCCTCTGATTTTGCAAGAATAAATAACACATCATCTGTAGCTGAAGTATCCATATATTCTCCTTGGAAACATACGTTATGGTAGGAACCTCAGGATTTTCTGAAGTGTTCTATCAAAGTTTTAAATTCAGAAACACTAAGTATGGAAATGTCACAACAGTCATCTCAGAAACTGCTTGGTTACTTGCAGTTTATGCATCAAATGGAATGTAATCCATAAGCGTGGTGAGAAGGGAAGGGGGATTTCTTTGCGTCGTGTGTTCATTTTGTAAGATCAGAGGGCAGTAAAAGCTTACTAGAAGGGCATTGTGATAAAGTAGTAACTCAAGATTGTTACTTAACTTTGTAGTGGTCCATTTACACTATTTGAAGTAGGTTGACTTAAAAGCCAATGAAGAGCATATGTTGAATGCCAACATAGGTCAAATTTTTAAGTAATGTGTAAGCAAATCCTGCCATTTCCAAATAATTACAATGTAATTTTGTGTATTGTGTGGACAGCTGCTGTTTACAAGAGAGGAAATTTAGTGATAACAGTTAAAAACTGCCAAATGAGAAGGCAGGATAACTCCATAGACTGCTGTATTTGAATGCACTTCAGTTTTCTTGTGCATGAAAAATACTTGATAATGGCCAGTAGTAGTTATTCTATGCCATAAATTGTTGGATACATCCTTTATTACAGTAATACACTAAATTGTTAGCTTGCTAATAAGTTCAAAATAAAAACTGAAACCTCAGTTGATGTAGTTTTTGGATGTTTATTCAGTAGTATGTTTTATTGCTTGTTGCTGTGCAATCAGTTGCTCAGAAATTCTGTGATTTGCCATGGCTGGTAGGGCACTGAAGTGTCTTTGGAGTAAAATAGATTAAGCAAAAGATAGACTTCTTACATACAGTGATCTTGAGACCCAGAGGTCAAAGAGAGGTGACATAGCCTGCTCTAAATGTTTCAGCTTTTGCACGTTTAGGTTTGAAAATTAGGATCTCTTAGCTATTGCTTATTTGCTCAGGATTTTACCTTTAGCTTCATACTAAATGCAGGCGTTTAAAAAATCCTAATAGGCATTTCGGACTCGGTGTTTTTAGAGTTGGAACTTGGTTGGGTTTGGTTTCTCTCGTTACCATTATCTCTTCCTCTCAAGGTATGTTAATTAAAATGTTTCTGAGGTAAAAAAATAAAGCCTAAGGTACTTTTAGTGGCCAGTCACTTAAGTATTAGGTTAATACGAGCACTTACAATTAATTTGGCTTCTGGAGGCTTTGTAAGTCGTCAGCCTGCAATCCTGTCACTCTCTGTGAACATCAAAGATGTCATGTGAGACACAGACTATCTACAACTTGCTCTTTGTTTTGGAATTATTCATTAATTTAGATTTTCTGGTTAATTTTGCCTAAAGAAGAAGAATTTAGCATGCTATTTAAATGTAAACCTCATAATTGCCTGAAGAGGAAGATTCACTTAATTTGGAACTGCTTAAAGATGGTTGCACATCTGTGGAGGCTGTAATAATGAATGCTCAATTGTGTACATACTCAGGGAAATATTTCATGGTGGCTGCAGATGTGAGGTATGAAGTTACCTTTCTCTTTGAAAGTAAGACCTGAAGTTGTCTGGATACCACAGACATTTATACCTTGTACTTCCCTTCACAAATTTGTCAGCTTCATCTAAAAACCACCTGACTGATTTTCTACCCTCTTCTGCTTTTTCTAAAAAGCTCTTCCAAAGTAAATAATACTGTAATTTGTGTTCTGTGTGTTTCCTGGATAATTTGCTTCCATGTTTGTATCAAGATTCTCCATGATGTAGCCTTTTACACAGAATTGCAGCGTTACTGAGGTTGGTTCTCAAAGCAGGATCACCTAAAGCAGGTTACTGTGCACTGGCAGGTTTTGCATGTCTTCAAGGATGAGTCTCCATAGCCTATCTGGGAAACCTGTGAGAGCTTTCAACCACCCTCACCATAAAACAGTGTTTCCTTTACACTTAAATAGAATTGCCTGTATTTCAGTTTGTGTCCATTGCCTCTCATCCATTGTAGAGAGCTTGGCTCTGTGTTCCTTGCTGCTTCCCACAGTCTGTTTGTACACCTTGGCAAGACCTCTACTGAACCTTCTCCTGGCTTAACAGTCCCAGCTCTCTCAGCCTCATGGCAGATGTGCCAATCCACTATTCATCCTGGTGGCCCTTCAGTGGACTCAGTCTGGTGTGTCCTGCTGAGGAGAGGGGATAAATCACCCCCCCTGACATGCTGGCCATGTTCTTCTGATGCAGCCCCAGGATGCTGTTTGTGGTCTTTCTTGCATGGGTGCATTGCTGGATCGTGTTTGACTTATGTGCTAGGGCCTCCTTGTGTTGGGGTTTTTTTGGCAAAGCAACCCAACCTCACCTCCCCCAGTAGTTGTTTTTGTTGGGTTTGGGTTTTTTGTCTTTTTGTTTGTTTTGTTTAGGGGTGTAGGGTTGTGTGGTTGGTTTGTTTGCTTTTTATTTAAAAAAAATAGTGTGTTTTAAGGCATCTCAGATTGTCTAAGTTGGTTTGTGGTCAATTATTAATCTATATCCAGGCATCACTGCCTATAACTTTCTGGGAATTGTATACTACCATTTTCCATTTCTGCAGCTTCATTAATAGTTCCCTTTGCAGCATTAAATCAGATACTTCAGTCAAGTCCAGACATATTAAATATCAAAGACAAATGTCAGATTTGTCTGGCATAATCTACCCTTAGGAAGTCCATGTGACAGTTTCTTCACTTTTACTTCCATATGTTTCATTCAGCTATTCAAGAAGAGTGTTTGTAATTTTGCATGATGTTGAGGTCGCATTGCACTTCTCCGGTTACCATATTGTGTTTTCCCTTTCTTAAGTGTAAGAGCTGTTTCTTTCTCCCCATATTTGCAGTACATGGTGTTTCACTAGTCAATCTATTGTATCCTATAATTTTTTTATAGATGCCTATTAATACCTGTGGGCAAAAAACTGTATGTCTCTGAAGGAGATATTTTCTGTAAGAAATGGTACTTGAGGTTCTTGATCATGTTTCCAATAGCTTTATTAAGAATTCTCTGTGCATATTTTTCATGTTCTTACTTCATCAACTATTTAAATTTGTAACAGTTTTAATTGAATGACAGATTGATTGTTTTCCTGACTGTTGTGCTGCAGTGTTGGAAGCCAGGCAGAAAAGAAGGCATGTGACGTGGAAGTGAGAACTAGTGGGAAAGCAAGATGTAGGCAGCTGCTGGGCACAGTACAGTAAACAGTTATTATAGAAATGCCTACCCAAGAAGTGGTTGCAGGTTCTCTGGGAGGAGCCTGGGAAGCCGCTGTTGGGGCCAGCGTGGGGCAGGCACAGTGGCCGTGCAGCTGCGATGGGCGTGAGAAGGGGCAGAGGGGACACTGCCAGAGCCCCTCCTGCAGCGCACACACCTGAGCGCCTGCTCTGCCCACAGCTCTGCCAGGAACAGCAGCGAGGGTTGCCTTAGTTACTAGGCCTTGTCAGGGCTCCCAGACACATCAAACTCAGTCCTTTGTAAACTCACTATGCTTTTTCCTTATCCAAGAGGGAGCCTGCCCATTTTTCTTAATGAAAAGAGAGATTGATTCGTTTCCTTAGGTGTGTTCAAGGAGTAAAACTATCTCCCATTTCCTTTAGTGCCTTGTGTTTGAATATGAATTATCATTTTATCAATTTTTACATCAGTAAACATGCGTGGTGCAAACGCTTAAGTAGAATAAATGTATGTAGCTCATTATTAGTCTCCTGTCTAGTTCCCAATCAAGGGCTAATTAAGCACATTGGGATGATAGTGCTTTTGTGGATAAGAGATCCCTAGACTCTTGCTTCCTAACAGGAAGATATTGAGAAATAAGTACATGAAACAAATAAATTTTTTTCCCCCCTGGGAAATTTTTGTTTATTCATTTACTTAAATATTTATGATACTGTGATTCTATTTATATTCTGTGTCAGACAAAGACGCTGAAGGCAGTATTTCTGAATGTTCATTCACGCTGTAAGTTCCACAAAGGAAGATCTCAGGAAGCGTTATTTTGTGAACTTTGTGACAGCATGTTCAGCTAGTGTTTTCAGATTTTAAAACTAATATTTTTTTAAATTAAAAATTCTTAATTTTTTATTTTTATGTGAATAATTTTTAGTATGCATGTTCACGTGATGGAAACAAACTCCTTGTGTTACTTAGGAGTGTACCTTTTATATAATTTATATTGTTCTAGTCTGTTAAAGCACTTTCATCTGACTAATTTAATCTGTTTAGTAACCTCAATGGATTTAAGGTCAGTTTTTGTATAATGTTTTCTGATTTATGATGCCACTCGCTGTCATCTTCATAATAATGATTCTGTAATCAACAGGTTTGCAACAACATACTCTGAAACTGGTTTGGGTTTTTTTAAAGTACAACTTTATGTTTTGCAATCAGTACTTGAAATCTATTAAATGTTGAAGATATAAGCAAAGATATGATTAAGATTACTATACTGGGTAAAAATTAACATAAGTTATAAATATTGATCATCATAGACATGTAGGGTTCATATTACACTGCATAATTACTAGACCAGTAATAAGAAACTCCACATTTTATTGACTTTTTATGGAACTTGTGATCTTTGGGGGATTTTGAAAGCTCTAAGTAGCTCTTAAATGTTAACTTCCATGTGTTTTCAGTGGGTAGTCCTCTGAAATTTTTAATATTTCCTGTCATTACTAATGTGGAATGGACTATTTAAAATTGGACTCTTATGCTATTATAGTATTTTAAAAAGCCATTCTTCAGTCAAATGTTCAGCACCAACTCAATTGGTCATTAATATATATTTCAACTGAATGCTTTCAACTGGATCAAAATCAGATAACAATAAGAATTATGTCTGTGTCAAAATAATACTGATTAGTTATCTTAGCAGACTGCTAATCTTGTTGCATTATTTTTATAATTCTCTGAATTATTGCAGTTACAGTAGTAGTATATTTTATTTTGACTTTCTAATGAATCATACAACACCTTTTGGAAAATTGAGTGCTGCAATGCTTCCATCTAGAAGTCTTTGCCAAATGTGGTATTATTATTATAAAGTAGGTGTAACTTCCTTTGCCAATCATATGAGCTATGATAGCAGAATGGAATGCCAAGTGCTGGCAGCTGTTTGTTCTTTTATTCACTGTCTTTGATATCCCTTGCTTAGTCATTAGTACTTCCACAAACATTTAGCAGGTTAATGTGTCAGCTACATATCAGCTATGAAAGTATTTTTGGCAGTCTTTCAAAGAAACTTTTCTTTTGTGGCTGAAACAATCCAGTCTTCTATTCAGTGTTTTAAAAATAACTTGAGTTTGGATTGTACAAATTGTAGCTGTAAAATTGAACATGGGTGTCACAGTTTTTATGAAGTGCTTAAAAATCTATTAGGTATAATTTATTATGAAAACTTAAATTTAGGAAACCTAAAGGCACAGTTTTTCACCCACTGTATAGCCTTGTTTTAGTCTGCCCAGTATTCTAGAGTGAAGAAATAATAAATGGGTACAAAGACAGCACAAATTGCAGATTAAAGAAAAATAGGGAATACTTGCAGGTAAGCTTCCATTAGCCATATTAAATTCAGTGTCAAACTTTTAAATTTACATCTTTTAGTGTGTAGAACATTATGACATCTTAATCTACTCAGTCTTCATATAATAAATCACTGCAGCTTCTTCTCCGCGGCGTCACTTCTACCTCTCAGAAGCTCAGCAGGGTCAGCCCCGATTAGATGGGAGACCTCCTGGCAATGCTGGGGGCTGTAGGTTCTAGTTCTGAGGACTTCACTGTCACCGTCCAAGCTCACTCGGCCATGGCAGATGAACCCCAGGAGTTAAAGGGTGGGGCCAGTTCTGCGCACACTGTGCCTCACCTAAAACATCCACTGTGCAGGCTGGAAGGGCACACCCATGTGGGGAGAGCCCTTCCCAAATCTTTGTTCGTGAAGTCGAGCCGTCATCATCATGTCATGATTTTTTCCTGTTCTTCAAAGCTTACAGATGTGTTTTCTTAACACTTCTGAAGTTCATAGAATCATGTAATATCCTGATTTGGAAAGGACCCACAAAGATCATTGTGCACAGGACAGCCTACATGTGCCTCAGAGCATTGTGCCAACACTTCTCAAACTCTGTCAGGGTCAGTGCTGGAGAGACTGTTCAGTGCTCAGCCACCTTCTGGGTGAAAAACCTTTTCCTGATATCCAGCCTAAACCTTCCCTGACTCAACTTCAGGCCATTCCCTCGAGTCCTGTCACTGGTCCCAGGAGTGAAGAGATCAGTGCCTGCCTCTCCTCTTCCCGTCACAAGGAAGTTGTAACTCCTTTTCTCGCCCTGAACAGACCAAGTGCCCTCAGCCACTCCTCATACAGCTTCTCTTCAAGGCTCTTCATCTCTTTTTAGCCCTTTTTGGACACTCTCTAATACCTTAAATTGAAGCTATTATATATAAATAGCTTAAAAAAGTTAAGACAAAATTTCTTCTCTTCGGTGTTTATCTGTATGACCCTGATATTAAAGAGTTAAGCTGTTTAAAACAGAAGTAGTTCTCAGCAGTTATCATGACTATGCCCACCTGGAGCTCTCTGTGCTGTGACTGACTAGCTCAGGTTCTGAAGTGTGCAGCTTTTCTATGTGGAGTTGGGAAGAGTGGTGTGTTATCAAAGCATCTTCACACTTGCCTGCGGACTCTGTACTGTGTATCTAAAGGAGTCCATTGGCACTGTGATAAACATGCATAACTGCCATTAATAGGAGTTATGCCTGAATGTCAAGAGCAGAGTAACTTCTCAATGCAGTAAAGGAATTAATTAAGCTGTGTTTGGTTGGTTGGTTACTGAAATGTGATCATTAGACTCAAAGGAAAAGGATCTTTTAGAGTGATGGACTAGTTTACTTTGTACTGTGCAGAAACCTATTGATTTGCCAAGGCAGAGCTATGTGAAGGTCCATCAATTTTTGTATACTTGCTGTATGATTATGGTGACTATATAGCATAACAAAAGTAGTAAAATTTTGTTACTGATTCTGTGAGATGTAAAAGAAACTTAGTTTATTTGTGTAATTAAAAAACTGAAATGAGAGCTTTTTTGAAGGTTGCTTGTAAAGAAAAACCTGACTTGTTTCTGCCAGCCATTTTGACATCTAACATGATTATAGTAACCTCATGAAGAATTACTCACAGAAATAATTTGAGAACTTTAATTAAGAGAACCACTGAGTTATGTATTCAAACGCCTTCTTCTGCTTCATTTGGTGTTAATAGTGTTGTATTTGTTTTTTCTCTTCTCTGTGTGTTGAGTCAGATAGTTAGGGGGAGTTCTTGTTTTCTTGTTTGGCTCTATTCTAGGCCCCACTACGGAACAGAAACTAATCCACTTATTTTGTCTGTTCTGAAAATTTTGTAACCTGTTCTTCTCTCCACAGTGCATCTTTTATTTTAATAATGCCTGAAACTAAATGTGAATGTCTTCTTGAGTGCAACTGTGATGATCTGGGAGGGAAAAAGAGTATTTGTGGAGAGTGACTTTAAATTTTTTTTTCACAGTATGCTGTAGCACCCTGCAATTTGTGTAGAAGGTAACCAGTGGTTCCTGTTAGAGTGCATGCAGAAGGTTTCACTTAGTGATTCAGATATCAGATTGCATATTTAGAGTCATGGAATCATTATGGTTAGAAAAGACCTCCAAGATGGAGCAAACCTTGCACCAAACACCACCTTGCCAACTAAACTGGAGCTCTGAGTGCCACATCCCGTCATTTCTGGAACACCTCCAGGGATGGTGATTCCACCACCTCCCTGAGCAACCTGTTCCAAACCACCCTTTCAGTGAAAGAATTCTTCCTGATGTCCAGCCTGAAGTAATTTCATTTTCAAAGTACTGGGTGCAATTCCAGCTTTGCTGAGCTTTGTGGTAGACACTGTCTGCAGGAGACAATAAATAAATAAATAGCACAGATAATATTGGTTGCATAGATAATATTTATTGCTTAGTTTAACTGAGCATTTAAGCCAGTTCTGAATAAGTGGAATGTCTTTTCTTTTTGGTATGGAAACAGTATAGTGAAGTAAATGTTTAAGTCCTTTATTATCTACTATCTTTTCTGAACCAAAGTTTAGACTTTTACTGGAGTTTGGTACAAAACATAGAGATGTAAATTGCTTCACAATGCCTTCTTAGTGCTCACCTTTCATTTAAATTTCTAGGGGTATGCTGAAGAATTTATGCATCCTGATGAAAGCAGCACAGTTTTATATGCATGCCTGGGAACAAATTATTGTGATTGACCAAACAAATTTTACCTTTGTAATAGTTACAATAGCTTGCTTTTCTTCCCAGTACGTTTGTTTCATTAGTACAGTTCAAGAAGACCTTGTCTTGGAATAATAGGTTGTTCAAAGGAGAACAATTTGTAATTGTTTTCCAAGTAGCTACAGTAGAAAGTTTTGGGGTGGTGCACTCTCCTAGACAGAAGAGTAGAATTTTTACTGTGGAAATCAGCTAAGTCAACATGGTCTTCTAGTGACATGCTTGTAAGTGAGAAAAAAGTACTCCCCTGCCATAAAGAGGTGATTGTAGAAAAGATGTGTACAATAAAGAAGGTACATCTTGAGATCTACTTAAGCTGTTAAAGTGACAAAATAAAATACTGAATGACTGTATAATGCTCAGTCATGTATGCTGTAGTGATAACTGCTTCCTTATTTTAAGGTAGTTTACATCTTAGCAAAACACTGGATTTTTCTCTTAATAGAAATTTCATGTGCAGTGATAAACTCTGAATTCCGTAAATCAGCTGATTTCTGCATTGATCGAAGTTATTAATACTCTGTGAGTGGGATCCCTCATTGCACACTGCCAGTTGTCACAATTCATTGCTGTGCTGCAGAATGCTCACTGAAATTTCTCTATTTTAGTTCTTCCTGAGTGTACAAGAACAGAGTCTGCTAATCCTTAACTTGGTATGGGCAAACTGGCAGTGATGTGGACAGGCAGTTTGGTAACAATTCAATAGGATTTTTGTGTTTGTTGTGGTTTTTAAGGAGTTCAAAGCATTTGTGGAATAGACTTCTCATCAGTGCTGAGGTTTGTTTTCGTTTTTCTTAGTTTGGTTTGGGATTTTTGGTTCGTTTTGGTTTGGTTCTGTTATTTTGGGGCGTGGGAGGAGGGGGAGTAACAAATAATTATAAAAATAGAAGCAATGGTGGTGACAGTAACTAGTCCCTGGTCAGGCAATGTGATGAGGTGACAGTATGCAATCCATACCCTCCCTGTAGAGAGTGAGACCTTAGAGAGAGCCCATCCTGGCCATCTTGTATCCTGTATCATAAGGCAACCCCTGTACATTGATTCGTGTTAAAATAAACGGTGAGTATGGGAATGTTCTTCATAAAGCTGCATTTCTGCTGTCACTGGCCACTGCTGCTACTGGCCAGTCACAGGCAGCTTTTCACTTTCAGTAGCAATTTGTCCAGTCCTGTTTTAGATTGTCTCAAAATAAGAGTAATCACATTGCCATATTTATAAAACCAACTTGGGATAATGCAGCATTTTCCAGAGTGTGAGTTAGGTCATGTTAATAAGGGGATGAATGCTTTTAATGTTGTTAAAATAATGGATCTGCAGAAATAATTTTTGTTAATACCTGGATGGTCTAACATATTTTCAGCTTGCTCTTTTTAATATCAAATTACTTTGGTTTTATGGAAGAAGTTTTTCTACTTCAACTGGTAAAAAGAAACAGGTTTGTCTTAGAAATAAAAGATAGTGATGCTGCCTTTGAAATCATAAGCACAGGCAGCAATTTCATGGCAGTGTCTGGCATTGATCTGGCCTGTTCAGTTTCAAATTGTTTTACAGTTACTAATGAATGTCCTCACAAACCACTGTTAGAGCAATGTCTTTCTGTCCTGAGGACTTAATTTTGTGTAGTCACACACTGTACATAACAACTAACAGTTTACCAACAGAATTAGGATAATAGGACCAAATTCTCTTTTAATCCATGCTGGTATAATCCCACTGATATCAGTCAGATTCCATCAAAATAAGTATGAGCAGAAAATAGGCTTTTAGTTTAAGTGTCTGAAATTAGTCCTTATTTTTAATTTTCCAAAACAAATAATGAGTTAACCTTATTTATCATAACTTGTTAGCTTTTAAATAAAGGAAACAATTTTATGTTCATTATAGCTGATGTGTTTTAATAGAGATACTTGTCCTTATCTTTCAGTTGATTTATTGACAGACTCTCCTCTTAATGAAGTTTAGATAGATTTTTTTGTGTTATTGATTCAGATATTCTGATGTATTACCTTTTTTTGTACATTTGCTGCCTGAAGCATGCATTTGGTGCCTGAAGCTTGTTTGCTGCTTCTGTTTTAAGGAACATTTCCAAATCGTGCATGCTGTATTAAACAAACAAATTTGCATTTGATGTCATTTTGTCATCTTGACAGCCTCCTAATCTACTGTGCTCCTCTCTAAGAACAAGTAGATGGAATTACAAGTTGTTATTCATGGGAAATCATGTAATGGTGTAATTAATACTAGCAGAACAGCTAACAATAACGAGACTATCCAAAAAGTCCAGACAGAATCCTTAAAATGATATTGTAGTTTCTGTCTTTCTAAGAAGTAAAGTATCTCAAGATATTTATAGTCCAAAATAACTTGATTTTAGTTTTCCTGAGATGTTAAGTTGAATACATTTATACTTGTGTACTTTCAGTATAAAAGATTTTGTGCAGTACAGCAAATGATGATGTAACACAACAAAGTAATAATATGGTAATTCTAGATCCAAATTAATTAGCACATATGCAGTTAGGGTTCCCGATGAAGTACATGCTGTCTAATCTGTTGCACCTTGAGGGTTCACAGTCAGTGTGCCACGCACACGATGCAGGCAAAGTGTGGGGTTGTTGGCTGGCCTGATGCTGCTGGAAGAAGCAAACGCCCCTGAACAGAGAAACAACAGTTTGTGCCATGTCATTATTGCTTAGAGTATTTTATATCATCTTCTATAAAGCATACATAAAAATATTTCTTTGAAAAGTAAATGAACTATTATATGTGCTCAGAGGGAGATATTTTATGAGATTTATTATAAAATCAAAATTTATAGCAATTACCAAATTCCCTGTATTCCCAATGCATCATCTAAAGATTTCTGTTTCATTTTATAACACTTACTGTCCTTATGACACGTACAGGCCCAGAATGTATCACACCAAATTTTAACCCCAAGATTTTTCCTTAACTTTTTTGTTTAACAGTTACTGTTTTTATGATGCTAGTAGGAACAAAAATGTCCTAGAGTATGTTTTGAAATACACAGTACCTTCTGTGTAATTTTGATTTTTTTTAAATTTTTTTTTTATTTCCTTCAGTGACAGCCTTTCCATCTCTCACTTTTTGAAATTAAATTGTGGATTGCCATTTCCCCTCATGGGCACAATCTCCATTAATAGCAAGCATTCCAAAATACAGGAAAAAGTAAATGAGAAAGTTTTGAATTTGGGGGATAGAAGATAAGCACATTTTCAGAGATGCTGTTTTTGTCTGTAGTTAAATGATCTGTTACCACTAGTATCATAAGATTGAACTGAAATACTCATCAGGAAATAAAGTATTTGTAAAGGTCACTTATGGTTCTTCAGTGGTTTATGGTATTTGAGTAATTTGACAGATGATTCACCTGATCTTCAGCAAACCTGAGTACATGAGGAAAATGCTTGAAGAGCTGTTCCTGCAACTCGAATATTTATAATGAGAGCATATTTTTAAAGTGAAGCTCTATTTACTTCTTTTACAAACAAATCACAATAGCTTGTTACCCTCAGAGGAGTTCTGATTATAGTGTATTCTTTTTTGACATGTTCATGATAAAAATGAAAGACATAGTACCCCGTATTCTGATTCATAAATTGTTATTTTTGAAAATTGGACGTGCTACAGTTGTGTGTGCTTAAATGCAGAGGAGAAGTATTCCTTATTTTACTTTAAACTCTTCACGTAGTACTCCTTGGGCACCTCCTGCACTGGATGACAATCCTTGACATAGTTCTTTTGAAAAATTGTAGTTAGTGATGGTCAGTGCAAGCATTGTAGAAGATGATACTGGGTAGGTTTTTTAAATCATTGAAATAAGGAGGCTGTAGAAATATACTGGCAGACACTTCTTTAAGAAAAAAATCAAAAGGTAAGATATACAGGGTCATACTAGGTATGGATTTGGTTTCAACTGCATCTGCATAAATCGCGCACAACTCTGAGGTGAATAAATTTGCATCAATGTAAAACTGGATTAATTGAGACCCCAAACAGGTCAGGACTTTCCACTTTCTCAGAGGAAACTGGAAATTGTTAACTTCATAATGCACCTGACTCAAAGAATATTAACTGGATCAGGGCTGTACAGTCAAAGCATCTTCTCAGTGTTTGGTGTTTGCATTTCTTATTTCTGCTGATTTTGGAGTGTGAATAGTACAAAAGATTCCTTCCTGTTGTACAAAAGATAAGATGAAGTTCATCAGGTCCAATTCTGTGTTTTGGGGTTTTTTTGAGCCAACAGCCAAAAAATTGACTTTTTTGAATCAAAACCAGCATTCTAGTAAATGTAAGGTTTCCTTTGCCTTCCACTCCTGCCAAATTAGGTCTTGGAGTTTAGTGCTGAGGCTGAGCTGATCGTGGGAGTCAAATGTCAAGTGTCTTAGCAGTCATTGAATTCAGGAAAAAAACAAATTTAAAAGCAATTTGCAGTTCTTTTTCAGAAGTACACAGGAGTTGGCAACTAAATTATCTGTTCTGTGAAAATTATTTGAACTTGCTGGAGTGTTTGAGCTGTGTGCCAAGAAATTCAGGTATTGTCAAGCACTGCTTTCAACTGTAAATAATTATATGTGGCTTCTGTAATAAATTTTGTTAAAATAATAAAAAAAATAGATTTGTTAGAATTAAATATAAAAATTACCATGAAGGAAGGAATACATCAGTTTAGAAGTAAAGTAATCAAAAGCTATAATAAGTAATTGTATTTTGCTTTTCTTGTATATGTGTGTGTGTATATATATGTATGTATGGAATCAGAATGGTATATCTTTCAGACTATAACTGATAGAAACCTTCTTAAATTATTTTGACAAAGGTGTTGCTTGTCCCACCACAGCAAATCTGGAGGCATTGCGGGCAAAGCTTGCAAGGTGAAAAGCTATGCTTGTGAACTGGGGTGAATACCATACAGTATGTATATGCTTAAGAAATGAACAAATTGTAAAAATAAGGTCTCTGCCATTCGGTTATTGGTGAGTAGGATAAATCCCCATCTATTTGGGTGAGTGGGTAATATTAACACAGTGCAGGAACAGCATGCCCTCTCTTCCCTGAGTGACCAGCAGAGCATGTGACAATGGGCTTAAAGAAGTCACAGAATCACAGACTATTCTGAGTTGGAAGGGACCTACAAGGGTCATCGAGTCCAACTCTTAAGTCAATGGCCCACATAGGGGATTGAACCCATGACCTGGGCATTATTACAACCAAGTTTTAACCAGCTGAGCTAATCTCAGGGTATGAGTGCTGTGCTCTGGGCTGCAGAGCTCCCCTGATATTTCTGCAGAGCGGAGCAGGAGGGGGGGCCGTGCCCGGTCCAGCACTTTGCTTTCCAGGCGGGTGTGTTCGCGGGGCAGTCCCGGGGGGCTCCGGCTGCCCCCGCTGCGGTGGTGGGGCGGGAGCGGCGCTTTCCCAGCGCTGTGCGCAGGGCCCGGCTGCGCTGCAGGGGCACCCACCATGGCGGGGTGTTGGGGGCACAGCCATTTGTGCAGACTGCTGGGAGTCAGTGCAGCAGGAATCAATATGAAATTAGTAGTGCAGCTTATATTCTATAATGATTTTGTATCTAGTTGGTACTAGAATAAAAAACTGAGAGGCAATTTAGAAATGTGAAAATGTCTACTTTATCCAAAGTTTCTTGTTCCTTTCTGAACTGTTAAAGGCACCTTGTGTGTACACATACTATTGAACTTACTGGATTTGTTTCAGTAACATAAAACTTTTTATTTTTAAAGGGAGTACTTTCTATTGGGAATGCTGTGGCAGTTTTAATATTTTATGCAAGCATTTTTTACATGTACTCTGTGGATCCAGTATTCCCCTGGAATCTCAGCCTGGTCTGTTCCAGTCACAGCTTCTGGTGGACACAGAGTATTTCTAACTAAGTGTGGTTGAAAGTCACACATGAGGAATCCAGAGACTTTTCTGGGATTTGCCTGTCCTAAGGCAGTAATTTTTCAGTTGGTTCACATTTTTCTTTCTTAGAAGAGAGATCATTCCTTAAGAGTATTGAACCTTGGATGCGTGGAACTGTGGATGAAGTATATAGCATAACTCTTAGGAGATACCAGTCTTGAAATACTAATTCCTAATGGGATCGACTCCAATATCACCTTTCCAATGTTTTGTCTTGGTCATTCAGAGGACTTCTAGTCTATTAAGAGAAAGCCTGGAAGTATGAGGAGAGACCCAGTATTTTTTTTAATCCTTTTTAAAAAACTCCTAATCTCTTCTGGAGAAGCTTTTTTATTAACTCTGGAAGAAATAAACTTCTTATGAGCTTAGGTGGAATGTTCTACCAGAATGCTGTAAGCCTTTCTATATATATACAGTAAAGTTAAGGCTGAATTTACACTCTTTGCTACTGGGTGTGGTTATTTTGTTTCTCTTTGAAAAAAGATGCAATTTAATAGTGCTAATCCCATCAGTTCAGAATTTGCTTGGAGCTCCTGAAACCTCCCTCCTTTGAATTCCTATCAAAAAACCCCAGTTAGAATTGTTTAACTGCTTAATTTCTACACCAATACTGTTCTTGCTAATTAGTTGCTTTCTTGATTGGATTGTTTGTCTTTGTGACATAGGCTCATGTTTACAACCTGTAAATATGTTCTGTTATTTATAAGCCTTATCTTGACATTTACATGAAACCTATCAGTTTCTACTGGACTACTGTTTGTTTTTGTTAGATTTAGGTTGTGTATCCCATTCCTTCAGAATAGATTTATGAAACTGTTGTCATACTGCTGAAAGTCAACCTGCTCCCCAGGCATTTTCAGTGACATCTCTAAGGGATGTCTCTGCTCCAGCATTTTGTACATTTTTCCCACATGGAGATTATCGACCTTCTTTCTTCCCAGCCCACTCCTCCATTATGCCTGTGGTGCAGCATCTGGGCACGGTGCATAATTATCTTGAGGAGTTTTAGAATCAGTGTCTTCCTTTAACTGCTAGGTAAACTTTCAAGGTTCACATACCGTGTGGAATCAGCCACTGTGGGAATGAGATGTTGAAATCAGCCATTAACTGAATAAAAATGGAGTCTATTTAGTACTAGCTGCAAATTGTTTGAATTGTACTTTCTGTGGGCATGCTACATGCAACTAGCCCTCCTTCCCTTTTTTGACCAAAAAAAATTGGGGTTTAGAAATGGAAAGGTGAAGTACATTTTACATTATTCACTACTTGTTGCTGTGGCAACATAGATGCATAATTTTAAAGGCATGCATTTCTCAGCCTTTGGGGTAGATAGCATTTTATGTCTTTCTGCTATTTCAGATTGAGAAATGGGATTATGTTTTCATCATATTTTTATAATTATCGTGCATTCCCTTGAAATAAAATGTATGTTATGTTTGTAAAATGTGTAATAATTTATAAATTAGTAAAAAGGGTGATTTCTAATTGCTCTGGGATGCTTTATAAATAGAAGATTGCTATTACAACAAAAATTATAATCGGTATTAATAGAGCTTTGGTAAATAGTTTCATGTGTTGGGAATTCTTGACAACCGATAGATGAAGACCTGCCATTTTAAAAACTCCCTTGCCTTAACTGCTTTCTAACTCCAGTAGTCAAAAGCTGTTAAGCTTTAAGTGCTCTGTCATATTTGTGGGCTTTTATAGCAAAGAGTAGAGCAGACAGCAGTGATGATGGAAAACGATGGTAGGTAGACTTAAAATACTATAAAGCATAGAGACAATTGTATGTAATGCCTGGAATTGAAACCTTTTTGAATGAAATGATCAGCCATATGTGCCACCCTTATGGACCCTGTAAGAAGAAGAAAAGAAATGTACCCTATTGCTAACTGTGCATGAAATTGCAGTGTTAGAAGATATTGACCAGATGTTTCAATCTCAACAAATAGCTTGTTATGTGACTGAGTGAAAATCTCTCTGCTGCTTTGATCACATACACCTTAAAGGAAGAAGTAATTTAATAGAGGTTGTCCAAGTTCATCACTGTCAATAAACTTTGACTTGACCTTTGCCATCTGTTTTTGATACTGTTGCTGATAGAAGCTGATAGGCAGCTGTTTACAGTTTGTGCTTTATGAATTCTGTGCTGCCAGACAATGAAAGAAGTCTCTCCCCTTGTGAATTTTTGCTGTCCTCCTGAGAGTGGGTGTATTCACTGAGACTGCACATCATTTAGCAGGGAAGTGAGGGTGACATATGCATGAGTTTTGAAAAGGAAGATTTATTTTAATGTTATAGATGTGCAAAATCCTACATGAAATATCCAAAAAATGTCTCTTTGTAACAGCATCAACTTCACCTACAGATTAGTACTTAAATACATATACAGTGGTTTACACTGGCAAATTTCAAGGCATTTTTAAATGCTTATCAGTCTTCCATATATGTTTTTGAAGTTACAGGTAGAGGAGGCAGAGGCATTGTTAACTGGGCATACAGTTGCCCAGTGACTCTTACTATACCCAAGTATGATGTTCCATTTTCATGTTGTTTATATCCAGCTTTGTAGTCTTGCAGCATTTTAAATAAACAGTCCTATACACTGAAACAGCTGCAGAAGAGTCCCAAGTAAACCTGGAATTCTTATTGTGTGATACCATTCACATAACTGTTGTTTGATGAAGAACTGGTGTGACCAGCCCTGTTTCATAAGTCTGTCATCTTTTACCTGGTTTTGAGAAGGGACTGCAAAAATGTTTGGGAAAGGGAGTGACATACCAGATGAAATAATAGTAAGAGTATAATGGAGTAAGGAATGTTGCAATTAGGTCCCAATATTTAAGGGTTACAATAAAAGACAGCAATAGCTTTTGACCGTACTGAAACTTCGGAGTATGGCTAGTACATGTTTAATTACAGAAAATGTGCTTCTATGTCCTTGTACTGCAAGGAGCTTCTGAACTAGGCTAAAAGTAAAACAGCAGACAAGAAGGTAAGAGCAATGATAAGGAATAGGAAATGGAATACAGAAGAATAGCAGCACTGAAAATAGTTATTTGGACTATAGATTTCTTTAAGACATAGTTTGTAAACTTTATGTTTTTAAATGTAGAAGTGAATGAAGTACTGTTTTTGGATGATTAATGTTTTGATAGACATCTTAGTTTGAAAACCTGTAGCAAATGCAGCTTGTGGCACCACATTAAAACTGATAAATGTTCCTGTGCAGAGATTTGGGTAGTACCTGTTGAACTAAATGCTGATAAGATTTCGATATTGGTCTCAGTGCAAGGCTTTAGCTAGTCTTTCCTTTAAAAAATATTATCACTTTTATCTCATTTGACTGGAAGTTCCTTGAGGGTATTGTCATGCATTTTAACAATATCACTTCCTTAAGCAAGATTTGGCAGCTTCAGCTAATGGTGGAAGAACTACTGCACAGAACAAGGGGCTCCCTTTTGCAAGCCTGCTTTTAGAAAGACAAGCTCATTTTTTTCCTTTTCCTGTTTTTTCTTATATGGCCATTATATGATAATAGTTGTTGCCATCTTTAAAAGTTGATCAATGAATATAAGAATCAGTAGAAAAGATTACAAAGGTATTGGAACAAACTGTAGCATCTCATCTGTTTTCCTGGGTCTTGCTCCTGCAATCTTATAATAATGATTCTGGAGTTAAGTATCCTGGGCCTGCTTGGAATGGAGTTAATTTTTTTCGTACCAGCCTGTGTGGTTCTGTGTTTGAAGTTTGTCACCAAAACAGTGTTGTTTAACACAGCAGTGTTGCAGCTGTAACGGTGCTTGCACAGCATCAAGGCTTTCTCTGTTTTTCACTCTGCTGCCCCCAGCAAGTAGACGGCAGGGTGGGAAAGAGGTTGGGAAGGGTCACAGTCAGGACAGCTGACTGAAGAGGTAATCCAGGCCACATGGAATATGGTCAGCAATAAAACTGTTGGAGGCAGGGAAGGGGGGAATTTTTCCAAGTAGCCGTAGCTCAGAGAGTGCCTGGGCACCAATCTGCTGGTGGGAGGTGGTGAATGGGTCTTTGCATCGTTTCTACTTGACCCTTGCATTTTTTAATCACTGTTGCATCTCCGATTCTCTCCTTTATTCCACAAGGAGGGAGGACTGAGAAAGCAACTGGGGGGAGGTTTAACTGCTGGCTGGGGTTAACCCACTAAGGTATGGATTTTAATAGAGTGTGTGTAATGGTAACAGTGTGGCATTCTAGTTGAGCTTGAGGTGTATTGTATCATCACAAGAAATGTGAGCTCACTGGGAATGGTGATAATAATGTCTATTTTTAGGATTGTTTCACATATTGTCAGGTTTTTGTGTTTTTAAGGATTTAACTTTTGATCCCACATTCTCTCATTTTATGTGGTCATTTAAGATAAGGTGTGATTTAATTTCTTTTAACATGTAAAATATTCCTAAAAACATTTGCAAGGTGTTTTAATAGACTCTGTATATATTGGTGGTAGAACACAACGGGGACACAATTGGTGAGGGGCACAAGACTGGTAAATCCTTTTGTAAAGTATATGGACTCGTTCTAAAATTTAGAACATAAAAGTAAGAGACATTCCATCCCTGTTTTGATTTAGTAAAAAGAGCAGCTCATGTGTAGTTGCTCACATTGTTTAGTTTAGATTTTAGCAAGCATGTTAAGTCTTAGCTAATTTTAGGTCTTTGGAGTCCTCTCCTCTGTGAGTTGCAATTTAAAATAAGATCAGATTTGACAGGTCGTGCAGAGAAGAGTCCAGCTTCAAATAACACACTTCAGATGCACTTCAGATGTCTGTATTCAGTGTTAATGAGTTTTGAAGATCCTTCACTGTGAAGGGGCAAAATGCTTCCTGTTGTGTTGTCAGTTCCTAGGCATTTAGGGTTCAAGTCTGCAGCTGAAAACTCCTATGTGCAGAAGGTATGTCAGTCTAAGCAAAGCTTCTTATGCTTTGGTGTTGTTAAAGATGACTGACAGATGTGGAAATGTGCTACTGGCTGCCACTTCAGAAATGAATCCAGGAGCTAAGGAGTTCAGACAGAGAATAATGTGGGACTGGTGGTGAGTGTCTTCAGCAGCCTCCTTGTTCCAGTTATCAATGTTGTCCAGTTACAGCAAAGCACAGAATTGGAGTAAAATGAAATAATTTCTGGAGGATCTTTATCATAGTCAGAGGACTATAAAGCCATTCTAAGATTCATCTGTATGATGTTTCTTTCTTAAGTCTTATGGAATTGTGCACTGAGACCCAGTGCAAACTCTCCTTTTGCAGGGAAAGTGTCTTTGCAATTGGGCCAGTGAGGTAAATTAATAGGGCCCTCCTCTACAGGGAACTTTGCAGGAACAGCAAAGAAAAGCTTGGACTGAAGATCAAGTGTTGTGGTAGGGGGATACTTGACTCTGCTTGGCATGGCATTCTCAAGCTAAATAGGGTAAGCCTGGGAAATTCAAATCAAAGAACTCTCTTTGATTCTATAAGGCCACTGATTTTCTTTCACATAAGATAAAGGGCCATTTAAAAATATTTTTGGCGTGTAAGGGAACAGTCAGGCAACTCTGTCATGTCATTTTGAATATCATTCTGAAAAGACAGCACTGAGTATCCAATCAAGGTCAGGTCACTTCTAGTGTTCGAAGTGCTTCTGGAACTGCTTCTGTAACTTGGAAGAAAGGTTGTTCCAAAAACCATTTTCTCATCAGAAAAAAGTGGGAAATAGATGCACCACATCTTTGAGTGTGGGGATGTGAAAGGGTGGGACATAGTTCACTCCAAGCAGTCTCACAGAGTCACAACTGAGTCTTCAGAAATTTTCTTGGCATCTCAGCATCTTCCCAGAAAAGATGTTGCTGTTCCCTGCAATTACCACCCGCTCCCGGGAACACAAAGATTCTTACACTGCTCTGATAGCTAAAGCTTGCCAAAGAGTTCACCCTGTTAACTCTGATCATCAAAAACCACTTGAACAGAGACTCCTATTACTGTGAGGCCAAGTTAGCCTCATGAAAATAAGGAGAGAAGCTTTCTGTGCCTCTCCAGTGTGTCCTTGAGCAGCCAGGGTGCCAGCCTCTTTTGCAAGTGCTGGCCTCAGTATTTATCATAAGAAATATTGTGTCTGTAGCGATATGGTAATCTCAGGTTAGATAATGCTTGTTTTGAAACAGGTGAATTTTAAGACAGAGCTATGCTAAAGACAAGATATAAATTAGAAAAAATAATAAAAATTAATATTTGCTTTGCATTTACCAGGGTGCATACAATAGAAATGTAAGTAAATGCAATCTGTTTAACTCAAGAGAACATGTGAAAGGTGTTCTGTTTCCTGTGCTCCTTTCTCTGTCACAGATGTTTATGGTAACTGATAAGGTCAAGGCCTGTCCTTGTCTGTACCTGATGTCCAAGCTGCGTTGACAGAAGAAAATTTTAGGACAGAGAATTAGATGTCATAAACCACTCCAGGTTTTGAGTTTCCTTTGTGATATCCCACTTGTGAGGCTGTCTTGTTCTTTCATGATAAGTTCCTACTTTTGACACTTCTGTCTTTGGGCCATTAGCAGTCTCAGATTCCCTTGGGTGCTGGTGAGGATTCATGGTGTGGCCAGGTGCCAACCTCTCCTGACCAGACTGTCAGTGCAGTTCGTTAGTAGCTGCCTCACTGCCTACCCAAACCCTTGATAATTAACTCATTATGCTGGTTCCTGCTGAGTTGGGTCATTTTCTGTTTCTGTCTGGAGTCTTTTTCATTCAATTAAATCTTATATTCCGTATAAATCTATAAAACAAATTTTCAGTTTCTAGAAACTTATACGTAGCATTAATGTGTGCAGTTTGTTACTGGCCTTCACGTGATGCTGGCTGTGGTGCTGTGTAATGCTGCATGAGTGCTTCTTGATGATAAATGTCTTGTGATGACTGACTCCCATTCCCATTTGAAGTGTTTTAGCCAAAGTGTTGCTAATAACAACAGTGTGTGAAGTAACCCATAGAAACCTGGTTTTTCCATATCAGGTTATTCAAATTTAAAATCTAATCCTGGGACAAAATAAAAAAAATTCCTCAAGAATCTGCCTTGATAAGTCTCTTGTTTTTTCACACAAATGCAGAAGGTGCCTGCTGTGACTCACTCCACTGGGTGCAGCATCAGTGATATGCCACAGAGACACTTATACCATTCAGTTCTGTCAAGTTTGTAATGTGCTGCTTGGTTTTGCTCTTACTAATATGTAGCCTTTTAGCTGAGGAAAGGAGGATCAGTTTGGAGGAGTTCACAACTCGCAACACCTCACCACCATTATTGTGGGAATAAGAGCAGATAGTTCCAAGAAGCTGGGAGTGTTGGTAACTGGAGATCTGTGATGAGAGGATCTTTCCAAATAGACTGCTGTACTACTTTTCCATCTTCCTGTGTTAGCTCAGATGCTCAAATGAAAAGAATACCCATATATTGGAAATGTCCCCCACCATATGATATCTGTGTTTCCAATAATCATGAATATGAGTAGAGCCACTACTAATAGAAGAAGTGGTCTCCACCATATACAGAGGTTGATCTCAAGAAATCTGAGATCATGACTTTTGATTCTGAAGTATACCTGGACATGAATTTAAAATAAGGATTGTGATAGCTTCTTTTTGGCATGTATCACATCTGAATTCAAACTGAGCTCATGCCAACAGCCAAAACTGTAATACATGAACAGAAATTCTTTTTTCAGAAATTTATTTGAAATACTACTTACTACTGCTCCAAATGTCATCAAACATAAATAAAGTACAGAAAAGTTGTGCCATTTGGTCAAATGTAAGCTTTAGGTGAAGTTTAAAGTCTTATTTTTATAAGATTTTTTGGAGTTTGATGCTTTGATAAATGTTATTAAAAGTGATCTCTGTTAATTCCTGTTAATGGTGACAATAAGGCATGCTTGCCTGGGACACAAGGCTTCAGGTACTCCTGTTCTTATTGGTGTGGAAATTTGCTCCATATTTGCTTACAGTAGGTCACAACAGTTTTAGTCTTGCTAAATAATCTGTTCTACTTAACCACACCTCCATATATCAAAGAGAATTGTTCCTGAGGCATCCTAAATGAACACTGTGCAAATGTGTATTCTGTATGTGCAAGCGTGTGTCAAATACAAGGATATCATTGATATCAGTTCTCCTATTGGGGATTTTCTGACTTTCTATTAGAGCGGTATGGAATAGATTAGCAGAGCATGTGTAGTGTGCATGTCACAAATGAGGGATTGAACACTGCCACCATCTGACGATGCCATCTTTTTTCTTCCTAATTTTTATATGTATTAAATTGCTTCAAGAGAGAGACCGTTCAACTTTTGTGCACCTTTGTCTTATTAATGAAGACTTTACTTGACTAAAGAATTTTCCTTTTTTCTTTTCTTTTTCCCCTCTCTCTCTCCCCTCTGGAGCTGGAAGTAATAAAGAACTGACTTAAGTATATATTTGCAACTTAGTTACTTGACCTTTTTACTACCCACAGCTACCACTAATGCTGCTTTGTAATGGAGACATTATCGTTTACTTAAATCTTGATTAGGAAACAATTATAAGTAGGGTTTTAGTATAGCAGAAAATTGATGTAGCTTTAATTCATACTATAGATTGAGGGGATAAGCTTTCTGACTGTAATTAGAGTGAATTATAATGACTTGAGTTGGTTGACTCACCACCAGCAGAGTAGGGCCTATGATTGTTTCTTCACAGTTATTTTTTCAGTTCACTCTTGATTTCACATTGCTGATAAATGTCCTTTTTTTAACTTAGTACAAAATGGAGTTACATTTACAGCTGAATGATACATATTTTCTATTAATAAAAGAGGAGCTTTATAAAATAACCTGGCACTGTAGCAACACTGTGCAGCTGCACTCTTTCTTTACAATTCAAGTGACTGAACTGCTCTTAATAAAGTTGGAGGTAGATACTTACTTTCATGTGCAGTTTAACAAGGAGTATTTTGCTTTTTGACAGTAATTAATAGGTAGACACAAATGGTTATTTTCAGTAACGTTTAGTCCTCATATATATGTTGTGAATGTTACATATTGTTTCTTAAGTTTCACAAATGTAACGTTTTCCTTTCATGCTCTCTATGCTTTTGTGGGATTTCTCTTGTTATTTTTGTTTGTTTGTTTGAATTTTCTGGGTTATTTGTATTTCTTTCTTTCTTTTGTATTTTCTACAATTTTTCTTTGAAGATTCCATATGTTGCTTCATTAAATGTAAGTGTAGGGGCATCTCCTTTAAGCAAGGGAATCTCTGTTGAAATACCTTGTAAAAGCATACTAATCTAATTTATTTGATAATGAACTACACGTGTTTAACTTTTACATTAGGTGTTAAACACTCAGTGACATCATGAAAGGTAAATTTTGTATTCTCTGCTGCCCTTCCCACCCTTGCTGCACTAGATGTTTGTTTTTTTTTACGTCAGGCATAGAAATGTTCTGTAGGCACAGAGTTAATATGGTGAGCGGAGAGAAAAAAATAACAAAAATAATATACCAGGCATGTTAACTTTGTATTTGTTTTGTGGGTTTTTTTCCTGTCAATCTACAGTGGATGATTCAGAGCCCTTACAAAGCTGCAACTTTCTTTGGGTGCATTGGCAAAGATAAATTTGGAGAGATCCTGAAGAAGAAGGCCGAGGAAGCTCACGTGGATGCCCATTATTATGAGCAGAGTGAACAGCCAACAGGAACCTGTGCTGCCTGCATCACTAGTGATAACAGGTCAGAGGCCCCTCATGCTTTCTGAGGATACAAATACACTCATCATGGCGTGTGTAGCCTAATTTGTTTGAAGTATTGGTCTTCAAAACTTGTGATTTGAATGATAAAAAAGTATTGGCACTGGTTTGAGACAACATGGGGCTGTCTGTGCCATAGTTTGGTGCGGGTCAGTATTAACATACTTTTAGAGAACACAGGTGTTTTACGGATTAAAAGTGTGAGATAATAATATACTGGTTCTTTCTGAACTTCATGGCTTCCAGTTACTCTGGAGAGAAAAAAATATGTGGGAGACAAAAGTTGGTTAACAAGTGTGTTTATGAAGCCCATGTGCAAGCTTCTTGGCATGTAAGGCATATACTTGATTGGCAAATGAGGAACATACTTCAGGTGATCCTGTGTTTAATGAGGATAGGTGTCAGCATATAGCCAAATTGAAAGGGTTAATTTGATTTTATACAAGAAGGAAAAAAAATGGGGTTTTTTTGCTGTTGTACTTGTTGACAAGTTCATCTAATATCTCTAATTCTGTATGTCTGCATTTTAAGAATTGCTTCAGAATGGCTTTCATATTTTCATTTGCCACCTTTTTCTATGCATTTATCTTGAGCATGGCCCTTTGCTTGCTTCTTTTACCCTCTACCCACAACACTTGAACCTGTGTTCTGCTTCTTTGCTGATTACCTCCTGATGATTTGATAAAGGTTTCAAAGCCAGCCAGTGAGGTCAGCCTTAATCTTGAGATGTTACCAGCACACATCGACACTCCCTGATATCTGCCAATATCTAATTTTGCTGATGCCAGATACTGAATCAATATGAAAGTTACATTAGCTACTCTGAAGAATATTTTCTTTTTGGCTCAGAATAAGATCAAAATATCTGTCATTATCCTTTTTGGTTTCCCTCTGTGACTTTCAATGCTGTCACAAAGGATGGAGGCTGCAGAAGCTCTCAGGACAAACTGTTCCAATGATTGATCGCTCTTCATGGAAGAAACTATTTTGGTGATACCCAGCTGGAATATTCCTTTTTCCTGCTTGTGTCTGTTCCTTCCTGTGTTCAAGAACAGTCTGGCTCCATTTTCTCTGTAAACTTGCATTAGTTATTTGAAGAAGCAGGAAGGTCTCCCCATAGGTATCTATTCAGAAGGGTCACCCAAGCCTTTCTGCATTTGTGAAGTATTGCAACCCCCCAATATTCTGGATGGCCCTGCTGGACTCACTGCATTGTCAGTGTCTTTCTTCTAATGGAATGCTCCAAGCTGGGCACAGAACTCCACATGAGGTCTGGAGACCAGAACAGAGGTTTTCCTCCATTCTTGATACATAACTTCCCTTGTTCTCCTGTCTGCATTCTCGCTCACAGAGATCAGAACTAACCTTCTCTGTGCAATGCACTGCTGACTCTTGTTCCAAGCCTGGTCCACCAGCATCTCCAGGTCCTCCTCTGGAAAACTGTGTGGCATCCTGTCACCATTCAGCCTGTGTTGTTGTGTGGGATTTTTTGCATCCTAATTGCATGACTTTGCGTTTGCCTTCAAGTTTTCTGCCAGCCTAATTCTCCAGGCTGTTGAAGATCCACTGAATGACAGACAGCCCTGTCCTCCAGCTTATCAACCTGTCCCTCCCAATTTATTGTCATCCATAATGTCTTACTCTCAGGAATGACTGTACATATTCAGTGGAGGAAGGAGGTTCATTCATCTTCATCTGGAGTTTTGACATTAATTATGTCTATAGACTTCCCCCTTCATCTCCAAGATCCATATTCAGTTTTTCAAATAGAAGAAAAGCAATAAAGATGTTTTTGTTCTGTGATTCTCTTCAGTCACATAGTGTCTGTGTATGAACCTGGTAGCAATCACGATTTTCTACATAACATGGTGGGAAACTGAAGTCAAGACTGTCATTAGGTGTACAAAATGAATTCAGGAAAAAAATGTGCATCTCAATAGAATTTAAAAGTTTAAGTAAAAAATATCTGCAAATACATCTTTAACTTATTAAGCAATATTTTTTGTTTGCTAACATAAAACATAATATCAAATAAGTTTGTTCAAGTACTAGACAATGGCTTCATTTCAGTTCATGCTTGAGAGTGGCAGGGAGTTCAAACTCCTTGGGAGACACCAGAAATAGTGGCAGGTTGCTGCTAAAGGCTTTGTTGTGCCACCGCCCCTCTTGTAGTGAAAGCAAGTTTATTCTCAGTCTTTAATTACCCTCTAATTGTTTCTTGGCTTTTGAATTTTCTGTATTTGTAAGAATCATTTCAATGTGGCCCCAGTTGATAACTCTGTTCATTGATTAATGTCTTGTCCCAGCTCCGGTACTTGCCAACTTCCTTTATCAGGTAATTTGGCTCTCTCGTCTCATTTGGAGGAGCTGGCTAATAGCACTCCTGGTTTTCCCAGGAAGTGGCTGTGTATATTTATGTTCCAGATGCCCTGATATGAATGTTTCTTATTTCTCCAAACTCTTGCTAGCTTTTTGCTGGAAAAGGTTCTTAGCTGATGCATAATTATCACCCTGAATTCTCTAGTTGAGCAATACTAATATGCATTGTTTTCTCAGAGCTTTGCAAGAAAATCCTAACACATAATTAAACTTTAAAGTAGTACCTACATTCTGTCATAGTCTGTGACTTTGATTCTGCATTCTGCTTAGAAATACCCACATGGACAGTGTCTCCATTAAGCTGTTTCAGCTGAAACACTCTGGCTGTCTCCAATTACTGTGTTTCATTGAAAAAATATCTACCTTGTCTGTGTCCCACATGTTGAACTTAGTGCTGTCAGACTTACAGTTTTAATTTGGAAAGGCTTGGTGCTTTGTCATCAGTGTAGCAATCTTTTATTACCCATATGTGCAGAGCATCTCTACAGACAGAGTTAGGTTTGCAGTTTCAAGGGCATGTGGTAAGTGAAAGGAAACATATAGAAAGTCTTTGCTCAGTTTTCTGGAATGTAATTGCTTTTCACTTAGCAACATACGTAGACAGACAAGATTTTTTTTCCCAGCTATGCCCTTGATGGATATTTAGAGTTTGCCAAAACTGAAAGATTTAATTTGCTTTTAATTTTAAATTTGAATTACAGAAAATTACCACAGTTATGCACATGTCTTTCTTGGATTTACTTGGTTCTCCAGTGGGTTTCTTGTCACTAAAATGATAATACTCATCAAGAATGGAACTTCTTGTCTGGTTACTTGTAATGCTAGAAATGCTTGGTCTATTTCCTCGTAGATTTTTAAGTTTTTTTTATTAATTTCCAAATTCACATTATTTCTTGTTGCCTTTAGGCTTTAGAATTAAAGAGATAAGCCCCAAGACTGTTCTGCCCAAAAGCTGATGAAGCTCAACCACACTCTGGGTGAAAAACCTTTACCTGATATACAGCCTAAACCTCCCTTGACTCAACTTCATGCGATTTCCTCAAGTCCTGTCACTGGTCACCATAGAGAAGAGATCAGTGCCTGCCCCTGCACTGCCCCTCGTGAGGATGTTCAAGACCACAATGAGGTCTCCCCTCCCCTTCTTCTCCAGGCTGAACAGATCCAGTGCCCTCAGCCACTCCTCATACAGCTCCCCCTCAAGGCCCTTCACCATCTCCATTGCCCTCTTTTGGACAGTCTCTCATAGCTTATTGTTTTTCTTATATTGTGGGGCCCAAAACTACACACAATACTCAAGGTGAGGCTGCCCCAGTGCAGAGCAGAGCAGGACAATCCCCTCCCTTGACCTCTGCACTGCTGTGCCTGGTGCCCCCCAAGGACACAGTTGTCCCTCCTGGCTGCCAGGGCACTGCTGACTCACATTCAACCTGCCCTTGACCAGGACCCCCAGATCTCTTTCTGTAGGGCTGCTCTCCAGCCTCTTGTTCCCCGATCTGTATGAACATCCAGGGTTGCCCCATCCCAGGTGCAGAATCTGGCACTTCCCCTTGCTGAATTTCACATGGTTGGTGATTGCCCAGCCCTCTAACCTGCCGAGGTCTCTCTGCAGGGCCTCCCTGCCTTTGAGGGACTCAGCAGCTCCTCCCAGTTTAATGTGTCGGCAAACTTATTTAGTGTCCCTTCAAGCCTGTTTAACTTACAGGGATTGTCAGTGATGAGTCCTTCAGGAAGTTTACAGGTAGAGTTGGTTGCTGTCTTCATAAGAGATTCTTTTCATCTTTTGTTAGTTCTCTGTTGAATAAACTTTCAAGAATTCCTAGTTTACTTACTCTTAACACCTGTACTTGGTCATCTGGCTAAAGCATCACAAAACAGGGATGTGTTAATGTGAAAGGGGCATCCCTTGACTATTAATCTTGAAAATTTTATTTAAAGCTCTGTATGCCAGCATGGAAATATCTCTTTCCCCAACTTCCCTTCTCTAAATATTGCATGTTAATAAACATTCTCATAAAAATTTTGCGCAGAAGAATTTGGTCATGGAAGCCAGAGTGAAGAACTAGTGCCTGTCTATTTATGTCACATTTTTAGGGGTACATCTGTAAGTTTTGTGTGTTTCATAAGGCTGAATTGAGTGGGTGAAGAAGATGATTTAAAATAGAATGTGTCTTGGATGTAACAGAGGCAGTATGATACAAGTATTTTTGTTCTTGCTAATGGAAGTTGTGTCCCATGGCTTGTGTTATAACTTAGGGAAAAAGGAAGTACAAATGAGGTTTTGGTATTTTTCCAATAATACACAGCTAAGCCAAAGGTTTTTTTAACAGTTCATCATTTAAAAGTAGCAATGTGACCCTTTTTATTTGCTAAAGGAAAATATGAACCTAATGGGGAGGAAAAAAACCAAACAAGCCCCTTTTTAAATAATATAACTATTCATTTGAAAATTAAAAGGGCAAGACTTGCATATCCATCAACTTTTTGCTTCTTGTGAGGGAAAATAGGTTTCAGAATACAAACTGGAGTAGCTATTTTTCTGTAAGTGAGGAGTTTTAATGAAAATGCAATAAAGGCTGATTCACAGCAAATGAAGGGTCCTGAACAGTGTAATAGTGATGGGTTACATAAAGTTTGTAGCTCAATTTAAAATATGTTAATGTGTTATTTAAATTTGAATTAGATTTGAGCAAGTAGTTAAATATATTATTTAATTATTATGAAATGGTCAAATTAAGTATGTGTGGTTTGTGGTGCTCTTTGTTAATTGCTTTTATGTTCCTTAGGATCTTTGAGAAATTGTTTTCCTTGTGAGGAATTTGCAGTACTGTTATTACTGTTATTTACTGGGGTTTTTAATCACTTTCAGGTCTCTCGTAGCCAACCTCGCTGCTGCTAATTGCTATAAGAAGGAAAAGCACCTTGATTTGGAGAAGAACTGGAAGTTGGTGGAAAAGGCCAAAGTTTATTATATAGCAGTAAGTTCAGCCTCTTTCCAATTGCTAAAATTTGTGTTACAATATTGTGATGTTTAAACAATGAGTGTGTCTGTTGCATGTGCTTTAGGTTGATTTTGTAGGAAGACAAGGAACGAAAATGCTTCAATTTCAACATAGTTTGATTTCTTCAAATTTAGATGAACCAATGCACAAGTATGTTTTAGTTGTGTGCTCTCTTAAATTAGTGCGAAAAATCATAAGAACTAAACATTTTCAAAGCTTTTGTAGTAGTGCATCAAATTTACATTTCACATTTTCTAGTAAATTGTTGTGAAGGATGCACAAATTATGTAGAAAAACACTATTAGCATAATTATTCACTGCAAACAGTTTGAGCTTATTTGTGTGAACAATCTTAATTGCTATTTATTGCATAGTAATTACTATGGCACCTTATAACTCAATATTTCAGAAACAATGATTGTGACAAATCTCTTGAATGTGGGCGGTGGGGCAAACTGATTTTAATGATGAAATCTTACTTCAGGAATAAAGGGGTTTTGAGGATGTGGCATTAGTAGATTCACAATTAGTATTCTTTTTTTACCATCCAGGGTGAATCAAACCAGATTAATGTATTTGTGTAGATTACATCTTGCCTTAATAGAAGCGGTGAACTTGTTTTCATCTCGCTCTCAAGCTGAGAAAGCTGACCAGAATTAACACAAAATATCTAAGACAGATTAAAACCTGATAATATGCATGTAATATATGGATTCTGTATGACAGCTGCTTCCATTCCACTACCTGAGCTATGTGGGAACAGCTGGTAAGAAGTGTAAAAAATTGATTATCCAGGAGGAACAAGTTCATTGAAAATACAGTTATTTCTTTTAGGTGGTGTTAATGTCTCCTGCAGCCTGTTAGTGTGCACTGCTATAGGCTTTACATGGTTGCTATTGATTCTTGTGTATGGCCAAGACTGCCCCTTTATAACTGTCAAAAAATACTTACAACCTTCTCAGTATACAAAGAAAATACATCCCACTGCTATGACTGTATGTCTGTGCTGTGGTTAAAAGAGTACATAGGTGTATTGTCTGCTGATTTTTTTATTTCTGTTTTTTCAAATGTTTTGACCTCTTTATTTTCCAAATGCCTTGCTAGGGAATTAATGCTGTTTGCTGAATGAAAGGCTGAGTACAGTTTAAATAAAGAAGAAGAATTACAAATGCTATCAAAAGTGATACTGCACTGTTTGCCTTTTTTTTTTTTTTTTTATTTTATCATGCATAAATATAATTACCAATGAAGCTTCCAATTCACAATTCACAACAATTAAACTTAGTGGAGATGCTTCAGGAAAAGTGGAAAATACTACATGAAGTAATCAACAAGTTTGTGTTAAGATATAGCCTTCATCTTATTTTAGTGGTGAAGTAATTTCTCTGTGTTCAGTCAGTTTGATCACTTAAATTTTGACTAGGTGATTCACTGTACTGATTTTTCTAAGTATTAAAAGCTGTTCTTCAGACACCAATTCTGCAACATCCAGGCTTTGACTGAGGCAAAGAATTACTGTGCTAAACTGAAAATAAAATCCAAGATGAGCATATGATAATGGATAGCTAAATAACATTGAAGTGCTAATAAATTTTATTAGATATTTGTAAAATGGAATTCAGGTTAGGAAAATTTATCATTGTGGAAGGAAATGTGTTGGGTGAAGAGCCTTGTTCATGTGTGTAGCAAAAGGAGTCGAGGGTGGGCTCGTTTTAAGAGATTTCTAGGGTAGGATTATCACTTCAGATTACAGATTGCATGTGTAACTTCACTGTAGGGGACAGTGTAGAACTATACACAGTTCCTTGTGCTGCAGTGTGTTCATGCCCTTTTCTTTCATTTACCTTCTTTACTTGCAGCTTTGTAGCGATTTAGGAGATTAAATGAAACCATGTAGTGAGCAATTACCACTCCTGAGGTAGAGGGTAGCTCTGAGTCATTAATTTGTCTACTGTTGTCTGTCTTCACCTTAGTCTTGTTACCTTCTTTGACTTTGCACTGTGCATATGTTGCTTTTCATTTCCCTCTTTCTATCCAACTGTCACCTATTTCTTGGATTGCATTAGAGTGTATGTCAGTGACAGATACTTATTCTGGGAATCCATGTCCTGAGATTATCAAACAATCTATTTCTTGGCAGAGTAGGGCAGTTGTTGCTCTAGGACAGGTCTCTGATATCCTGTGGTCATTTGTATGTGCTTCCCAGAATAGATAATATGCTTTTGAATGCAGCATTGAGCAGAATGGCCCACAGATGAAACTTAACTCTGAAATCTAATCAATTCACAGAGGGAGGAGTAGGTACAAAGGGAAAGATAGTGAAGCCGTGACAGAACCCTTAAAGACAACTTCTGTTACCATGAATGAACACAATACATTTATTTTAGCCATCTGGTAATCAGATCTGGCAGACAAATTGGAGAAAGACTGGCAGAGAATAGGACCCTGTAAATCACAGACAGAAGCAAAATGCAGAGGCTGCCCCAGCTTTCTCAAAGATGGTAAACTTTAAAGGTGTATTTTAGTCCTTTAAAATTTCTCTATTTTGTATCATTTAAGATAGGTTACAGGTGCTGTCAAACTCTATGCAATTTCTTTCTCTTTTCCAGATATAATTCCTATACTTGCAGTAATTTATACCATTGACATCATATCTTCCAGTCTGTCATACTCATTTCACTGTGGATCAGCTAGCTGTGCTGCTGGTGTCTGATTAGAATTCACTGTGAGGGATTTTATTTGGTTCCTACTGGGGCTAGAAAATGTCTGTTCCTCAGTCATTTCCCTTATTTCAGAATAAGTTGAAAGTTATGATAGCACTAAACACTGTCATTCAGTCTCTGAATTGTGAATGGGACATAACCTGAAGAAAGTCATAAATTGGGGGAGGAACAGGTGTGTCTCTCTGTTAATTTTTTTCACTTTTTCCTTCTTTCTGTGAGTCTGTGCTTGCTGTCAGGACTTGCATTTTAGAAATCTTATGTTAGAGTTATGTCTTACAAATTTGGGTGGTGAAAGTCCATGTTTGTGCACCTTGTTGTCTTAATTTTCAGAGGCATTTAATAAACTGATGGTAGTACTGGATTTGTGTAGGCATCTCTATGAATTCCCTAACATGTATTGAGTCATTGTGGATTTTGGTATTGTGTTTTGGTTTTTTTGTTTTTAAGATCATAATGTCTAGCACCAACTGAAATCTGTGGGAGTTGCTGGTCCTCAGTTCCTTTAACAATGCACACAAACATTTTGACAGTGTTTATGCAACTTGCAGTATAGAGCTATTGATTTTCATAGTTTAGTAAGGCCAGGAATGCAAAGACGTTTTTATTGTCAGTGGTCGTGGTTAAAAAGAAAACCTGCTAATAAGAGTTACTTAGGAGAGCAGGAAAACTGAGGAGAATTTTAGTAGGTTTGACTCCAATGGGCATCTCTAACTGTATCTGAGTAAGAAATTTGCGCTTGTTCTTTCATAACAGGAAGAAAATGGAAAAGAAGAAATTGCTTTCCTTCATTAGAAGCTGCACTTAACCTTGCGAGATCTTAACTGTGACAATTGATACACACAGTTTGCTCATACAGACAGCCAAATTTTAACTTTCTCCCTGTATTTGAGCATGGTTGTTAGAAATGTGGTGCTTCCCAGTAGTGTTATGTTCTGGTGAGCAATCCTTATTTCTGCCAATTATTTAGTTTTTACTCAATTAGTTCTTCAGTCCATCACCTGTGTTCATTTAATGTGGAAGGAACTGTCATGTGATGCTTATATTATCTTGATGCTGAAGTAATGTGTGTCTTCTTGAAAGTTCCTTCTGTGCTTCAGTTGGGGTTTTTTGTTTTGGGATTTTTTTCCTAAGCACTTTCCTGCAGTAGTGAATACAGTGAGATTCCCAATCTGTAGTAACTGGAGTCTTAGCTTAGAATGGATCAGTTAATTAGCTTCCAAAATACCAACAGATCTTTTAATAAAATGCTTGCCTCTTTCCTGTACAGAGTAAAACAACAGACTATTATTTAGGGACTATATTTGAATTTGTGTTTTGTGGATGTAACTTAAAAACTGAAAAGGTTGGTGCCATAAGTGATATCTCTCAAAAGCTTTCTCATTCATTACAACATAGACTGCCTTGCTGATACAAGCCGAAAGCACTGCTGATGCTCATGTTTCTCTCTCTTCATCAGAGGGGTGTGGCACCATTTTTACATTGTATTTTACTCATTATGATCTCTTGTCTTTGCTTTTTGAATTTACAGTGCCTGAAAGCTTCAGCTCCTGTGCTACCTGTCATAGGTAAAGAGTAGAGGAGAATGAAATATTTTTGTCGTGTATTTCTATGCAGCTGAATTTTGGGCTACTCACTTTGAGTACTGTCATACAACCTTTTATTAAGAAAAGATAACACTTTGATTCAGTCACTTTGCATGGGCTGTTATTGTTATTAATCCATGAAAGAGTAAACTGTTTTCTTCTCCTACTTCTGTGTAGCAAATAATAGAAGTTTCTTAAAGGTGATGCCCTTCAGTTGTGCCACACTGAGTGTAAAACTTTCTAATGCTGCTCAGATTTGTTAACCCACAGTTCACCACCTTCAGCATCTTTTGGGCTTTCGAAGTGTAGTTTATTTTAATGCTAATGACAGTTGTGGTCAAGACCAGGAGTTCTGGTCTAAGGCTGAGTTTCCTGTAGGAAATGCCATTTGTTGCAGCATGTCATAATGAACCCAATGTCCCCTACCTGTCTGCTGGAGGAGTTTCTGAAACTCCAGCCACCCTGGTACAATTCAACAGATACAGTGGTAACTTTATATTTATTTTCTTTTAATGGCTAAGTGCTTGTCTAAGCAAAGAGATCCTGTGGTAGTGTAGTGGGCTTGATGGAGGAATTACCTGGTTTCAACATGAGTTTGTCAAAACATAAGCTTGATGTCAGCAGTGTGTAGCAAAGCTTAAATAACATTCTACAGTATTTTACATGGGGTTTGGCTATTCTACTCGAGAAAAAAATGCTGATTATTATAACAATGTAAGTATAAATGAAATTTCTTTTGTGCTGTCTCCTCCTTTCAGAGGCATATTCCGTGAAGGCATTTTTATTGTAATTTACTGCTATGATAAGTATGATAATTTACAATGGATTGTGATAGGTTTTTTTCCTTTGAGATGTGCTGGGTCTGTGTGTGCATCACGGGAAACAAGAGACTGGCAGGAAGCAAAATATTCCCTTAAAAGGACATTTGTTTGAATAACTCCACAATAGCTTTTTTCCCATTAATAACTTTTGACACAGTGCTCTGGCATCAGTATGTATGCCATTTGACATGCAAAACTATTTCTCACAATAATGAATAGGTTTTATGGCCAGGAAAACACCACGCTGAGTATCTGAACCATGGAGAAGAAGGTGCAGCTAGCAACAGTTAGTTGTGGCCTTTTTTGATGGCCTGGGATAACATCTCCTTCCTGGAACCACCCCCCATCTCAAGCCACTGTGTCTTCTGGAAGTTATGGCTGAAGTGAGATGCATTTGCTGTGGAGAGATGGTAGACTCTCTATCTATCCAGGAAGCAAAGCTGTCATTTACTGGCTTCCAAAACAAATATGTGGGGAAAAAGCCTTTCTCTCTCATAAATACAAAAATCTTCAGCTTTTTCTTTTTTCTTTGATTAAAATGCAAAAACCCCCTTTGTCTGAACTGGCACCAGCAAGGTGTTATGTCATCCTGTGATGTATTTAGGATGTGCATTATGCTACTATTTCAGGTGTAGCTTCTCATGCATAAACAGTTTTGCCACTGTTTTCTCAAGGAACTTGTGTAAAAGTGGATTAGAAACTTTTTCCTTATTTTTTTCGTTGTGAAGTTTGGTCCTCAAGATGCCACTCTTGAAGCTGAATGCTTTGTACTTTATGCAGAAAAATTCATCATCAACTTCTAAGAAAGGTTGTGCCTCCTCTTTCTGTAAGAGGAAATTGATGAGACTCTAACATGTAAAAACATTTATTTCTAAATGTTCACCTCTGTATTATTAATTGAATTTTCATTATTAAGAATATATATGTTTCCTCTCCAGTCATTCTCCTCCTACTTCAGTAGCGTTTAAATTGCAGATATGCTTCTTCAGCACAGTAATTAGTGAGGTTCAGTCATCACAGCTTTTATCATGTGATTTGGGGTGGGTTTTTAGCAGAATGCATTATTAGAGCACTTACACAGCCAGTCTAGCTGCAACAGCCAGGCGGCAATAGCAGTGCCATTTTTCACAAAGAAAATGTTGAACGGGAGCCAAATGTTTGGTGGCAGAGTCTGTTGCTAGGAAATCAAGTTCCTGAGGCGATTAATGACAAAGCAAGCAATAACAAGAAGGCAGAATTACAGATTTAAAAGAGAGGGAGAAAAAAAAGTGGTTGGTGTTATAATTACCCAAAGAAATCCGTACTCATTAAATTGGCTGTTTTTATGATTGACTTTAATTGGAGGTTAGCTCAGATATTTAGCTCCTTTCCCACCCCTTTAAACACACACATGCACATAATCTGTAGAACTGCAGACTTGTTTTTCTAAGCATTGAGAGGAGCTTGCCCTGTAATTTGATCCCCACTGACAGATGCATTTTCTATGCTGCCATTTTGAATTAACCTATTGTGCAACAATTTTCCTCAGCTCTGTTGAATAAAACATCAAGTCTTATTACCTCAGATGGATTTGATAGAGTAAAAGAATGTACTTCTAGCTGAAGTAGACTATTTGCAATGAGTTCAGTGATTTGAACTCTGCCAACAAGCCCCAATAATTTGTGATGTATACTTAAAGAATGAAAGAGAGAAGAGCCACGTGGGGGGTCTTTTTGGCTGTATGAAGTTCAAACACAAACCTCGGAGTAATATTGTTGTTTGTGCTAAGGTTATTCCCTGAGATCAAACCTTTTTAAATAAGGCATGTTAACTGAGATTTTTTACTATTAAGCAGATTGAGTTTGAACTGGAGATTCTGTTATCCATTGTGGTTATCCAAACTGCCAGACTGCTGTGGATTAGAAAAATAAAAATTCCCCTCTCCCAGAAATCCTAACAGTTGAATTTTCTGAGGCTTCTTTTGTGGAGAGAACTTTTCCCTTGTAAAGTTAGACTGGAATGAATGATGTTTTAAATTTTTTTAAAATTTCGAATAATTTGTATTCTGTGCTAAAGGGAGAACAGGCTTTCACCTTAATCACTTTTCTGCCCAATTAGACGAACTTATGTAGTTGGTTCAACAAAATTTTGGCACAGAAATGGGGAGGCAACTGACCCTGACATTTAAATCCTGTCATGTTTCATCGCTCATATTCACAGCAATATTTCCTACTTGGCGCAAGTGATAAGTGAGAAAATAACCTTTTAAAATACCTGTAAGTGAACATACAGAAGCTAACTATAAAAGCTAAACGATGCCATAGCTCTCCAAATTCTTAATCAAACAGTGAAACAATAGAATTGTGCCTATTCTGTCCAACAATACCCACATTACTAATCAGATGCCAATGCCAAGCTGTCTGCTTTGTTAAATACCCAGGTTCCCTGAGGCAAGAAGACAGCTGCTATAACTACTATGAAATTTGGTAGCTCAATCTATTTTTGCTACCCTTGGGCTATCATGCTACTGTTAATTCAGACCACCCCAATTGGTACACTTTAGGGATTTTTTTTCAAAGTGTTTGTAATTAAAATGATAAAACATCATTATTACTCCAAAGATGTTGTATGCGCTTTGCATTTGACAGATACCTACAGAGATAAACCCAGCGTGTAATTTTCATTGACATAATGGTTGTGATTGCATTACCCTTTTGAAAGTATATTGCTTTTTCAAGGGGAGGTGGGGAAAAGAAGGGAAAAGACATGCTTTTATTTCATTAATAGAATATGTATATCTCTTGAAATACTACATCAGTCTCTTGGTTGCAAGCCACTCGTCTGGAGAGGCTGGGCTGGGCTATGTAGCAGGCTGGGGGCACTGGGAAGGGGCGTTCCCCAGGGACAGGGACCTGCTGTGCCAGCCCCAGCTGGCCGCAGACACCTCTGTGCCCAGGTGCCTCTGCCTTCAGGGACACCAGGTCTCAAATCCTGTGTAAAGTCTGGGCAGACTTAACACACTTATTTAAATGTAAATTAAAAAGGGAAGACTTCATACTCTAAGTGGTGCAGTGAGTCAATTGGAAGGGAAATTTTTACTGTAGGTTCTCTTGCATGTCAGGCTTTATTAGATGCTCTCCTTATGAGAGCACAGGAATTTAGTCTTGTTACCATGTCAACTTTCTTAGAGCAAAATCTCTAAACTAAAGCAGCATCAAATCAAGGCATGAGAAGCTCTGAAACAATATTGGCTCTATCTTGAATTATTTTTTGTTTCAGTACTTCTCTGATAACATTTTAGAAGAATCATTAATTTAAGTAAAACCTGAAATTTGTGAATTTTTCTAATTTGAGATAATGTATTGGTGTGGTTGCTGTCTACCAAAATTTACAATAAATTGCCAGTCAACACTCTGTGTACAGTGGATTGGATTGTGGGGTTCTGCCTTTCTTCTAAAGGACTTGATCTTCTTAACATGAGGAAATATCATAGTCTGTGTAACCCTGGAATACGTGTTCTTTGTGTCTATGTCATTAACTGTTACATTAAAAAACACACATAAATATAGCAGCAATTGTGCTCTGTTTTACATAAAGAAGGTTTAGTTTTTAACAGCAAAAAATGTGCATTTGTGTAACTTGAGAGCTGAGTTAAGCTATTTATGGTAGCCCACTACTTGGTCTGGAGTTAAAATTATAGTTTCATTTATTATTTACTCTTGTGATAATGACAGTGCAGATGTTTCAATAAATTTATTTATTTATCTATTTATTTAGAGTTATGAAGAATGAATTGCTTTGAAATGAGCACTCTGAAATTATCAGCTTTGGGCTTGATATTTCAAAGCCAGTAACTTTTGCACTGAAATTATACAATGTTAAAACATGCATGCACATAATGCAAGGGGATTCATAAATGTTTCTCAGCTCAGAAATGGAACTGTACTGAAGGACATGGATCTACACTGTAGACTGCAGATGCTTTGAAGTAGCAGGGCTTGCAACAATAGGAACCTGCAGGCTGCTTTTTCATTCTGCAAGAAACCATTATATTTTTAGAAAGTAAAAACATTTTTATGGCATAAACAATCAATATCCTAAAAATCTGTGTCAAGAAAATTTTTGGGCTACATCATGCTTAGCAATTGTCTACTTGGAGTAAAAAAACTTTTGCAAAATGCTTCTGTATAGATGCTCAGTGAGAACATATTAAACACATTAATAGTTTTACAACTTTGTGATAAACCCTTTTAGGAGGCAGAAGGGCTGAGTCCTGCCAGCCTTGTTTGTTACCAAGTTTATTTGAAACAGCAGTTGACTGAGTCCAAAAAGAGGCTCTAGAAGTTCATTTGAAAGAAGCTACTGGGAAGGTTTTGTGGTGAGGCTTTAATCCTTCTACTTGTCAAGCTGCAGTTCAATCAGCAGTGCACTGGGTGACCTTGGTAAATGTGCTTCAGACTTGTTTGGTCAAAAGAAAGAAGATCTTCCTTTTTTCTTCTCTTTTTCCTTTAATTAGGGTAGAATGCTTAAGGAAATACTACATTCTCTGAATAAGTAATGACTGGTGGTTTTGAAGAATTTTTTGAGTTGGAGAAGTGGGTGTAGACACAGTGTCTTTGTAAGGCATATGCAGACCATCATGGGAGCAGGTAGGGCTTGGTGGATGAAACATCATTTTAGCAATAGGAACAAGATTAAAACACTATTAATCCTTGCAAGGTTTTGACTTAAAAGCTAAGGGCCCTTAGATTTTGTCCACAATAGAAGGATTTTGCTGATGCAGCTGCTGTGGAAAACCATCCTGGGGATTTATACTTCTTTCTGGCAGAGCACCCTAATGTGGAGGCAGCTTGGAACAGCTGCTGTACCAGCAGAAATGCCCTCACCTTCTCGGACAATCATACACACACCAGTGTTAATGTTGGCAGGACTGTGTTGGTTAAGGACAATGTGGTTTTCTCATGTTTCTAAATAATGTGGCTGCTCAAGCAAAATGATTTAATAAAGACGTGGCCATAATATAATATTCACTGTAAGAACTCAGACCTCATAGACCATAAATATTGCAAAGCTCTTTCTGTATCAGATTTCCCATGTGTAGTGCATGGCTAACAGTTTTAGCCCTTGAGGATGTGTACTTGGGATCTGTTTTGTTACCACTTTTGCTGCTGGTTACTGAAGTTGTTTTGCAGAGTGCCACTGCTCCTAATAGTTTTTGCCAACTATGCTATTGCCAGATGCGATATAACAATACTTTCCTGCAAATTTGAAAATGGTGGGAAACAGCAGTTAACAGTATTTAGCATGAAATATGCCTCAGCATATGCCTCTGAACATGTCTTTTTAAGACCAGATGGAGTATAATTGGTGCTGAACAACACTGAGGTGTTTTGTGAAAAGTAAAGACTAAGCATTATAAAGAGTCATAAAATCTGAAAGAATGAGACAAATGTAAGAAGTGGGAGAAAGAGGGAGGTGCTGGGTATTCTGTCTTGCTCTCTGTGTAACCTGAAGTAAGAGACCACAGTATTTTTCATAGATTTCTCTTCATAGTAGGGTTAAAATTAAGAAATAGAGCAAAACAATGTCAGGTAGTGGATATGGAAGATGGTATGGGTAATTGGAAGGAAGCAGAAACAACCTTGTCATCCCCTGAGAGCACACAGGAGAACACTGGCATTTATAGCTGTGCATACTGTCATTGGCACGGATCACAGCAAAGTAAGGTAAGAATGGATTTCTTCCTTAAATATGAATTTCTCCTGTCCTTTGAGGACTGGAGTCGAAACTTAATGTTTTTTATTCGTTCAGTTATTATTTAGATAGCTGATTTCCAGGAGACAGTTTAGAAATAATAGAGCAATGTGCTAAAATGTAAATTCTTCACAATTTTATTGATTTTAATCATGAACTGTAGCTGAATGTAGGGGAAAAAAGTTACAAACTGTAAGTGATTGGAAATTTTCAATAACATGAAGGATCCAATTTTCTCTAAAGAAAGAGCGCAATTTTCAATGAGCATGTATATAAAGGATAGCAAGTATTCATTCCCCAGAACCAGTGCTGTCCCTAAGTGCTTCTTTATGCTGCTGAGAATGGGCTGAAGAGAGTTTCTGCTGAGGACTGTTGATTCTTATCTGCCTAATTGAGCCGTCATTTGTTGACATGAGGGAAATCATGTGACTGCCTTTAATGCATTTCACAATAACAGCAGAAGTGGATAATGTAGTTCATGGAAAGGGAGCAGAAAATGTTAAAATTTTTTAGATTATCTCCTATGTGGAATACTGTGAAGTGTGCATTGCAACAGAGTCAAATGCTTGAACATTTGTACAGTAAATACATTAAATAAAATAATCAGATTCTAATTATCTTGGAAACGTTGATCTTGTTTCTATTACAGAGCCCACAGGCCTTCAAAATCTGAAATGACTAAGTTCTTAGTTTTATCAGTATGATGATAAAATTACATCAGTAGAATTGAAAGCAGGTGTCATATTTCTTTTCTTTTGAGCAAGAATGTAGTTATAGTAAACTGCCCAATTGCAGAGTGGGTATCAAGTGTTGTACAATGTAAAAGTAACAACAGAAGACATCCAGTATTATCATTTAGTAGATAGGTATCAGAAAAGGGTATTACAACCCCCTGTAATTGGAAGCACATTCTCTGCTTTATTCAGTCACTCTGCTATATCAATTTTATATTAAACTTCAGTCATGCTCCCCAACCAAACATCCTCTTCTGTAGAATGTAGAATTACAGGCTTAACAGTCTTTTGTTTGTTTGTTTCCCAACACCAGGTTGACTTGGTCTCATCTGTAAGTAAAGTTAATCTCAATTTTATTTTAAGAATAAGTGACTATTGGGTGCTGTGTTGATGAAGTGATAGACCAAGTTGGAAGGCAGGGGCACAGCAGCAAAGCCACTTTGGAATCACATATAGAAGTCACGTCCCCGAGGCAGCTGAGGCTGCCGGCACTCTGGGGGTCAGCTGAGCCGTGAGGAGTCAGTGACATTGTGCCTGTGAGTCCTGTCTCGAGCAGGCATGGCAGCACTGACCCCACAGGGGAGAGGAGCAGAAAAGTACTTCAGTCCTTCTGCCTCTGTAGGAAATCCTCTAAGCTGAAAATAGTTGACAGCTAGAAGAGTATTGTATGTGCTTCTCCTGTTTTACTCTTGTCTAGACACCCACTTGTGACTACTGTTGAGTTGTGATACTGGACTAGGAGGGACTTTGATAATTTGCTATTGCAGCTTTTAAGTTCAAAAGATTCTTGCCTTGCACCTCTCATTCTTGATTTTTGACCTTGTGTGAGAAGAAAAATGGGAACAATAATGAAAAGTAAGATAAAAGCATTAGAGGTTAAAAAGAAAAATACAAATCTTTACATGTTGGGGAAAAATCTCCTAGGCATTTTATAACATAGTATCCTGCTCCTTCACATAAAAAGAATCTATGCATTTTAATGTTTTATTTTCAGAAATTTTGTGATAATGTTAATACAGTAGAGTATCACACATTTGTGAACCATAGCAAAGCATTTACTGTGTTTTCCACAATGTTCAAGCTATTGGTTCTAGATGTGAAAATAGATTTTGTTAAGCTATAATTGTCTTAATCTTGTGTTACCAACTAGAAAGAGACTCAACAATTAACATCTGCCCTGAAGGCAAATGTTTTAATTCTGACTGTTCAATGTAATAATTTGTAAGTAAGTAGAAAATTCAAGGGTGAATTTAGACTTGAACATGTAGGAGACAACATCTAGCATGTTAGTAAGAATTCATCGCATTTGACAGACTCTGGGATATTTGGGTGCTAGGTGACATTTGCCAAGAAGGAAGAGCACTTCACATATCTTCCCATTCTCTTTTCAGCCCGTGTAAATTAGAAGGTAGCAAACCTTAGACTTTGATCTTGCTTCCTCCTTTTCACTCATAAAAATACTTGTGCATATGTGACTGATGCATCAGTTGGGATTTGGAAGTAGTTTTCTCTTCCTCCTAACAATAATTCAGCAGTATTGTTATAGTAAGAGGGTTTTTCCAAAAGTCTTAATTTCAGTCATGATCCTGTCTTTTCATCTTATAGTACCATACATATTATAATGTCAAAAGCAGTCACTGACATTTTATTGTAAATAGATGCTACTCAATATTGCATCAGTTTTACAACACTGTCTTCTCCTCCTGTTACAATTCAGCTAAATTTGCAGTTTTAACAATAGCTAGGTTTTATATGGATGTCATGGAAGCTGCTTCCACTGGTAGCTGGAAGACTCTTGAAACAAAAAAGTCATAGTATTATTGAGTGTGTGAACCCTTTAGATAGCATATGTGGGGGTTTTTTGGATATGGCAATGGAAAATGTCCAGTGGAAATCCATTTCTTTTTTTAGCATAGCAAGAAAAGGGGGATTGAGATGATAAAAAACTTGGTTTATTGGTATGGCCACTGGCACAAATTAGTGTTGCAGAGTGACTCATCTATACTAGAAGAACAACAGTAGCCCACAGCTGAATAAAAAAGAATATCACTTACATTGTGTGTACTCTTATGTTTTGCTTATGTGCCTTAATTATTTCAATTGAAGTAAGATTAAATACTTACTATGACATCAGTAAGCTGAAAATGTGGATTACGAATTAGACAAAGACTTGGAGACAATCCTTTAGAGATTTTTGGGCCAAATGTAGAATTTGCTTATAGTCCCTTCAAGTTGAAGAGCTGTGGCTAAATATGGAAGTTTTGATGAAATGCATGAAGTGTGTTAGCTGTAAATGCTACATGAGAAATATTTGCTTTGGGGTTCTGTTTGCCTTCACTGCTCAGTTTGTGTAGCAATAGTCAGCAGTGATGACTGCCCTGAAATGGATGGTGGTTCAAAATTAAGTCTTGTGCAGATTGGGAGGAGTTAATATTTGCCTCATATGAAAAATCAGTAATAAGTTTTAGAGCAAGCATAAAAGCAGTTCCTAAATTAAAATCTCTTGTTTAAAAAGAATTAAAACCTTTTAGAAATCCTCCGAAATATTGTGGGTTGTTCTTCCATGTCAGTAATGTTTATTGCCACAAATGTTTGAGAATGTTATAATAAACTATCCGGTTCTTCCCAGATGTTAAGGATTACTATTAATGACTCATTTGGCTTTGTAATTGCCATAAAGTTTTCTCATTACCAAAACCTCTGATGAGAAGACAGTTTTCCCAAAATTACTCAGTACACTGGTCTTTATATTGAACTTCATAGTTTGATTTTTCAAAAGCTCTTTGCTTGTAATGTCTGATATCAAGTATTTTTTTTTGTCTAAAATCAGTTGTAAAAGGACACACATTTGGTTGATCTGTCTTTGTTTTGTTTTGCATAGGCTTTTTTGACATGATGTTTCAAATAATGGAACACCCCAGATCCTTCAGCCCCAAAGTACTCTCTGCTGTTTTGGTCATAATGGGCCAGAAAAATTGGATTTCATTCTTTTGTCATCTTTATTCCATCCAACTTGCCACATTAAAAAGATTAATGCCATTTTGCAACACAATCCTGGATTTTAAGTGTATGGAAACAGAGCACTTACACTGCAAAGATGGTTGGTTTAGTCTCCAGAGGGAGAGATGCTTTTTTTTTGATCTCCTTAGACCTCAAGCTTCTTCCCAGTAATGTTCTGTATACTTTGTCTTGTATTTTATAGTTTAATTTGCTTGTGTTACATGGAAGATTTCTGTTAGTTACTGTAATTTGATGTAAAATATAAAAACTGATCTTGTCATTCTTGGAATTTTTCCTGCTAATGAGCGGAAGGTTTCAGTAGCCCAAAGTCACATGGGCCTTTAAAACAGTCATGGACCTCATAAATCATCTAAAGAGCAGTAACAGTACAATCTGCAGCAGTTGTCATACATAAAAGGTGGGACTTTTTTTCACAATGTGGAAGGAAATTAAATGAGAAGGAGCAAAAAGAGCACTTTATAAAGGAATTTAGAGCACCACAGGTAATGCTACTCGTGTTTTTATTCAACATACTTAAGACAATTTGTTAGGATGTGGGATCCCACCTTTGCTTTACAGTGTGGTTTTCCTGAAAGGGTAGCACTGGTTAAGCATAATAAAGCAAACAAATCGTTTTCTCCAGACATACGAGGCTGAAGTTCAGTGGGCATTGGTTTTGGAAGCCCCAGACTGGCGGACTAGATGTGCCTTGTGCCCAGTGTGAGTGTCTGGTTGATGGTTCAAATGTAGCAGTAAACCTAACTTTAATTTTTCTCCAATTTTGCTCATATTTTTGCTATATACTTCACAAATTTTTATATGAGATGGTTATGTTCTAGTAATATCACCTAAATATTTGATGCATTTTGTTGATGATGCAATATAATGAATAATTACAATTTTGTTAAAATTTAATTCAACACTGTCATGTGTTCATAATGGATATTTGAGTTTTTAATATAAATGTTAGTGAGTTTAATAAGAACATATTTTGTCATCTAACTTCAGCGACGTAATCCTAAAAAAGAAGGAAAAACCCAGAAAAGGTAATTTCATTTCAGAAAATAAATTTTCAGATGCTAACAAGTTAAATGCAAAATGAGGCACACTTTCAAGTTTCTGCTTTGTCAAAGTGGATTTAGTGTTAGGGAAATTCCTGTGGATTTAAGCGAATTCTCTTCAAGAAGTGGTGTACGTGACAGAAATGAAGAAAACTACTTAACTTGCTATGAAATGCACAACATTTGTTATCACTTTCAAAGCTGATATTTCATGCATTGATGGCTGTTTATGACTGGCCTGAAAGGCAGTTGGCTGAGTTGCTTTCAGAGGTGGCCGTGCTGCCCCAGTGCGGTGTAGCAGGAGCACCGACAGGTGGGTTAACAGAGTGGGAGTTGTGCTGCTTGGAGCAGGACTCTGGTGAGGGGCACTTTGTGCTCCCATTGATCTGGAGAGTTTAAGGTGCTCTCCAAAGTTATAGGGATGTAGTTTAATACAACTGTTCAGGCATGGGTTGGACGAAGTTACTGTCATTGATTTTCCTTTTAGGTTCAAAACAAAGAATTAACCTCATCCCCTTTATTTGCTTTAAATCAATGCTGTTCATTACCTAAACTTCTTTCTTTCCCTTCCTTTTATGTCACTCTCATTAGATAATCAAACATATATAAAACTGGGATTTAGATACTGCTTAGTTTCTTTAAACTCTTTTTTTCTACAAAATAAAAAAGAAATATAAATGAGAAATAAAACTGTAGAACTAAATAAGAGCAACATTTACAACTCTTGAGCAAGCTGATACAGTACGAGAGGTGCTAAGGGAAGAGGAGATCATAGCCATGCTATAGGGAAATGTGCAGAAAATACCCTCTCAGCTTTCAGTAATCTGCAGCTCAGTGTTTTCCTCAGATAAAGGCAGTACATGTTGCTCAAGAGTTCTTGAGATTTATCAGTTTTTCACACATAACTGTAAATAACAGTTTTCTGTACTTCTCCCTTTGTGGCGTCCTGGAATAACAACTCCTACACTTCAGTAGTGTATGGATGGAGTATAATTTCTTTGTTTTGAACTTGCCACATGGTAGTTTTACTTGATGTCCTGTAGTCCCTGTAGTATGAGAGGCACTGAGCAATTGTTCTGAGTCCTTCCTGGCATTAGAACTGTCTTCTACAAAGGGGGAGTTTGTATGAGATGGTTGACATGGAGTGAGCAATTATGTGAGAGCAGAGTGACCACATATGGATCTTGTTACTGTGAGTAAGTTGTGAGGAAACACTTCTAACTTTTGAAGTGGACTAGGCTAATGTGTGCTAAGACTTTGAAGTCCCAAGGCTTGCCTGCAGACACTGGGAAATAGTAGCAAGGTAATCACTCCACTGTTACATGAGCACTGGTGAATATACACCACATCAAGGGAGCTGAAAGATATACTTGCGTTCTGAAAACATGGATAAGCTCCAAGTATGGTCTTTTTAGAACTTACCATGGAGTACAAACTGTATTTAAGGTTAGATTGGATGATCCTGGGGATCTTTTTCAACCTTAATGTTGCTATGATAGAGGCAGTTCAACGCCACCCTGATGCTTGATCCCATCAGATCTTGGAAGCTCAGCAGGGTCAGGCCCGGTTAGTTTTTGGATGGGAGACCTCCTGGCAATACCGGGGGCTGTAGGTTCTAGTCCTGAGGACTTCTCTGTCACCGTCCAAGCTCACTTGACCGTGGCAGATGAACCTTAGGAGTTAAAGGGTGGGGCCAGTTCTGCACATGCTGTGCCTCACCAAAAAAATCCACTGGGCAGGCTGGAAGGGCACACCCATGTGGGGAGAGCCCTGCCCAAATCTTCGTTTGCGAAGCCTGGCCATGATGATGCTATGATTCTATTGCAGTCTAGTTTACTCTGTATTTTCCAATGTGGAAAAGCCTGAATACAGCAAGTGTACATAGGTTTCTATTTTCTGTTAGTAACTTTATCCTTCCTTTTATTCAATCTCATATAAAACATAATATCTATTTATTTTGTGATGCCATATGATTGTGGCATCCTGGCTCTAAATTTCATAGCTCTGGTTTTCTTCCTTTGTCTGCATATGCCAGGTGTGCCTGCAATCATAGAATCCTGCTTCTGGCTCCCAGGAGCAGAACAGTGCATTTTAGATGAGGGTCTGTGACCATAATTTATTCGGAATGATTTCCTGAGTTTGTTTTTTTGTGGTAGTGAGCAATGAGTTTTTCTCAAGTAGGTAAGCTTTGAGGGTGTGTCTGTTGGTTTTTTTCCTTGTTTGAGCCCTTAAACCAGAAAGCCATTCTTTACTAATTTGAGTGGCTGTAGAAGACAGAATAGAATGTTATAAATACTCTAGTGATGGATAAGTGGAGATCAAAAGATACAAGGGAAAAAGATCACTTATCTAGCTTTTGGGAGGGTAAAGACAGAAGGAATGAATCAGTTGACAGCAGGTGAGAATAGCGCCTGTCTTGAGGCCTGAGTTGATATGTCTAGTTTGGTGCTGCTGGTGAAGAAGAGGGCAAACTGAAGACTCTGCTTCCCAGAAATCAGTTTGCTGGTTTGTGAGTGGTTTCTGATAGTTTAGATTTCATGAAGTTGAAAATCCCACACATAAAAAAGGAAAATTTATCTTGCTTATATTGTTTTATACCATTTTTGAATTGGTATACAAGCTTTTTTTTTTTAAGTTAATGGTTTTGTGGTTTTGTTTTACATTGTTTAGGCAACTCAGAAAGAGTTGCATATGTGAGTATCTCTCAGGATTGTAGACTTGTGCTGCTTTTAAAAGCATAAGATTATTTTATATCCAAGAGCAGAAAGTTTAAAGAAAACCTAACACAACAAATAAGCAACAACAAAAGTATAAACTCAACAACTGCCTGAAAACAAAACTTGGTAATTATAAAATGTGGGCTGCTACACGTGGCTTAATGCCAGAACAGTCCGTGATTGGCAAAGGATCAGTCATAGCCTGAAAAGAATTTTATCACAGTGCCATCCTCCTACACCTAACCCTGGCAGTGGCCTGTAGCTTTGCTCAAAATTAGGCTATAAGAATCATTTCATGTTTTCACAGCAGCAAATATTGTTACTCATGCAGGCTGTTGTGCAGACCACTTATGATTTGTAAGGTTAGATTTATAGATAAACATAACAAAGTGATCAACTTTTCAAAAGAAAATAGTGGGAAGTTGAGAAGGATGTGGTGGCCATGCACTGATGCTTTGTGGAATGCTTTTTTTGCAGTATTGGTGGTTTCTTAAATAGTCTGAGCGTGGCTTTTGTGAAGTGTGCGTGGGCTGTATTTCTGCCCAGACTTCAGAAGTGCATGAGTGCCTCTAGATACCATCTAATTTAAATTCTTTTTCTTTGGATATGGGGTTAGTGGGACCCCAATATAAATAATGCAGGTGTTTTACCTTGACTGTCTACCATGAGATCCTTTTCTAGATTTTTGCTGTACAGATCTGCTAATCTGCTTTGCCCTCAAAAAATTGTTCACACCTTCTTAATGTCTGTTCTTGAATTACCAGAATACATTTGTCAGTGTAACCTGGTAGTGACTTTACACACGCAGCCTGGTAGTAATAAATTTTAATGTAGAATTTTTGCACTCAGATTGAAAGTGCTTCCTCAAAGGGCCCTGTGTTACTGATCAAGGAATCATGTCCATGTACACTGCAGAGGTAGCTCAGCTTTGGTAAGCTCAGGTTTGCACACTGAAGCTGACTTACCTTGAGCGAGGGTGCAAAGCAGCACTTGGGTTCCTGTGCCCTGGCATTACTGTGTCTTGTGTGGGACACAGAGGGTCCTGGTGCTCGTCCCACGGTTAGCTATATGGATATCCCATGTTTCCCAAGCAGTTATGTTAAAGCTAACCAGTCATTTTGGGGCACATATGTAGCAAAGAATTACAAGTCTTGCTGTGGAGCTTGTCAGCCTCCACATTCAGAGTAGTTACATTAGCAGGAACTGAGTTGTTCTAGGTTGAATAGTATTGTATATTGTATCATAAATATTTCTGCTGTGGCAATATGTATCCGACTGACAGTCTTCATCCCTTGTAGGTTAACACTCACAGACAACACTCCAAAAGATAATGCTCAAATTTAGAATTAAACTCTGAAATGTAAAAAAGTAATCCATACATAAAAATGAGTAATGGTTAGCAGTAGTATTGTTGCCACCTCAAGAATTGTTTTTTTCCTGCAAATTGTTTTTCATGGTAAAAGCCCATAAATGCCAAGAGTATGTTCTCAGGGGGGAATCTGAAGAGTATTTTCTTAAATACAACAAACAAATTGAGTATTCCAGTTCTTTCCTTTTAAAACAAATATTTTCTGGAAGACTAGCCTCTGACAAAAGTGGATATTGATGTGGTATCCGTGTGGGACAGAAAAGGATTGTTTGAGCTCACTCAAGTGGAGTCTTCCACCCCTTTTGTAACAAATACAGACACCAGTAGATGAATGAGTGTTCCAGCTGGTGCCTGTCGTGATCACATGTTCTGCTTACGGATCTTGTCTTACTCTAGACTTGATGTATTACAATAACTGAAGTAATAAACTTCACAGTGAAAGATTCAAGGAGTAAAAGATACAGCGTCTGCTCAGGCTTGAAATGCCTCCCTTTTCTTAAATTGAGGGTTTGAGGTTTAGGACAGCAATATTTCTGTGGCCTTTTTTTTTAATGAAAAGACTGAAATGTTTGCTCTATTTCTAGTGTCTGTAGGTGGAAGAAGGCAACATTTTGTTGAACACATGCAACTGTAACAACATTCTGACAGGAGCAATGTTAATTTATAAAAATTCCTTTCACATGAGAGGAATAGATAAGGCTAAAATCTTCCACTGAAGTTTCTGCGTGGTATATCTATTTCACAAAGGATCCTAATTCTTTCATAATGATGCTTTTAACTCTGGTAAAACAAATGAATGGGTAATTGAAATGGGTCTCCTTCATTCATATTTTTCTGTGCAATAGATCCACTTCTTTCAAGTGACCTATGCCCTGTGTAGCCTCAGTATTTTCTTGTGTGGTCTGTAGCCCATAGCAGTAAGAGTCATGTCTGTGTTGTGGAGAGAAAGAGAAAACTAACATGTCTGTGAATGCTAAGTAGTACTGTGGACGTAGAGATGGGGTGCAATGCTATTTGTGGCTTTGTAGAGATTTCTGTGGAAACCTGGCACTTGTGCAGTGCTGGTGTCCCATACCAGCGTCTCAGAGCACAGTACCTGCTGATTGTAGGAGCCCTGCTCGGCCAGCGGTTCTGACATCAAACCTAACGTATGTACTTGTTGAAAATGTAAGGTCTCATCTTCAGCAAGTCTTCCACAAAACAAAACAAACCCACCCCTCAAAGAAAGTTAAACCCAAAACCCATGGGAAAAAAAAACACCACAGAAAATTAGTTTACCAATTAGTTATATTTCTTATTATTCCTTTATTTTTTTATTGTTGTTACTATAATATTCTACCTGTTGTTTTAATAGTGACTTTTTCATACATTTGCCAATTCATAAATGAGACCACTGTTGATTTGTCTTAATTTAACTTTCTTGTAAAGTTGATGCTCTTACTATTATTTAATAATGCATCAGCATGAAATATTTTTGTAGAAGTTAGTGACAAAGATTATATTCTGCTCCATAAGGCTGCCCAGATAAATATGAACATGTTACATTTTCCCTTTGAGTCCTGTAGTTTCCTTGTGTCTTAGGAGTAAAACATTGGCAGGAAAAACACATAGAGGACTAAAGCTCTAGTGCTGCCTCCCTAACAATCTTCATCAATCAGTATGGCTGCTGAAGGAGTTGAATGCCAGTGCTGTTGTTTAGAAAGATTGCTTTGTCCTCGAAGCAGGTAGTCCTGTTGTTGCATTTATGGGTGCAATGTAGCTTCAATTCCTTACAGGACAGTTGGTGCACAGTACAGTTTCAGTACATGGATTTATATGTAGCTTTTAGAAGTACTGTTTTAGTTGAGTAAGTCTGCTCTGCAGTCCTGCATTTCCCTGATACTAAGCTGGTTTGTCCAGAACTGCAGTGTGTGTCTGCTATTGCATAAGGTGTTCAGGAGGAAGCAGTTGATCTTGAAGACCTATAAGCAAAAAGAATACTACTGGCAATATTGCAGTCCTTCAAAAAGTCTCTGAGAATTGGCTATTATGAACCAATTTTGTATGTGGGGGTAATAATGGGCATTCAGGGTAAATTCCTAGTGAAGAGATCTTAAAACCGATTTTTGAGTGGTGTTTCCTTTCTATTTCCTGGACTTTTTCAAAGTAATAATTTTGTTTCATGGTCAAGCGAAGGATGCCTTGGCACAGGAATAAACACTTCACCAGTTTTAGGCAGGTAATGCTACAGAGCTGAAGTCTGAACAGAGAGGTAAGACAGTAGGTGGGTTTCTTTTTCCACTTACAGGAATGTACGGAGTGCAACAAACATAAAAGGCAAAAGGGATTACATGATGCATAAAAATGTTGGCCCAAGTAGGCACAACTGTTGATCTAGTTAAGAGATGAATGGATGGAAATCATATATGTTGCCTTCCTCAAATTTTCTGACTCAAGGTTCTGAGTGTGTAAAGGTTACTGTTATTCGGTACTTAATTGTGAAATTTCCTATGATACTTGATCCTGAGTTTTTAATGGTGTGATATTACATGCATTTAAATATACATCACATCAAAACACAAGTGACTACTTGGAATATACAGTCTGATGGAAAAGGGAACTAAAGAAAACCTTCTCTATCATGGCAAGCTTAACACAGAATTCCCTAAAGTCTGCCTTTATAGTGTTATTTTGTGTTGGACTTGGGGTTCTGTTACTGCAAATGTTAAATTGCTCTTAAGGATGCCTTACATCTTTTATTGTAAGGATATTTATATATAAAGATGTTACTGAATTTGCTGCTTGTTGTCCATTTTCACCGTTGAAATCCAATTTTAAGGCTTGGGGTCAGCATTTTTCAAAGTTTGCAAAACTGTAATCCTTGAAAAATATTGCACGTAAAATAGCAAGCTGTTTTGTATTTGTGAGAAGCTGAGAAAGTTATTACTTCAGCTTTTGCCAAGTAAGATGACTAAAAAAGAAAAGTTTATCGTAGAGGATTACAGAAGGAACAGATTTATGGCAAGTGTCTGATATATACCCAGTATCCTCATGTTCAGCTAAACCAGACTTGCCCTGGGCCTTCTGGAGCACAATGCCCTTAGCAAGTAGCTTTCGACAGCTTTTTCAGGAAGCAATATTTTTCTTCAGAAAGAGGGTCACTTCACTGTTTTTCTTTTTCCTTCTCTCCTGTCTTATCTTTTGAGTTCAGGAAGTATTTTAAATTTACAGCCAGCTTTGAAGGCATGAAGCAAGTTCAGCCCCAGAAGTATTTCCTGTTATGGCATTAATCTAATTCCATGAAAGTAGAACTGATTTTTCATCTGTAAAGTAAAGTGCCTGGAGCAGCAGACCATTACTCTGGGTTATCATGATAAAGAGGCTTAGTTTTGACACCAAAGTGTTTATCAGCCTAACCAGGGGAAGATTTCATCCTTTTTGTTGAAATAGATATTAATGGATTATAACATTTCTTTGCTTCATGGAGACAATGAGTTCATATTGAAAATGTTGACCCGAAATAACAATGTTCCCATAACATATTATAAGTTAATTTATCTGGAAAGCTACCAGTACCTAGGGGAACAGGGAAAACTAGTTGTAAAATGATAATATAGTGGGCAAGTGTGTCCTGAGCACATGATAGTGCTAATTTCAGTATTATAAAAGAGTTTAGAGCTGTGGCTGGAGCTGCTGTTTGCTTTATGGTTTCAGTGATGCCTGTGAGTGCGGTTCATCTGACCTGACTCATTTTAAGGATGTTACAAAATATACTGTGTAGTAGCACTAAGATACTGTAGATGACAGCAAGTTTTATACCTGTTTTAGTGGCTAAAATTATGTTAACTTTATGTTATGCTTCTAACATGCTTAAAGCATTCTGCATTTACCTAGAAATGTGCCAGAACTTACACCATATTCCTTATTTGTAAGATTGCCTTCTACAGTGTTAAAGATTTGTTCAATATTTAGGTTAGGTTATAAAGGGATAGTGTGAAGTCAATAGTTTGAACTTAATACTTACACTTGTCCATAAAAACTAGTGCCAGCTTGAGGCTTTGACTATCCTGAGCGTGTAACTGGCCATGCTGCATGTGCAAATCTGTTTCACATGGGAGCTGTAAGAAATCTCAGAGTGCACTTCTTCCCCACTCCAGCTCCAGCGTCTGTATTTGTGTCATCTCCCCAGATTGGCATTCATGTTTGTTTGCTGTCACTTCAGAACTATGGGTGAAGTGTATTCCTTGGTCTTGTGAATGTTGATAGTAGCTTTTACTTTATGTGTATTTGATAGGTTTTGATATGGGAGTGCCTGAGGCCCAGGAAGAGGTGTGTTTTTCCTCACTGACCTCTGGGGAAGCATTGCCTTTGGTTTGCCTTGGGAGGCAGCGCCCTAAATTTGCACAGCCTGCAAGGAGGAGCTGCCCAAGGCAGCTACCTGGGATGGCAGCTGAAACAGGGCTCTGTAGGCACAGAAAAAACTAGAGATACATGGGCCAGTTAAGTCATGAATACTCAAGGTTACAGGAACCCCCAAGAGGGACTTCAGACTTGAAGAAAACATAGTTAAGAAGCAAGAATAGAAGGAAACATTCTGAGTCTGAATAACTTTCAGGGATCGCAAAACCTGAGCCTGTGGCTGGTGTGAAGGATCAGAGTACAGCGAGGGCAGCAGGATTGTCCTGGGGACCTGCTGGGCCTGAAACCCTGCTGGGAACACACAGATGTGGCAGGCTGCTCTTGCTTCCCCTCTGTGTCTGCCAGTAAGTGCCATGTAGGTGCTTTGTTGCAGAAGAATGTCTGAGCCCACCAGGACCAATTGTGTTACATCTTCAGGCCTTAAGCTGTCATTCTGTACCAATTCATTTGGTCAATTGGAAAAAAAATTTCCTAGTGGTTGAGTGGGGTCTCATAGCTGTGTGCAAATTCATTATTTTTAGAAGTGCTTACTACATTTCCATGGCAGATAATATACTCTTAAAGATAAATAAGAAAGCAGTGTTTTCACATCTGTATATCTAAAAAAATTTCAGGCAAGGATGTCTGCACATTTGTTGTGTAGGATAGTGTATCCTAAGCGTGTTCTCCCTGTCCTTAATTCATGTCTTCACTTGTCTACTTGTATAATCTATTAGGCTGCACTCTGAAGTGAAGCAGAGAACTGAGCTGAGTGAAAGAAAGAGAGCATTAATGTGTTTTTTTGAGTCAACCTCCTAGCAACTCCACAAACAGTTCTCCCATAAAACTGGCCATGGTATAGGGATATTAATGAGCAGTTAGGGAAGGTAGAGGTTAGGAATTAACAGCTGCTGATAATGCAGGGGTGCAAGTAATTGTGGCCTAACTCTGTCTGCATCACATTTATGTTTTTAACAACAAAAAATTTATATATGTAAAACATATCTATTGACTCCCATTTCTAGTGCCATTACGCTTGTAATTTAATATTTTGGATTTCCAAGACATTAAAAATATCTCTTTATTAAATGTGGGTAGATGGTAGAATAGTAACTGAATAAAAATGGTTATATATACAGAAAGTTAAATTTGAAAGATTTCAAAGAAATGTGCTTATTATAATATTGCTGTTTGGCATAATTACATAAAAATGATATTATTTGTGCTTGTGTCGTTGTTGTTTTTTTAATTATTTATAAAATTGGAGCTGCCTTTATTTATGCATTATCTGTTAGGGCAGGTCTGTAGTGGTGCATTCATTCTGCAGTAGATCTTCAGCTTCAAAGGCAATGTAACAAGTCCCTCGAGCCACTTTTCCCTGTGGCTTTCCCAAACTGCAGCCTGGAAGTCTGCTGGGGGAGGGGATGGGAGCATCTGGGCCTGAAAGGATGGAGCACTTTCAACTCTGTTTTCTGTGCTGTAGAACAGCTGTTGAAAGAAGGCAACCACCACACGGTAGAGCAGCAATTAGCACTGCTCTGGCATATGCTGAAATGCTCTCGCCCATCCCCTGGGAAACAAAAACATTATGTGAGCTGCAAAGGTAGATGTCCTTTCTACATTATGTCTGCTGGATGTTGCCTTCCTGAGATGGTACTGTCTTTAGTCTGTTCATCAAATTTCTGTCTTTTGATATTTTGAGGAACAGGGAGGTGAAGGGTAAGAAAGTGATGATTCCTCTACTTATCAGTAGATTTTTTGCATATGATCAATATTTAAAAGCTTTTCACTGAAGGGTATTGTCTGTGAATTTCCCGTGGTTTCACAGGAGGAAGGAAGGGGGTGTTGTTTATTATTACAGGAAAATTATGTCTTGCTCTGAAACTGCACCTATGGTTTCAATTAGTCAACTCTCAATTATCATAACATAATGAGGAGTAATGAGGAGGTGGAGATAACCTGGGACTAACACAAAACATATGTAAAATTAGATTGCAACAGCCTCCATTGAAAGCATAAAGGAAATAGAAGTCCTAAGGCAGCAGTTGGTGTGCACAGATCTCCTCCAGTCAGACACATGGAAGCTGTAGATGCTCATGTTGCTGCAAAGAACTGGCACAGCTGTGCCACTCCTGCACACAGGCAGCTCTCCTGCCAAACCAGGCTTAATCAGACACTCTGGCCGTGGATGATCATGAGCAGTGTGGAACTGCTAGGAACAACATTTTGGAAGCAGCAAATACCTTGTCTTTGTGAGGAAGGGATTATATATTGGAAAAGGCCTTCAGTAACCACTGAACTGATTTTTCAGAACTGTTGTTAAACAAGCCTTTTGGTCTTTTTTCCCACAATTATTGGTAATTGATAAATGTTATCCTGGTCAGATAAATTTATTTCTGTCTTTCCCAGTATCTTTATACTTAATAAATGCACATGCCTTTAAGCTGCAGCTTTGTGGCAATCAGAGATCACGGAATTGTATTGCATCCTTCTACCAGAAAATGCAAGCTTTGTATGGAATGTGGTAGCAGAATAATATATGTATGTGGACACCTGATGCTCAGATATGTGGGAAAATACCAACCATCAGTTTACATAAGAGCAAATGGAGAGCTGCAAACTACCCTTTATGTGAGCCCCATTATTTCATCCAACAGAGCTTCAGTTGGAGTGGAATATCCATTTGTGCAGAATAAGTACAATTGATGACACTAATTCAGGTGGTATATATTGCCCGTCAGTTCTTGCCAAAAAAGGGGTGTTTGGAAAAATCTTGAACACAAGAAAGCTAAAAGCCAAAATTAATTTCAGGTGTTTCACTGTAATGACAACGTATCACTCAGCTTTGATGAGTTAGGCAAAAACTAGAATCGTAGAATATCCTGAGCTGGAAGGGACACTCGAGGATCATCAAAGTCTAACTCCTGGCTCTGCACAGGACAGGCCTAAGAATCCCACCATGTGCCTGAGAGAGTTGACCAAACACTTCTTGAATTCAGACAGGTTTGGTGCTGTGACCACTTCCCTGGGTACCCTGTTCCAGTGCCCAACCACCCTCTGGGTGAAGAACTTTTTTCTGATATCCAACCTAAATTTCCCCTAACTCAGTTTCATGCTGTTCCCTCAGGTCCTGTCACTGGTCCCCAGAGACAAGAGATCAGTGGATCAGTGCCTGCCCCTCCACCTCCCCTCATATTATTACTATCACCATTCTTCTTTCATTGCACCTCAATTGTTATTAAATTCAGAATTATTTGGCTCATTCTGAAAAGTTTGCAAGCATGCAAGTAAAGTCCCTGGGTGAGCATCTGCCTGTGGCTTGCCTTTACACATGTGGTTCTGAGGGATAACTGTAGTCACTTAAAGTGAGGCAGCACCCCTGAAATAGCAAGGCATGTTTTAGGGCATGTTTCTCTGGTAGAATTGGCTGTATGTGTGAAAATATCACTGCTTGCTGGGCTTGCCATTTTTATCAGTGTCTTTGACCATTGACCATGTAATTCTAACTATTTCATTTATTGTCCTGTCTCAGCTCAGAGATTTCAAATCATAAGGGCATGACAAAGAGCCTTGATCAGTGCCTGTTACTCATCTGAAGCTCTTATGTTGAGGTTGGGCAGGGATATTGCAGCCAGTGAGAGACATCAGTGTGCCAGTCCTGCAGCATGCATTTCTTCCTCAAAAAAACAAGAAAACTTCTGTGCTTCACACTTTTACTGGTTTCTGTTAGGAAGTTTTAATATGTTTTGTTTCTAGTGCCTTTATTGCTCTGTGTGTGCTTGTGTTGCACTGCTCCCAATGCATTTATGCCCTTTTTTCTAGGGGGGATGTAAGTATATATGTAATTATTTCTGCAAGGTCTCAGGTCAAAGCAAACTTCTCTGGACAATTTGAATACAGTTGTTTTAGCCATCTGTTGGCCTTTGCTCATCTAGAGGTTGTTGGTTTTCTGTTCAGTTTTTTAATACAGAAAACCCCAAACGCCAAGAACCCAAACACCACAGAAATTAATGCTTGACAGATATTCATGACGCCTGTTTTCTGTCATAGCGAGAAAGCCCCTTAATTATTTTCAAGTAAAATTTTACATTGTTGGATTGAAATTTGAATCATTTCTTCAGAAGTAGAAGTGGAACATACTGTTTCTCTTAAGATAATGACATGCATGTGCTCATGACTGATTCAGTGTTTTGATCTCAGATGCTCTGGACATCTATCATGTAGCTACTGTCATATAAATTACACATTAGTGCCACCAAGATTTATTCCAGGATTTGCAGCAGTAGAAGTTCCCTTCATGATAAAGTATTAAAAAATATAGGATGTGTACCATATTATTGGAAATGTAATTTAAAAACCAAAAAAGCTACCTACATAAACCTATTAAGCAGGTACTTTTCATCTAGTTTTCTGCTAAAAACTTATCACCAATTTAATTGAAATATTTGGAAAACTTAAAAAAGAATTAATTTAATAAAGAAAATAAATTAATAGATTAGAATCCAGTCTTACGCAGTTGGTAAAAGATATGTGATCTCTTGGTTATAAGTTTCTGTCTGATATTTTAAGGTTTTAGTGAAGATCTCACCAACCAGTGAAATTAGTTCATGAGGACACTTGTTGCTTTCATCAGGCTGTTCCCAGTCCTTGAACTTTGCTTTCTGTTTCCAGACATTTGTGCTGTTTATAAATGCCGACTAGTTATTTACTAACAAAGGCAGAAAGAGGAGACACATGCAAAGGATGAGGAGCAAGGCAAGGGGAAAAAATGGGGAAATGAGCAATGCAGAGGGTTAAAATATGAAATCAAACTGAAAATATTCATGGTGATGAAGTGACACGTAGAAAACCTTCCAAAAACCCCAGTATACGACACTTAGGAAATATTCCTGAAAACCGCAGTATGTGACACTTCGCAAACATTCACAAAGTGAAGTATGTAACTTTTGGGCAGGGGGTGCCCCACAGGAACAGAGGGATGTTCTTTGGGTAGGACTGTGTTCAGAAGACAACAGCTGCCTTAGCTCCAGGGTTTTGAGTGCCCCATCCCATCACACATGACAGGAGCCATCACTCCTCCTTGGACAGGGGGAGGTAGCTGGAGCTGCTAAATATCTGTGGGAAATGGGTACAGCCATCCATGGGAGGAATGCTGTATAAACTGAGCAGTTCTGATTCAGAGCAGTATGTTTCTTGGTTGGTTTTTATCTTTTTTCTGGTAGCTAAAACATGAAATTGAGAAAAGATACATACTTGTTAAGTTATTTACAGTGTCAGAGGAGGAAATGAAAAGGCAATAGAGAATTTATGGAGGTTATAAAACCAGTAGGTAACTAATAGGAAGTTTGTCTGTGATCTTAATTGCTTTGTTTGTACCTTGTATCTCGTTCACTTGCCGTTTTTCTGAGTTAGTGTTTTAGGGTAGGGATTGAGTCAGCCTTTCTGTATAGATCACCTGTACTATAATGAAGTTGCAATCTAGATCAGAGCCTTTGAACATTACTGCAACATGAATAAATAATAAAGCAGTATTAATAAGAAACAGCAGCCCATCTGCACAGGATGCACAAGCACCCTAAATTTTATATATGTCAAGTGCAGATGAATTGCAAACTTTGGTTTTCTTGAGGTAGTGCACATTTCTGGTGTAGAGGAAATTTCCTTAATCAGTAAAAGGCTTAGTCATTAAGGAAGAACTACTTTTGTATGCAAATGCCTATTAAAAGAAAAGACATGTCTATTCTAACAAAAAATACAAGTTATCTGTGTCTAACAGAACTTCCTGCTTTTGAGATTTTTAATTATTAGATTGTAGGCATTCCAAGACAGGAGCTGTTAGGTCGTTTCTAATTGTAAAGCAGGAGCACAATGAAATCTCAAGGAATACTCATCATACAAAGTAATTTACTCAGAGGTCTTACCTTTCTTTATGTTCCTTGCTGTTTTGAAATGTGAAGATAGCAGGCAGCTGACAAAGGGAAATATCAGATGTCCACAGATAGAAACACCCTAATAAGCACTTAACAAGATACTTAATGATTAACTGTGTGCATTAATTAGTTACAAGTGTTATGTGTCATTAATAAATCGATACTTAATTACAATATTAAATATCTTAGTGGGTTTATGATTAATTATATAACTAAAGCAAGCATTTACATGTTTGTAAATAAGTGATGATTGCAGAGTAATTATTGTTAAATTTACTAAAATGAACTGTTAACTGTGTCATTGTAACCTGCTCCTTTCACTCAGTCTGAGTGAGTGAAACTTGGGGCCAGGGATGGAGGAGGGGGAAGTTTCTTCACCTTATTTGTGTATTTGTAGGAGAAAATTATGTGCTGTAATTCGTCCTGTGTATTTTCAGGTTAAAAAAGACAATGTCAAACAGATTCAGAAACAGTAGCCCATTTTTAGCAAAAGCAGATAATATGGATTGCTTATAAGTATGTGAGTATATTGTTTTTGCAATTTATTATGTTTGTAAATTAATAAGAAAAAAGTAATCCTGTTGTATATTTGGCAAGATGTCCATTTATGTGCAGTTGCTTAAGAGAATAGATAAAAGTTATATGCACTTTGTGTTAAAAGTGACTATACAAAATGTATTTGTTTCTGTCTCACTGAAAGTTGGACCAAGTCTTATTTAACTTCAGCAAAATCAGGCTGTTATTGTTCTACACACAGGGAAGTGGTACAGTTGCTCAAACTATTAAAATGCAGATGAAAAAGCTGCAGTTTCTTAGAACTATAAATTAAATTCTTCATCCTTTAGAGACAGATGACTTGAGTGCCCACTAGTTTTTTTTTAAGAAAAATCTGGTAATCTCTCTATTTTTTTCCTATTCAGTTTTCTGAGAATGGCACTCAGTTTCATTCTTATTCAACAGGGTTTTTTCAATACATATTCTTCAGTCATTTTCAGTTAATATCCCTGGCTCTCTTTTTGTGGCACATACCAGAAAATGGCATATGATCGAAAAAGCAATAGAAAGGTGTTTCTGCTGTGCCTCTTACCTCATCACTGCAAATCTTAATCTATTAGAATACACTTAGGTTTTTCTTATTAACAAAAAAAAGCTGTCTTAAGTAGAAAAGTCTTTGTTTATCAGCTTCCTGTTTCTGGGTGCTCAAACCATCTCAGCCTTCAGGGCAGCTTTGCTGTTGTTGCCACTGTCTTAACACGTGGGCTTTTCCTGCTGGTCGCCTGTCCATCTGACTGGTTCCAGTTCTTGCCATATATCATCATAACAGTAGAGAAAGAGCTGTCCAGGCATGGGCCTGTCTGGGCCATTCAGGGAGATCAAGGCACACCATGGTCTTGGAATGCAAAAGGATGTTGTAGTTTGTTTCTCTTCCTCTATAAACTATCATTAACCTACTTTGTGGATGGATGTGGATGGAAATTACTAAACTTGATTGGCTGCTTGTTTGAATGCTTTTCTGGAATAAAATTGCTGGTTCAGTGTCACTTAATAAGAAAACTGAGGAAAAATAATGTATTTTTTTGTTGGGACGAGTAAAACTTCCCACAGTGAACAGGATTCGTCGCTCTTTCACGCGTGTTCTTCAGCTTCAAGCATGTTCTCAAAAAATATAACTAAGAGGTGTTTCCTCTTCAGGGTGTCTGTCGCTGGTAATAGTAAATAGTAAGGTTTATGATTCATTTTTACCAAAACCCAAGTTATTTCACTGCACTTCTTAATGCATATACAAAGTTCTCACAAAACACTACTGGTGTGATATTGATGCTTTCAATGTGATTGAATGTTCAGTGACAGATTGTGAAAAGGATGAGAGGTGACAGAGCTGGCAGCAAGTAATTAATGTAAGTCTTCTCTTAATGGCAAAATGTTCTCTCCAGAATTATTAGGAGGAAGAGAGAAATTGAGAGAAAGTTTGTCTTTGAGATGAAGAGTCTGGACCCATGAAAAATACCTTGGTTCCTGGCTGTGACACTGGAATTTTTGGCAGAACCTTGGCTTGGAAACTTGCTGTTTGGTTTAATTCAGTAACACTTGTGAAACCTTCTCAGCTTCTGTTTTAAGCACAAAGTATTAGTATTATTTGCCTTGTTGTTGACAATTTGCCCCAGGGAGGCAATTTGCCTTCAGCCAAATATTTCCATTTGTATTCACTACTGGTCATATATATGATATATCCGTGGTTCCCATCACTCCCTTCTGTGGTTATGATGTGTTCAGAAATGAAACTATGAACTATGTTTTGGGAGAAATTAGGGGCATCTTCCAAAAAAATGTTCTGTACAAATCTAATTATATTTAACATTATTAAAAATCAAAATTCTGCTTTGTTGTCCCAAGCCTAGTTCAGTGAGCAGTTCTTCAGAGAGGTGATTACTGTATGAGAGATGTCATAACCAGGAGCTGTTGGCCATGTAAGCAGGAGTACAGAGCTATTACAGACATGTGCACAGGTATACACAGATATGTCTGTCTTTCTCTTCTAACTGGAATCCCTCAGAGTCTCAAACTGTGTTTTTCCTAAAGATACCGGGCTGGTATCTACTTTATCTAGTTTACAATTTGCTTTGACTGTAACTTCAAATTTTTCTTTATTGTAATGGAAGTGTGAGTCCAATTTTAAAAATAATTTTTCAGACATGACAACATTTGTTTTTATTTCAGGATGCCTTTGCTTACTTCAAAGTACTCATAGAGAAAGTCAATGCAAACTTTGTTTCCTAGTCATGTACACACAAGGCCTAACACATACTTTAGATAAAGATAATTAAAATCATAGTAATATATAGTATGTTACTAACAAAAAACAAAAGAAAGGATTTATCAATGTGGTGCATTTTCAGGAGCCAGCAGAATTTGCACAAAGGCCAACACAGATGCAGAATTGCTGTGGGACACTTGATTTCTCTCATCAATTGCTAATTAATTTTACTGCAGTTTATAAAACACTTATATTGTTCTAGCTCTTGTTTTTAATAGTAGATGACAATCTCTTGTTCAACTGAATTAAACTATTACAGCATTGTGAGATGGAGCCAGAAATGAAATCTGCCTTGCATGCTCAAGTATTGGAAGTTGTGCTTTTTAGAATGCAGCTCATAATAACTTAAAGGTTATAGAATTTTAACTCCTTGGTATTCCTTAGATGCTGCAAGGGCTCCACTGGATGTCATGGCCCAGAGTCATTAACTCAGTTCTGCCAAAGATTCTACCTTGTGTTCCCAGCTGGCTGCCTCTGTTTCACAAGTGCTTTAACCAGTAGAACAGTGAATGCCAGGGTTTGCAGATTTTAAGCAGGATGAATCCAGCCTCTCTATGCTGCCTCTGAGGAAATAGTAAAAATAACTGAATGGAGAAATATTTTAAAGTATAAATAAGTATTTTAAGTAATAATGGTTTTTAAGACTCATGTTTTAAAGAATAATTAGCCATGCTGTCTTATTTTCTTACTTTATCTGCTGCTCAGTGGCTTGTTAATGCATGAAGAATACTGTACTTCTCACCATGCTGCTCCTACTAATTTTATTTTTGGAGATAGTCAAAGAGAAAAAAGCAGCCAAACTTCCATTCCATTTTTGAACAGGACTGTGCTGTTAAAATCCCTTCTCTACAATATGTAAGGTTTTTGTGTACAGGAGAGAGTTGGAGAAAATACAAGTTTTGTAAAAGTAATGCATCTTTGTAAAAAGATGCATCTTCTTCCTTTAGTAAAATACTGTAAAACTGTCTTTCATTTTGGTAACATGTATTACACACCTAAGAAAGGTGCTGTGGCAACTGTAGATTTGGAGATGCAGCAGTTTCATGGTCTGTATCTGCAACATACTCTTAAGTGTGGAACTGGTGCTAGTTTTGAAATTTTCAGAGCCAACAGGCCATCTTCTGTAATTCTGAACGTGTACCTGGAATTTGCACAGTAAAAATTATTTCATCATAGCTTTGATGAAAATACAGCATGGCATTCATTCATGTGTCATGGGCAATGTTAATGAGAGACTTCAGACAAAACTTCAGCAGTCCTAGAGATTGATTTGTTGCATAACTAATATACAAGCCCTCATTTTTGGAGCTGAAAATCTGCTATGCATGATGCATCAGAATAATAAACATAGCCCTTCTGTTAGAACATTTCAGTACGTTTTTGAAATATTGTTCACATGTAGAAGGCAAAGCTTACATGGCAATCTGAGGGTCCAGCTAGTCCATAGAAGACCTTAAAATTAAACTCAACTCAGTTCCCGCTATTACTCGCCTAAATCCTTAAGAGTGTGCAGTGTTACAAGGATGAACAAATAAATTTGTTCTTCTCTTTAATTTCAGCTCTTCTCTTTTCCTGTCTTCTCAAGCCTACTGCTTTCTTACCCTGCTCTGCTGTTTGATGAGTCAGAAACCATGGCACATTTGGACATATCCCCCCAAACTCCTGTTGAATGATTTATTACATTGAAATGAGACTAGTAGTTTTCATGCTGTTGAGAAATGCAAGTTACTGTAATCTTTAGCTTTGGGGAGCATGTATTGGGATTTTTCCAGAAAAGCACAGTAAGGTATGCTCCTCTTTGTGATAATCTGGCAGCTGTTTTCTTTATGGGTGAGGATTTCTGCAACCACTAAAGGGCAGTGCTTGCCACCTTATGATTTCTCTTCTGTTCTGCAGCTGTTGAACTGTCTGACCTTGCTGTTAAGCAGATGGAGATGGAGCCCATTGCTGGGCTTTCTTTTTTGAGAGATTTGGGAACTTGATGCAGTTTTTAGCACCTAAGATTAAAGGTCTACTGTTGTAAGCAGCAATAAGAGGAGGAAAATTCTGTCCTTCTCTTGTTCCTATTCAGAGACCAAGTGCCGTGTGCCCAGAGTAAGTAAAAGAGCTGATTGGTTTTGAAACAACAATTTTGTTGGCCAAAAATTGGCTTGTGTTGTAAGAGGAATCATAATTTCAATATTGGTACTGAAACAGAAATCCTGCACAGATCTAAAGGTCTCATTATGCCAAACACAATGTGTAGTATTTACTGTGCAGTTGAAACTCTTAGCTTCAGTAATGAGTAAATATGATCAGGTTTTGGATTAAGCAAGTAAACAAGCATAGTAATTGAAGATATTTGAAATCTTGTCTCTTGTTTATATATTCTGACAAGTACACTTTAATTATTGATCAATATGGCAATATAGTAAATATGCAGTTGCTTACATTAAAAATTCAGCATCTTTCAACATTTAGCTGACAGCATCTATACAATATTCTTTGTGGTACAGCTCTCTTACTACTATATTGCTCCTGTTGGACATGTTGATGTCTTTTTAAGGATAATTATCACCTCATACTATTCTTCTTAAGAATATTGTCTTAGAAGGACAAGAGTACTCTCAATCATTGCTCTGTTATGTGTGACAAGTATTGACCAAGTATATGACACAAGAAAGTGGAGTATCAGAGCTGTGCTCAATGGTTATTGGGTTCGTAGTTTGTTTGGTTTTCTGAGTTTTCTTTAATTTTTATGTTACATCCAATTTAGGGCTCCATTAGGATGAGCTAGAGAAGTTGTTACTCTACTGACAAATGAGAAATACATTTTCTTTCTGTATGCAGTGAGAGAATAAAATTCTATAATCTATAATAATCTGAACAAGAAATTGTTCTTCTGGGCAATTTTTCATAATCTGAAGGATAGCTTTTACTTGGATATCATCATGTTTTCAACCAAATTCTAATGGCAGAAAGAATGAAAAACACTGTTTATTGAGTATGGATATGGCAGGAATGCAAATGTGAAATAGATACTGAAGTATGTCAGGGAGGATATTGTAAAGAAATGCATTCAGTGCACGTGAACTGCCAACCCTCTGCACAAAAAAGGGCATGGGGACCTGTGGCGAGTGCAGGTGACTGGACACTGAGGGACACAGCAGGAGCCAAGGACCCCCAGACTTCCCCTCCAATGAACTGTGAGGATAGAAAAGTCCAGGGGTCCCTTTGTTTGTGGTGCCTCCTTGGAGGGACCGGCTCGAACTGCTATTCACTTATTGCACCAAGATTAAAGTACTTAAAGGATCTGGACGTCTGAGACTCTGCTAAGGGAAACCGGGCGTGGAGCTGGTGAGGAAACCTGGACAGACATGTGAGCATGGGGAGTGCAGGGAGGCAGAGGGGCCCTGGAGCCCCTGCTGTGAAGGAGCTTCACACCCAGCACGGGTGGTGCAGGGGTGGCTGCCAGCATGGCCCTGCAGGGGCACACAGGGACCTTCCCTGAGCACTGTGTGGTGCTGGGGTTGCTTCTCCTGCAGCCTCAGCTCTGACGGCTCAGGAGGTCTTTATAAAGCATTGCCGTGTTGTGAAGCCCCATGGCATCTACACTGGTGAAATACCGTGCTTGACTCAGGTTTTTTTCTTTAGATTGTCTTTCATAAGAAGGGTAGTATTCTAACTAAGGGTTATAATTAGTTCCTTTTCCAGCAAATAGATATTCCAGGAATCTGCTTCTGTGTAGGGAAGAGTAAACGACCAAAGGAAGCCAAAGGGTTGTGCATTCTGCACAGCTCTGTTTAAAAGGACAGGCTCATGGAAAAGTATCAACTCCAGTACCTGGTCAGCTTCTTTTAAAGCTAGTTTTTTCTATTGAATTACCTGGAATAAAGTATAAGAAATGGCAGAACAGTAAAGACAAGCTATTTCATTGTGTATTTTAATATTCTGAGGGTTTTTTTTTTTAATTGGTGGATTGAGCAACTGTGTTTTGTTTTTCCTTTATAAAAAATTTTTTGAAGTCTTGAAAACAGTATGAAAATCTGTAATTAGTGCTTACTGTTGAAACTCTGAAGTGGTGATATGTGAAACAAAAATCCAGGTTTGTCACAGTAAGGAAACAGGGCTTTGAGGCTTAGTTCAGTGTTCTGCTGAAGGGTGGCTCTTTGCTGTGCTCTCTCTTCAGGTGGTTTCTAGATCAGATTTTTGTGAGAGAAATGTCTGCAACATAGCACTGTAGAGGTGACTGTCAAAATAAATATCTGGACTTGATTAAATTCTTATCTCCAAGTCTTTACTATTTAAAAAGTATTTTAGCAGCACATTAAGCATATTCCTCCCATGTTTGTCATCCTATGGATAATTGAATTCAAATCGGAGTTACTGCATACCTTCCTTTCATGTCCTCTGCTTAAAATGTCCTGGAAAGATTATTTTACCTTAAAGAAGACATCCAACACTGGCAAATTTTGGACCAAGAGAGAAGTTTTATAAGACCATATATAACCCTTATAACTGAAAGTGCAAAGCAACTTTGCTAATTGTATGACACTGAAGGGAAGTTCCTGAGATAGGAAATCAAGCTCCCAATGTAAGTTCTTGGGTGTGAGATGGGTTGTTTTTTTCTGGGGGCATTTTATAGTTGTGAATTGAGGTCTTTTACATCTCATCTTTTATTGTTTGGGGATATCATTTGGGGAACTGATTTGGGGTTTTGGGGGTGAAGGGTTTTTTGCCATTAGTCCAGTAGGTAGAGATATTTAGTAAATGTCTATCAGAAGCACCACTTCCTTGTGTGGAGAGATGAGACCTGGGACATGCAGTTCCCACGCTCCCAGTTGTCACAAAGGCTATGTGCCATATCAGTCGGGCATTTCATGCTGATACAGGTACAGCTTTGGTGACTGAAGTGTGTCCCCCCAGTTTGCTGCAGCTGTTGGCAGTGTGGTCCGTGACTTTCTGGTGGCATTGCAGTCACATGTTTCTGGCAGACTCTTGTTCTGCTCTGACGTTCAGTGGCACAAGTGTCCCAGGCATGTCCCTGCCATGGCGGGAGCCCCCACGGAAGGTGCTGCTGCTCACCTGCAGGTGCTGCAGGAGAAGGGAGGCACACGGAGCTCCCCACGTCACAGGCTGGGCTATGGGATACGCAGCAGGAGTTGGTTGCTGAATGAAATACAGGAGTGGCACCAGTTCCAGCAGATGCGTCCCTGTGGTGTCCATAGTGGTGTGAGCTTCCAGTCTTCAGTGGACTGACAGTAATCTGTGAGGACTTACTACCTGTGGTGAGGTTGAAGAGTTTTAATAAAACAGCAGGTGCCTCATTTCCGCACCATGCATCTTTCTCTCCATTTACAGCCTGATACTTTACACTGGTATAAGCATGGGAAGATGCTTATTTTACAGATCTATTTGACAAAATATCCGTAAAAGTCTCTGTAGAAAAACTTTCAATATTTAGAAGAAGCTTGTAAAGTGTATTTATGTGTGTTTATTTTTAAATATCTGAATTGAAGGAATATGTTACTACTGATTTGTGTATGGCCTTTTAAAGAAAGAAGAGAAAAATCGCTGCCAACTGCTGAACAGCTAATTCACTCAATATAAAACAAAGATGCATTTCTGTGGGGCTAACGACATGCATCCCATCTCCTTGACAACTGCTCTAATTACCTCAGCTTGGACGATCAATATTTGATCTTTTTCCCACCATACAAACATGTCACTTTAACTCCGTAGCTTTCTCTTAGCTTTTTGATAATTTGCAGCCAAGTGAAAATGGTCCTTTCTATTTGTTCTCCCTGGCTTGAGGCCAAGGGTTCTCTCAATAGTATAATGCAGTTCATTGATATGAATTTGTTGATCTCCTGGGTAGTTTTTCACAAATTTAGGGCAATTAAAAACCTTTGGAAAGCATTTCAGTTGAAGTCAATAATTTTGCTTTTAGAATTTACTTCATCGTTTTATGATCATTTTTGCTTCATTTGTTCATAAAACAACTTCAGAAGAAAAACAAAGCACCATTTTATTGAGTAGCTTGTATATACACAGAAACACAGTTTTCAAACCTGGAATTAAGCAATAATTTAGAAATACTTTAATTGGAATGTTTAATTTGTAAGAATAAGAATTTTATTATTTTTTTTTTGACTCTGAAAAGTAATTCTTTAAGGGAAGTCAAAGCTGAAGTACAGCATTATGTGCCAAATAGTTTGTCTAAGATATGTGAACGCCAGTCTTTTGAAGATGGACTGATTGTGCTTCCACTCAGTGAACACCAGCAAGTTGTTGAAATTTGTGGAAGTGTTAACAGAGGAAATGATACTCTGCAGTCCAGAAAAGCTTTGTGAATTGCTGAGTGTGGCCAGTCACAAACAGGGAGCTCCCAAAATTCAGGCCATTTCATTAATCAGAAAGTGAATTAATCACAATGTGATTTAATCAGGGTAAATTTTTTTGTCTTGTGGCTTATTTATTCATTTTATTTCCTTTTTTCCTGTGCTCCCATGAGTGTTACTGAAAAATACTGTGATTACCTCAGGAGGGCAATGTGAGATTTTTTGCTATCTGGAGTTGTATTGTCATTGTGTTATTTTCTCTTTATGAATTACCACTAAGCTCTTGGTGTTTCAAGGAAGAGTTTAAATACTTAGTTTAGTGCATGCTGGGTTTGCTAAATAGCTGTGCTGTGTTGAATTATAATCTGTTCATAGAGTAAAAGGCTGCTGTGCCCATGGATACATTAAAATCTATTCAACTGCTCATATCTGCAGAACAAATTGCATCATAGTAAATGTGGGCAGAAATACCTCCAGCCACATACCCTGTGTCTGACAGTGGTCAGATATTCCTTAAATATTTAAGGAAATGGGGGGAAAATGTGTCTGTCTTCTGTGGTATCCTGAGAGCAGTTACAGACTTAACTTGATCTGAGGTTGAATCTCTTCATTCAGGAGCATCAAGTTCTCATCATGATACTGAACAAATAATTCATTTATTTGATGAATCTCTTCATTTGACATTATGGAATCTCTTACTGATTTTTTCAACGTATTAACACTGTCAAACTTCTGCTTTGTTTAGCATTTTGATAGTAATCCTGAGAAATTTGGTAGAGATTGTTAGTATTAAGGAACTACTGAATCTGTAATTTGGAACAGACTACAAAAGTAAATCATTCAGGACCTATACCAGACAAACTGAGCATTAATAAGATGACACAATTTCACTGAGTGTAGAATAATCTCCTTGAAGGCAAAAAAATAATTTCCCATGAAATACCTTCTTAACTTGGGCTAATTAGATTCACATTTGAAAAATCTTCACATTTAGCAATGGCCTAATTATTTAGCCAACTAAATATATTGCTTAACCAAAGAAGCAGTCAAAAGAGGAATTACATCCTGTTATTTGTATGAAGTATGTTTTTTTTTAACTGCTACAGGAATTTGGGTCCAGCTTTATTACCACAGTTATTCCTGTGAGAAAGTGCAAGTCCAGAAGATGTGTAATCCTTGGGGAAGAGGAAGATGTTGAGAGAGGCAATATTAGAATGAAAAAGTAGATAGAAAAATGTAAAGACTAAACCATTAAATCCAGTGTATCCTTACAGTTTGTTCCTACATTTTAAAAGCACCATTTTCCATTACAGGATACAGGACATTGAAATGTGGAGGTTGCTTTTCTTACTGCTTTTTAACTTGTGCCAGAGCTGCTTCTGAACCAGATGGGTCACTTTGTCTAGTTTTCCTTTTTTGTTGTAGTTACAGAAAACAGAAGATGTCATTGTGGTATATGGTTGTCAAGGATATTTAGATAAGTGATAGCTAATTCTATCATAATGAATCTAATAATAACCCAATCTCCTTAGAAAGTGAAATATCTTCAGGAGCCATTTCAGTATAAGCATTTTATGCGAAATGGTGGAATAATTTTCATGCACCTTATAAGAGTTTGTTAATTAAAAGTAAATAGGGCTCTTAAGTGGAAAATGAAATTATCCCATTGCTTGAAATACCTTGATGCAGTTTTTATTACAGGTTGCATATGGTATCTGTTAGGAATTTGAGCATGGTTGGTTGTTGAATTATTGTGTGGATTAGCTGTAGTATTTGAAGGTTCTTGACTTTAAAAGCATGTGTCTGTTTTAAATCCTACATAAATTCCTCACAGTTTTTTAGAACAGTCTGTAACTCTAACCAGGGCATTTTTAACACCACAGCTTCAAACAACAGCAGGAGCAAATCTAAAACATTGCTCTGAGTGGTTTCATAACATCATTAAAAGATTTCCATTTAATTAGATAAATTCCCCCTTTCTTTAACTTTTCAACCTTTCTCTCCTAAGTTCTACAAGGCAAAGGGTGAAAAGACTAACTGAATTGAATTAAATATTACAACATTAAAATTGGCAGTTTAGAGCTCATAAGGAAATGACAAGGGGGGAAAAAACTCATGAAAAGCATCTATTTCATGCATATTTTAGATTTTATTTTAAGACTTTTCCAAAACTATTATGGATATTCTTAGTGAAGAAATATTCTAGGCTGTGTTGTCTCCCAGGGCAGCTAAAGTTTCCAAAAGGAAGTTCAATCTGTAATACATCTCTCACATGTTATTTTAATAAAAAAAGCAAATACGATTTTTGTGTTTCCACTGCTAAATGGAGACTCATTGTTTGTTCATGTTTCCCTACATCAGCAAATACATTTAGAAAGAATAAAATTAATTTTATTTTAAGTTATACTGATGTAAAACATTATGTGTGTGTTACAGTAAAATTGACTTGAGGTTGAATGTGAAAACTGGTGTCTCCTAGTTTGTGTCTTTATGTGTCCAGGGTTTTTTACATTCACGGGTTCATTGACATGTATTTACATGTTTGCAACTTTTGGTGGTATTAAATTCTCCTATTTCTCCTACCTTGAGCACAGACACTGTATTGGTATTCGAGTACTGTGACGTACAGAAGTGTAAACAAAAGAGAAATTGCATTTACTTAGAGTGCTGTTACCATTTCTCCAGAGCAACTCGTAATTTGTATAACAAAAGTCAAAGAGAAGCTGTTCACTACATAGAAATATTGATCTGCTTTGCAAAACCAATAGGCCTTTCAGTATTGTGGGTCATTAGTCTGAAATGCGCTGAAGGAATCACAGCAAGTCTTTGTCTTACTAATTTGTCTGACTAGCGTGTTGTCCCTTGTAGTGGTAAAAATGGTTTTTCTACCAATATTTCAACTGCATCCAAAACATTTAATACTTTGTGAGAAACTTGGTGTTGTAGGCAGCATATGTTGATCTTGTGTGTTTGTCCTGGGTTTGAGAAGCAGTGAGTGAGCACTGACTTTGTTTAAGAACGTAAATTTCTTCGAAATCATTTGAATTTTGACATCTTGGTTTGTTACAATGTCAAAGAAAAGTGGTTTCTTGAGAAAACAGCAATGCTGTGTAGATGGACCTTCCCTAAGTTCTGTAGGCTGAAACTGGAATAAGCAGCTCCTCTATGTTGGTTACAAGGGAAAAGGTAACTACCAACTGTATAGATACGAAGAAGAGGTTTTTCTTTCAATTAGCAATCAACATCGGGGGGATGAACTCTGCTGAAGTTACATCCATGCCATTTTTCCTTCCCCACAAGAGTGATGCGCTTTGTGTGGTTAGAGGTGGTGCACACTGAGAACTTCACTGTAGAATCTTTGACAGTCTTTAGAAAGGGAAAGACTGAAGCAACTGATGGTGCAGGTCTTGCAGAGTTTACTCATCACTGTGGTACAGTCCAAGAGAGGGGTTTTTTTTGCTGAAGTTGCGTCATTGGTAATTGAGCTCCATCCGGTGAGTCCATCCGGTCAGGGTTGTAGCACAGAGGTTTGGGTGGTGCAGCTTCAGTGCAGTAATGGGCATCACTTCCCAACATGCCTGGCCTGAGCTGGCCCAAACTCCTGAGGCATGTTCCACACATAAAATCAGAAATGGAGGGTTGAAGCAATGGAAATTGGGGCCAACTTCAGGTAAATTCTCCTACTGGTTATTCAGGCTGTAGCCGACAAAAGAGTCATGGGACAGCTCCCATGTAGATGAATGTTTTACTCATCATTTTTTCAGGTGTATTGTTGCTTTGCTTATCCATACTGACAATATGTTCTTGTCCTCCAAAACCATTTTTCCTTGCTTCATGCACGGATTTGGTGCCTGTGACTGAGCAAGTGCTGCATGTTTGAGGTGTCTGTGGAGAATGCTTGGAAACACCAGTAATTCTGGTCATGGTCTTGAGTGCCCCCTGGTACCTGTTCATGGATAGAGCACTATTTCTTTTTCTTCCCCCCACATATAACCACAGAAGATTTTAAGAGATGGCTTGTGCCATTTTGCTTGTCAAAGAATCCCAGTTTCTGAGTTGAGTTCATAGAGACCTTAATTGTCATTACTCACAGAGGAAATTGGAGAATAATATTGATACTGGATTACTTGACTGAATCCCAAATTTAAAAATGTAAATAGCAGCAAACTATGTAGTAAGCCCAGGTTTACAAAGTCTGTGGGAGCTTGACAGTCAAGGACTTCTACTTCTACTTCTTACTGTAGAATAAAAGGGACTTGAATTCCCTTTGGGGTTTATATATGGTTCAGTTTAATATATTGATCAGTGTTTTTAAATGCTTTTAAGGTTTTTAGACCAGGTGTTATCTGAGGACTCAGTTTCTCTGGTCTTTTGTGAGCTGGTAAGAGTGCTGGTGTATGACTGAGTGATTGACAGGGCATACTTGTGTTTTGTCACCTACTTTTTATATAATGCAAAGAAATGAAAGAGAGGAAATACAAAAAATGCTTTTATCAGGTTTTTAGTCTTGTATAATTATTTCTAAATCTCCTTGATTTTTTTTCTTTCCTTAATACCATCATAGAAAGTGCAGCCTACTTATGATTAAATTGAGGTAGCTTTTCTGAAAACTTTGTCTGGAATTCATTTTTATTTGACTTTTATTTTTCGGTCAATCTGCATAATTTGCCGTAATCTAACAATTCTTGACTTATATTCCCTTTTAAAAGTTTGTTTTGTTTAAAATTTGCACTACATGTTGTTTGTTAGGGATACGACCTGACACCTGTGGTAACTTCCCAGAGTCTCAAAGCACTTTCTAGATGATGTAAGTGATACATCATATAAAGAATCAAAAAGAATGAAGCTGCTCAATAACTCACAAAGGCACTATGTGATAGTTTAGAACAGGAAGTGTGGAATAACTATGTGCAGCTGGATCTACAGGATGAAATTAAATAGACAGGAAATACTTAACCAAGCTGGAATTTAACCACATCCAAAGTGGAATTTGATGTGGAAACTAGCACCTTTAATTATATGAATTTTCTTTTTTAAAGGGAACTCTTATGACTGTATATGGCTGCAATCTTAATTTTCATCTGTTGGCTCTGAAATTCACTCACTGGTTGAACCAAATTTTACTTCTCTTGTGGCAGTTAGGATCCTACAACTGTCTTTGGTACAACTCCCTCTGCTGTGCAGTATTTATTTCTTGAATGGAAATGCATTTATGGTTTTCCAAGATCAAATTGTCAATCAGTGATAAGTGGTTTGATTTTTGCTGTTTAACAAAAAAATTGCAACTCGACCCCCTCTCCATTTCTGCTGTTGTTTTACTACAATTGCAGAGTATGGACAGGACTGACTGTGGCCAGTGGTGTGTGAATGTGCGTGAAGTGAAACAGAAAAGTCCTTCTCTCCCTCCTGTCTGTCCTGTTGGGGTGCTACTCAAAGAAGTGTTTTCCCTTGTAGAGTGTGCAGTAAGGAAAGCACATAGGAATAAGAATGTTGGAATGATGTTGATCTGAGTATCCCAGAATTCCCAGAATCTCCAGCACTAGAAGTTTTTTAGTGAACCTGGAAAAGGAGAGGCGTATGGGAAGCCCTTCACCTGCTTGTGGGACAGAATGGGATAAAAGCAGATAGACAGTTGGTTCAAAGGTGAAGTAGCAAGTGGTGAGTGCTCACAGATAGCCTAGTTTAAGATGGGTATCAAAGCCTGGAAGAGGAGCCAAGTACCAAATACTCATTTCAGGAATGAGAGGAATAGAAAGGGATCTGTATTTCTTTTTCAAGCTCAGTTGGAATGAGGTTATGTCTGCTCAATTTAAGCTGTGTCACTAAAAAGTAAAGGAAATCTTGTGCAGAAACTGTTAGAAGAATTCAAGTGATATCCTAAAAAAAGATTTGAGTTGAGAATGCAGTTTGAAAGGGAGGATCTTATCCTGGACAGAATAAAGCAAGACTAGAACAGAGGAGAGGGGAAGAAACAAAGGTCCCTCCACCATCAGCTTAACTATGTTTGCTAATGATCACCTCAGAATGGGTGGAGCCAGAAGCAGTGTAAGAGTATCTTAAACCCACGGGTAGAACCATGTTCAGTAGTAGAGAGGAGGATCTTTCCAGAGAGGTGCTGAAGGATTTATGAGATAAGAGCATCAAACAGGGAGAAGTTAGCAAAGTCAAGGGAAAAAGAACATACTGGGAAAAAAATTGCATCACAATTTAATACAGCATAAAAGGAGCGGAAAGTGAATTTGAGTTGGAAGTTGATGGCTGTACTATGGAAAAACAGTGCAATAGCCAAAAAGATAGAAGGGAACTTGGAAAGAATCAAGGGTCATTATCAGTGGATGATGTAATAACCTGTTATTTTTATCATCTAGCTCTAATCCTTGAGAATTATAGCATAAATTATAAAATGTGCTACTTAAAAATTAGGTATCTTTATTATAAATTCTTTTCTATTGTCTTGCTTTCTGTACCCATCCTTTCCTTTTCCTTGTTAAACAGTTGGCAGGTCTTCAGCTTGCACATTATGTCATTGGTACACTGAGGCACATGTATGAGCACAGTTCATAAATGGAAGCAGCTGCTTTCCTCTGCTCTTAGGAGAATGTACAAACACACAACCAAGATCTTCAAATCCTCTGTATGCTTTGGATGCAATTCCTATCCCGAAAAGCCATGCTGTGATTTCAATTAGTGCAGATGTGTACCAAGCCACCTTATTGGCTCAGGAAAGAATTCTTTTGTTTCAACACTTAAACTGCTAGATCTGGTTAATGTTACCAAATGAAAAAAAATAACATTGCACCTATGGTATTAGTCTTATACTCCAGTATCTGAAAAAAACCTGGCAGACAAAAAAATGTTGTCATCTCATAGGGAAAAGCTGAATTCATACACAGGAACTGCAGGATTACTCCGACATTTTACTAGTCCCCTGTAACACCAGCAAGTCCCATAAATGCCTAATGGAAAAACAGCAGAAAATGAGATCTGCAGCAGGCCTTTAGAGATCAAATTTATGTTCCTGAACACTTTTTTCAGGTCAGGTTTAAAGGTCAAAAGAAAGTGGATAGATTAAATTTACTGATTTTGCCATCTTTAAAGGCCCCTTTTAGAGGTTTTCTGTTTTTACAGGTATGCTTTTGGATAGTTTTCTGCAAGAACTGAAATATATAGAATCTTTACTGTATTTTTCTCATGTGAGAAAGACACTCATGTAACAATACTTAGTTATCCCCAGTGTGCTCTTGAGCAGTATCTGATTTAGATCTGAGGTATGTTATCATCTTGAAGTAATTAACACTTCCATTAATGAAGTTTTTAGTGTATATTAATGTCATATGCAGACTAAGACTCATCAGCTCTGACACCATAGTGGCAAAAATGGTAACCCCAATTCATTTTCACACTTCTGTTAAAATTTATCTCTCTGTTTCTCACACAATATTCATCTCTTCCTCATCCCAAACAGAAAAGTATCTTCCCGTGAGCATCACTAACTTTCCCCATCTGTTCTCTCTTAAATGCAAATAGAATCAAACTGAATACCCTCAGTGGAGAATAAGAAACTGGAATACAAAATCTTACCACAAGGGACATTCTAGATAATCAGTCTGCAAACATTAGTAAAATGAATGACTGGAAGTGGGAGGATGACTGTGGACAATATCTTCAGAATCCCAAGTAATTTGGGCATAATGCCAAAAATGTCATTTTCAGAAACAAAACACCCTCTTTTCTGCAGAGTAGTGAGACTACACAAGGACAAGTTGCATTAAAAGCTTATCTTCTGTCTGTGAAGCAATTCTGTGCATGAGCAAGCAGCATGTTTGTATGCCTGTATTTTTATGGGGGGTAGCGTATTTATATGGAGTTATTTCATCAGTCTTTAAATGTAGTAGTTCAGTATTAGCTCAATGTCAAGTCTCAATACTTGTGAACTCAAAAAATTATGACCTTGCCTCCCCTGTGTTCTTGAATGTGTAGCAAATGCACTTGTTCTCTCAGTGTGTTTGACTACCTGTAAATTATTGTGCTTAAATTCATAGTAAATATTCACTCAAAAAGCCTTTCAAATTTACTCTGAATTGCTACTTTCTTTAATTTGCTAGTGGATACTTTTCTAGTACATGATGATTTTCTGGACATGAGGTTTTCAGAGTTGTTCCCAATTTTATTAGTGTGATATTGAGCAAAGGTCATGGACCACACCTATGTTGGCTTTCACTTGGGTGAGTTTCTTCCATACTCTGTAACATTAGGTATGTTCTTTGGAATGGAGAAACTGAGTGACATCTTTAATTATAGATTTACCCATATCTCCACTGGGAAGTACTTTATTTGCCACTCATTAAGGAAAAGCTTTCAATATTAGGCTTTAGAGAATGTCATTTTCCAGTTCAGTTCCTTAGCAAAGCTTCTGCTAGGATTTGAAGAGCTGGATGTGATGAGATCTTTGTAGCTTGCATGTAGTCCTGGGGGTTGTCTTGTTGCTTGAACTCCACTGCTATGTTTGATTATTTTCAAATTCAACCAAAATGGACATAATCTTTCCAGCTTTAGGGTTAACTGAAAAATTTACTGAGATGAGAACCCTCTTAGCGAAATACAGCTGCTTTTTACAATCACAGGCACAGAAGACTCTCTCACCAGATACGGACTTTTCTGAGCTGTGGAATAAAACTCAAGGCTTGGGTTTCAGCTTAGGAACAACTTGTAACAAAATGTGCACAAACTCAGGGTAAATTTGAAAATTCTTTTGGAGTGGAGGTGATGGGACAAATTTTAATAAAATTGGATACATCTGCAGTGGTATCATATATCAACTGAAAGGCAGACAAAAGAAGTAGGAATTTATTGGAGGAATCCATCTGACTTTTCTTGTGGGCAGAATTACATCTGGCATTTGTGAGGGTGTGCCATTTCCCAGATCTTCACAGTGTGTTGGCAGACATTTTTAACAGGCTTGGATGCTCATTCGGGAGAGCATGATCTCTGAATAGATCCATAATTCACTGTAGTAAAACCAAGGTACAAATCTCCTCCAAACAGACTCTTTTGCCCTAAGAATATCCAAAGGCAAATACAAATTTGTAACAGGCCGTCAGAAGAGCAGACAAAGTATTACTGTATCAAAATGCCAGACATTCAGAAGATGTTTTATAAAAGTTTAGTTTTTGAAACAACTCCTTGTCATCTGAATCCTCTTCTCAGGACACAGAAAGATTACAGTGGTAATTGTAGAATATGGCTGATCATCAGTGGTGTTAAATGTCTGAATTCTAAAATGTATCATGCAGTCTTGAAATTGTTGAATATTTTCCAAGAACTGTAATTCACAGTGAATATTGTAAAGTTCTTTTGCTCTGAGATGAGAGTGGACAGGGTACTGAGATATAAGCAATCACTGTTGTGGAGAGTAGATTGCTGGAAAAGCAACTGCACAGAAGATTTCTTCAGCTCCTCTCCATCTCAGTGCAGTGTATCAGGAGTAAATTGGGTCAGAAGACACTTCAGACACTTTTGTTACACACATCCAGAAGTACTGCTGTGCTGCAACCCATTCTCTGAAATCTGCTTGTTCAGACGCATACTATGATATTACCACTCAGAGGTTATGGATGTGCATTAGACCAAGCTGAGTACTGTTGGATTTCCAAAGTGCATCAGATAGTTTACAGAGAGCCTCACGGACCTGAGGTGCCATTCAAAGAGGACTCGTAATTCCTCTGCCTCCAGACAAGGCCAGAACTGCAGTTCTTGACACATAACAGTAATTACGGTTACATGATACAAACATACTCTGGTTTATGTATATCAATTATAAGCTAATAAGGTGTGGATGAAGCCAATTCTTACTTGGTTCTAGTTCACACTGAAAAAATCAGTTGGGTGCTGGCAATAGAAAATCCTGACTCTTTGTTGGATGTCAAGTGTCTGAAGTACTTATTGGATTAAGCTAGAGGCTAAAACCCTAGCTACATTATTATATCCAAAAAAAGGTCTCCTCTTTACTCTTTCCTCCAGTTTTGTGCCCTGGTGAATGGTTAAAAAGTTATCTTTTTTAAAGTCTTGGTGCTTCACAGCATCCATGGAGAACAGGGACAGGGGTAGGCACAGTAAGGATCAAGTTTGCTTTCACAGGAGCCACTATCCTATGATGAAACATGTTTCAACAAATGTCATTTACAACTTGTATGAAAATCTATCAGTGTCTGTTACTGGTAAGGAGCAAGTGTGCTGAGTGTGCTCAGAGCTGAAGGAATTCTGCTGTAGAACTGCAGGAAGAGCTGAATGTGCCTGCATGGTACTTCCACCGGAGTGACAGGTCAGAAAAATGCCCCTCCAGCCTTCCTGGGGGTTCTTTGGATTTGGAGACAATAAACGTGCAATCCGTCTGTTTGTGGATCTTCTTTAAATTATTGATACTGACATGTAATAATTTATAAACCAGTTATTTGCAGTTATAAATTTGTTTGCGCTGAGTTTCATGGAGTAAGATTTCCTTACTACAGAAGTACAGAGCATGCCAGGATAAGCAAAAGGCAGTTTGTGCTTCATATTGGTACAACTAAAGTGAACAAAGCCATCCATTGTGTTGCTTTTGTGCCCCTGTTGTTAGATATTAATTTGATAAGGACAGACTATGTTAGAATGGAGACTGGAAAAAACATTGAAACTTTTTTTCCCCTGACTGCTCTATCATACATTATAATGTTTATTGTTGAGATTAAGTACTCTCTATTCAAGCAGTAACAAGTTTCATTGTAGAACAAAAGTAAGCAGCACTCACAAAATCCATTTTAACAAAAAGTATGAACAGAAAGATATGAAAACTATTGATTATGTTGTCTGTGGTGACATACAAACAAAATGATAACTGTTCACATCTATAAAAGCAGAAGAATGGCAATGTCAGATTGTGCAAAGATTAACATAAGAATCTGACATCTTTGGTGAAAATTTATAATTACATTTGACGCTTTGGTAGAAATTGGAATGAGGGTGGAATCTTGTCAAGTAATTTTTTTGTTGTTCGTGTCATTACCACATACTTAACCCTTTGATTTTCAGCAATTATTACTATGGATAAACGTGACTATTGTAATATGTTGTTCTGTGATTTGTACCAGTTCTGAACATCTGTTTCAGAAGGAAGCTTCTTAAGCTTAATCTTGTTCTGCAGAAGATGTTTTAAGTAATGTTGTGCAGATATTGCTCTCTAGGGAAATTTTTGGGAAAATACCTGATTTGTGTCTTTACTGCCTTTCCTAAAGAAAATTAGAGTTCTAAGTATCAGAAAGTTGAAGAAATATAAAGGATTTCTCCATGACTTCTGAGCTCTGGTTTGGTGGTTGCCAGCATCACTTCCATTCCCTGTTTGTAGAAGTGTTTGATACCACTCTGCCAGCTTTGGTTTCTTACTGAACTCCTGACCGGGTTGGACCGAAGATGTTGAGCAGGAGGCACTGTAGGGACAGGAGTACAGAGGAAATTCTTAATTTCCATAGTTAGCTGTTCTGAAGAGAGAGCAAGCTTCAATAAATACCAGATCTTCAGACTTGCTTGTAACTGAAGTCATGTCATTGATACAGATGCATAAAAATACATCAAAAACTTGAGACAGAGGCTTTCCATGAAATACGTGCTGCATTTTACTGTGTCATGGACCAATAATTTTCGTTCCCTAAAATGAGGTTATGTTGTTATACAGTTTCAAAATGTTCTTCTTTGGCTGTTGAAGAAGTAGAAATTACATTTATTTAGCATAAGGAATGGATTTAAACTCTCAGAACTAAGTAGATGGTATTGAGAGATCCCAACTTCATCTTTGTACAAAAGCACTGAAACATGAGCTCAACTGCTGATTTGAAAAGGAATGCTTTTTCATTTGTCTTTGTTATGTGTGTCTAATCTGTCAAAAGTTATTCAGTGATAGTCTAATCCAGAAAATCATGGTTATATTGTATAAATTAGCACACAAGTTAACACTGTTAAATACATTGCGATAGCTTTAGTATCTATTTTTCTTATTCTCTCTGTTTTTAAGGATCCAAATGGAATGGGCAAAGATTCAAGTATGGAGTAAAAAAGAGCAGAGAACATTTTTTCATAATTAATATTCTGTAACAGGGCTCATTCCTGTTCAAGAGACTGTCTACATAAAAGGTTGTAGGCATTATTAAGATCACACTGACTTCATAATTTGGAATTCAGGGATGTTCCATGTGAAGTTGAAGGGCTGCATAGTTGATCTTAATCTCTAAGGTGTTGTTCTACTCCTAATGCATTTACATGGTTTGTTTGCAAAGTGTATCCATTTTGTGGTGTTTATTTCAGGGTAAAATAGCTAATTTCTTACATGATTTTTAGAGGTATATGTAGTACCTGGGATGCTCTGCTTTGAAATGCTTTTTGAGAAGTCTGTATGGCCGGTCCATTTATTTTTTGTCCATATTTTCAAATGCACACAGATCTAGTATGCCATAGACTTTTAGAATAATTCAGGCTGGAATGGACTCCTAGAGGTTTCTTAGAACAAATTTGAAGTTTACGCAGTTGCTTTTATGTTCAGTCATTTTGAATATTTCTAAAGATGTTCTAAAATTGGATACCTATAATGAAAATTCTTTTTCCATGTGAAATTTCTTCAAATGTTGTAAAACTCACATGAGTTTCAAAAGCAGTTTGATTTAATTAATTTTAAATACAATTTTTGGGGACACGAACTCATTTAAATCCCTCTTCTTTTTCTCTGTGCACTTCAACAATAGAATAAGCAAATTGAATTAAACCAAGCAAAACTAATTTGGGCACTAATGAACAAGGAGAGACATTGGTTCAAGGAGTTGGGCCTGTCTTCTAAAACTAGAACGGCGAGGTTGGAAATATCTTCTTGAATGTAACACTATTTCCATAAAGAGTTTCGGGGACTTAAATGCATCCGAAGAAGTCACTTAATTAGCAGTTACCAGTGATTTTCTTAATTAGTAGTTGTATTCTGTAATCTGTAAACGTATTTGGAACTATAAATTCTCATTTACGTGGCGGTTTATGAAATCCATTTGTTTGTCATACACTGAGCTCAAAATAGTGCCCATATGTTTCTGTTGTTGCAAGAAAAATGTGTAAAATTACACAGGATTTTTAAAGTCGGTAGCACGTAATTGTACCATCAAAAATCACATCACAGGCCATGTGTGTGAGCAGCCTCATTCAGTATTCCCTGAATTCCACATGGCCAGACATGAGTGGTTTCAGTGGCATAGCTGAGCTTTGCAGCAGCTGTGTGTGTCATGGGAACATGGGGCACTGAACACAGCAGGACATCTGCGGGAGGGACCTGTGCCTGGGAGCTCGGGTACCTGTACCTGTGAACTCAGGTACCTGTACCTGTGAACTTGGGTATCTGTACTGCTGAACTCTGGTCCCCGTGCCCCCTGAGCTCGGGTCCCTGTGCCCCCTGAACTCGGGTCCCTGTACCTGCTGAGCTTGGGAACCTGCACCTGTGAACTCGGGTCCCTGTACCCCCTGAACTCAGGTCCCTGTGTGTGGAGGCTGGGAAGGGCCGTGGGCACCTTGTACTGCCAAGGTGGCTAAAAGGGTGTCCTCATACATTCTTAGGGAACATGTAAGTATTTGTTCACTAAATTTCAGGGATTTCTTGTTCTCAAAAGCATTGCAAAATCAGATTTCCTATATCTGGAGTGTGATTTTCTCTGAACGTGAGCAAATAGTATTACAGGAGTGGAGTCAGTTTCAGATAGAAAAGTATGGAAAATATCCAGTAGAAAATTAAAACTTATTTAGAGTATTCAAGCATCTTGAATAGCCGTGCAAAGTGAAGTCCCTACTAGAGCCATCAATTCCTCCAATAATAAGACATTACAGAAAACAATGTCTTAGCAGGGAAGTTTCCCCTCAGATTGTAAGATGTAGAAGTAAAAGACTAACACTACTCTCCCTGGTTGCAGTCGTGGTCCTGCTGTTAAAAGTGGGTTTCTGAGGTGTGAGCTCATAAATTCATTAGAAACAGGAACTTAATGTAAGTATTATTTGGCTCTAAAAAGCTAATAGTTAGGGGTATTTACCCTTCCCCCTTTGAATTTGGAGGAAGTACCCATTGAGACTGTAATAATGTGAAACACATAGCTCATTGTATTCGGAGTATACTACAGGCAGTTATTATAAGCCAAATTAATTTAAGTGAAGATATCTCTGTTTAGAGCTTAGCAACTGTCCACACCTCAACTATATTAATAATTATTAGAATTAGCATAGATTCTGACCCTCATTTATTTGTGTTCAGAATCAAAGTCATGCAAGAATGTTTCTATAATGAAAATTAAAAGGCCAAGCAATAACATTAATGTTCTTTTAAATAATTAATTTTAATGTGTAGAAGTGTAAGCAATAAATGTTTTATTTTAAAGCCTGATGTGGTAATTAATCCAAGTGATTAGGACCTAATTGCATGTTCATAGTAAATGTTATATTTGCTGTGAAAGACTTTTTTTGGAATTGTGGTTCTGAGGTTAGAGTTGTGAGAAGAGTGATATTTACAAGAAATATTTAACACACTCTTAACTTGTCAGAAATTGAAAGAAATACATCCTTCATTATCTTGCCAATTATGTTTTTAGTTCTTTGGAGCTTTTTATTTTACCGTGCACTTAATTTTATACAGTAGTGGTGCTTAAACATGAAATTAAATATGTCATAAGGATAATGCAGGCTGTTTAAAATCAGCTAGGAAATACCCTAGGGGAGCAGGAGAGGTATTTGTTTTATTAATCATTTACACCTTAATTTGCAAGTAATGAAAGTCCTGTTATTCCATAAAGCTGGTCATTCCTTTGATACAAAAAGAAGTTATCCCATGAACAGTGTTGGTTTCAGGTGCTCTGGTTGTGCTTTGGGTAAGCCCTTTCATGCTGCAGAATTCACATCTCCACTGAAGCTTTGGAGCTGCTCCAGATTTTCACTGATGGAGTTTAATTTTTTAATTTTTGGATGTATTTTTTCCCCAGCAAAATTACACTTTGTAAATACAGTGTGCTGTTCTGTGGTTCTATACTGAACTCTCTTTTGCCCATGATGAAACTGCCTTGTTTGAACAGACTCAGTGAAAGGATGAGTTAGCATTAGAATAGTGCAATAAGCTTCAGAAATCTTTTGAGTTACCTCTTGATTCTTTCTTTTTTTTTCCTCATCACACCTACCATGCTACAGTATTAGTGCAGTCTTTCTGATGATATGATCTTTATTAGTGAAATAATATACTCTTTCTTTGGGGCTCTTGAAATATGTTCTAACGATGATGGTAATGACTTTGATTAATATTTAATCCCCATGCTGCTATGTTCTTACAATTTACAAGATCTCAAAGGTAGCTGGGGGAGGGAAGGAAGGTTTCTGCTGGTGTTTCAATATTAGAGTGCTTAGGGAGAAACCTGCCTGTATTTTATTATACCTTGTATCCGCTTTCTAACCTGAATTTAAGTCAAACGTTTCATGGCATGACCACATTGTTGACATGCTGGACCAACTGACTTCTTTTTCAAGCCGCTGGACTCATTCTTGTGTTAATTTATATTATGTAACAGTTGCATTTGTTGCATCAGTTGGGAATCCTGACACTCTGAGGGCACAGGTACAGCAGTGTATGCAGAGCAAGAGTTTGGTGTGGACATTTTTTTTCCTTTTTTTGGGAGCAGGGAAACAAATGTTTACAAATTCAGTGGAGCAAGCCCAAATTAGTTTCCCCCTCCACTCCAAAAGTCACAATGTTTGTATGCATAATTAGATAATCCAAAAGTCTTTTGTGTGCACACATCAAAATTTTTATTATTTTCAGGCCATGGAATAGTCAAAACAAAATTGCCAAGTAGGCAGTAATGGTATACAAGCTTTGGGTAGTTCTCCACAAGACTTTGTACAGCTATATCAAATAATCTGCTTTTTACAAGATCTTTTGACACCCAGCCAGTCAGTAGTGATTGTCTACTAATACATCAATGGTCAGTCATTGTTTCACTCTGAGTGCTTAACCTGTATTTATAAAACAAACTGTTGTGCTGATATAAGCATATTTAATTAAGCAGATACCCTTAATTTTTCTCTTCTTGTTCAGAGCTATTTGAATAAGCAAGAAATAGACTTGTTTTACATATTTGCTTAGAGAACTTTCAAACTGAGGATTAACTGTCTAGAGAATTAGAAATTCTCTATGCATTTGTAGTTACATGGATTCTCCCAATTTACTAATACACTGTAAATATTATGTACACACCAAACTGGAATGAATTCAGCATATGGTTGATGTTTACATATTTAATGAGATGCCACATTATATTAGTGGGACTAGCCATATACAAAAAACAAATGTTGCACAATCATCAAGGGCCTAAATTAACCTTACCTTACTCTGTGCTCCCCCAAGTGCTTATTTGCCAGGACAAGGATTGTGTTCAAAAATGTGGAAATAAAGATTGAAAACCAGTTATCTCATTGTTCCCAACATTAGGGGAATTGTTGCCAATTTTTAGACTCCTGGATATTGTTTCATTAAATAGGTATGTCTGAATCTAATTTTTAGTCTCAACATGACATTATTCTCATATGAACATGTGAGTTAGACAAACCTAATAAAGAGTTATTTTAGAAGGATGAAAGGTGAAATAAACAGTTTCTCTCTTTAATCAGCAATTTACAAAATTTTTAAGATGCTTTACTTTTTTACTAAAGATTAAATTGGTTTTCAATTAAGTAAAAGTGTGGCAAAGTGGTTCTGGGATAATAGGAAAAATGAAGTGGTTTGCTCTTTATCATAGCTGTTTGATTTGCAGCTTATGTTTTATTGATGGTAATACTCTATACTCTATAATACCTTTCAACACAGAATTTCAGTCATTTCAGTAATGTTAAGTAATTAAACCTCCCACTGGTTCTGCCAGTGGAGGTGTATTTATCATTATAACTATTTTGCAAGTGGGTAAACAGAGGCAAAAGAGATTGAATTATTAATCAAAGTAATAAAATCTCTAGACTCGTGTCTCCCAGATGATGTTTAGTACTTCCTCCAAAATTTTGTATAAATTCAGTATAATTAAATATATACATCTCACTCCTTGAGCTTAATAAACTCATGTAAAACTACATACAGAACTTGAGAGAGCATTTCTTGATGTAGAAATGTTTTTGCTTCCTCACAGAGGGACAGACTTCAGGGAGCTGTGTCAAACCATCTTCTTAAGCTCATTTTGGCAAGATGAATAAGATCCTAACTAATTTTGTAATTTTCAGGCAAATAGGAGAATGTTTTTCTTGGGGATGATGTTTCTCTCCACCGAAGCTGGGCATATTACTGCTCTCTTGCACATGTGCTTACACCTCTGCCTCATTGTTCAAGTTCTTATCTGTGCACTCTGGGAGTATACACAGAGTCACACAATTCTTTTGTCCTAAATAAAGCTTGGAAGAACTCCTGGAGAGTCCTTAATTTAGTCAATAGTTACCAGAACTGAAAAATATTTCCAAATTAATTAAAATTAAACATAAATTGCTAATGTATGCATAAAATAATTGCTTTCTTTAACATGTAATGCCAAACATTGGAGGTTTTCTGCAACTGATAGATACTAATATGGCAGCAATCAGAGTTCACTTCAGCAACAAAGAAGCTGTTCAAGTCTGAAAGCAATCCTCTCCTTCTGACACGCTGGCACCGTCACAGAGGAAAATGTCACGGTCAATATAAGCACATTTACTGACAGTTAGGTTTTTTCCTCTGTTTCTGAAAACTGTTTGAAACTTGGCTTTTATCAAAAACAGAACCACTGGCCACTCGGAATGATAAAACAATAGTTTACGGCTTAGTAACTTTCCCGTTATAAAGCAATACTTTCATAAAAATAAACAATGCATACAGGAACAAGCCAAAACAATTACTCAGAGAAATTGTTGCATTCTTGCTTCGTGATTTAAAACAACTGTCTCCAGTAGGAACTGGACAAAAAGCAGTGAGTTTTGTTTCATTAAGTAACTGCTTGCTGATCACTATGAGATAAAATATAGTTCCAAAATGCAATTGATACTGTGTAGATACTTTTTAAGTTCCTAAATTACCTGTTACAGAAGAGCAGGTACAGGGATGAAAATAAATTTTAAGTATTTCACTGTTACAGACTGAACATTTCCCAAGTGGATAATTATAAAAAGCTTTTGCCCTTCCAGAGAAAGTAAAATGTTACCTAAAGCACAAGTACCTTTATTAGTAAAGGTCATGTTGATTATTTAATTTGTGAGGGCTTGCTAATTATTTATGGAGGGTTTTTTCTCCATATTTTGAGTATTTTAATATTTGTACCATCATGACTATTCTGTCATATCTCAGTAAGGAAAATAATTTAACAGTAATTTCAAGCAGGAGTAGTTGCCAGTATAAATGCTCAAAACTTGAAGTTCCAGGAGGTGAGGGGTCACTAAATCTGCTGCCTTGACAGTGTTGCACATTCCAAGTATCGTGCTCAGATGTTTCAATGTTAAAGGTAGTTTTAAATTGTTCCCTGCTCTTCTAAACTCACATAAGTACTAAGACAGATGAAAAGCTTTTGCTCTAACATTCCAAGGAGATTCCTTCTGGTTGCTGTTCTGAAGGAAGATGATTTCATGGCCATGTCTCACAGTGGGTGGGACATGGACTGCACCCCATCTGTGCTCTGGCAGTTCAAGAGCTGGAATATGAAAGTCTTTCAGGCTCTTAGATTGTAAGGGCACCTGGAAGCCTTGTGTGAGTTCTGTCTGGAGCAGTTACCTACTGGTTCACTCTCCAGCCCAAGAATTGCCATGTGGTGCAGCTTCACTCTTTCCAAGCCCTGGTATTCCTGCTAGACTGCAACAGATGAGACTGATGGCAGAGCAGAGCTAAGGGAACTCTCTTCTGCTCAAGTGTGTGCCTCAAAGTTCTCTCTGTGTACAGAAAATAGGAAACTTAACCAGGTCCAAAAACTCTGGCTTGGTTGTGTCTATCATGTAATGGAGCAAGTTCTTTTGGCACCTCAGCACTCTCACTCTTTGGCTGGAACTGCCAGCACACTTGAAGTCAGATGATTTCTGTAGGGCTTTACTGAATCACAGTATTTATCAGGACTGTCACTACGTAACTGTCAAACTTTGTGTGCCTGAAAAATTCCACCCTTTAGATGGATGAGAGTGTGATGTCATCGTAATTGCATTTTTATGTAAATGCTTGCTATAAAATAATTTTGGATTAAATGATGTGTTCCTTTCATGTTGGCAGAATATAATTTGTCTTAAATGGCAGCAGACTGTTGTATATGTTTTTCTGAAAGTCAAATATTTTGATTCATGCTTGCAATTTATTGATTTTACATTGTTACCAAATGGCTTTCCAAAATCAGCTCAGAATACCATGGTTCAAAATCCTGTCATTCATATGATAAAGTTATTTTCATGTAACCCACTCTGCAAATGGGAGTGGCAAGGAAAGTGGAAGAGCTGGAAAAAAGAAAGGGCAAATGCATTTTAGCAGATAGTAGATTTGAAAGCAATTCTAATTTTTATTATCTCTGCTCTAAAGGCAACATTGTTTCTGTGCTACTAAACAATAATAAATCTCAAATTGCAAAGCTGTTTGTTATCATCTTGCCCTGAATTTGTTTGGAAATACTAACTTGGAAGAAAACAAAAAATCTTGGTCTTCATTGTGCAAACATTCCATGCACATAATCCAGACAAATTCAGTGTAAGCAAGGCTTCTCAGTTTGGACAGAACACCTTATACAGAATTACCTTCACCAAAGCCAGAGTTGTGCTGGCTTCATGAGGTCACCTCTTCAACACTCTCTGATTCTGTGCTGCTGACACTTTGGACATGCTTAATTTGCTGCCCTCACATCTGCAATATCTCATGCTATAAGAGCTTAGTGTAGTCAGAAGAAACCTTTTAGGTCTGTGTGTGATAAAAATGAGAGAGGTGGATTTCAAAGACAAATTGCTTGTGTGTAAATTCTCCAAATCCTTTCAGAGGAATGCTAGTGTCTACAAAAAAACCCCCAAAAATTCAATATAAAAGACTATCCAGTATTCACAGTAGCCTGGCTTATTTTAAAAGATGCATCAAAGAATTCCTGAATATTGTAAAAGTGAGATTAATATGATATTCTCTATTAACTTTGTCCACTGCTGTCATGTGCATCTTAATACTGAATTTTAAAAGCTCTTAAGGTACAAACAAGTGACTGTATCTCCCATAGCGATCTGTCTGCAATACACTAATGTGGTTTTTCTCATTTCTTCATTTTTGTTTCTCTCTATCCCACAAGGAAAATGTGTTTTTTCCTCCACCAAAGGGCTGTATTTATCTAAAAGGACTGCTTACAGCACATAAGAACAGTACTGGTGTTGTGCATGTGTACATATGAACATGCATACACAGATTTCAGTCTGCCTTCCTATTTCCCTGCTGTGTGTATTGGTTCAGCCTTGCTCTCTGGCTTGTGGTACAGTGGTACCTTCCTCCTGGCATAGAAAAGACACTCATTACATTTGAGCAGCAGAAAATAGTGGCACATCCTGAAGCAGGAGCATCTGGTGTACTCAGTCTCAATCAGTGCATGCCAGGGGAATGCTGTTGCTGCTGGTATGTCTGATAGCCTTTAATGTTTAATGGGGTTTCTTAGTACAGTATTGCTGCCTTTCTGTGACTGTAGTGCCCAATTACCATGTGTCCTTCTATGATAGAATCATCAAGGTTGGAAGAGACCTTTAAGGATCATCAAGTCAAACCCTCAACCCAGTACTGTCACTGTAACCCCTAAACCACATCACCCAACAGCAGATCCAGAAGCCTCTTAAACACCTCCAGGGATGGTGACTCCACTGCCTCCCTGGGCAACCTATTGCAATGCCTGAGCACCCTAACAGTGGGTTTGTTTTCTAGTATCTGATCTGAATCTCCCCTGTCTCAGCTTTAGGCCATTTCCTGTAATCCTCTCACTGCAGGCAGGGTAGAAGGGACCAGTCCCACCTCACTACAGTGTCCTTTCAGGTAGTTGTAGGGAGCGATGAGGTTCCCCCTGTGCCTCCTGACAGGTTTTCTAGTCCTCTCACGAGCCTTGTTGCCCTTTGCTGGACATGCTCCAGCACCTCAGTGTCCTTTTCCAAGTGAGGGGCCCAGAACTGGTCACAGGACTCAAGGTGTGGCCTCAGCAGTGCCAAGTACAGGGGATTGTCACTGCTTGGTCCTGCTGACCACACTATTTCTGATACAGGCCAAGGTGTCATTGGCCTCCTTGGCCAGCTGGGCACACTGCTGGCTCATACTGAGATGGCTGTAAACCCACAACCCCTTCTTTCACAAAAGTACATACACACACAGTAAATTCATTTTCCTATGCAGTGTAGGCTTTCCAGGCTGTTGGAATTTCTGTATATTAACTGTATCATCCTTTGATTACAGGTATTTTCCTCATGGTTGTTTTAAAGTATCTGTGGGTTTTCAGGGTAAATAGGTTCCCAAAACTCTCCAAAACAGACTAAGGTGTGTAGGTAGGTATAGAATATCTTCTGAGGAGCCTCTCACCCTTCTTGATAGTGGGAATAGAACTTCCTACTAGTGAAATACTAGTGAACTACAGTAAGTGATACCAGAATACACTTATTCTCCTACTCAAAGCTGATTCTGGCTAACAGTTGATTGTTAGAGCAGGTAGGAGCAGTTGGGTTAGGCATTCCTTTGTATACATCTGTCTGACAAAAGCTGTGGCAGCTGCAAGAGCCTGCGGGCTGAGGTTCTGGGGAAGGCACAGAGCAACTTTGCTCTGAATCCCAGTGAGAAACAAGAAAACCTGTTTGTTTTAGTGCAGTTCATTCCTGCACACAATTCTAGTACGCTGCAGTAGGGTGGTCTGTTGTAATTCAAGTTTAGGAAGCTGGGTTACTGTAACTATACTGCTTATAGCTGCAATTGGAATTCCACTAAAAATAAAGACAAACTCAATTTAAATACTTAAGGAGGGTTTCTTTATGAGGTTTCTTCAAACCCAAATCTGTTCAGGTCGGATTTTATACATTTTCTCCCTACTTTGTTAATTCCACTCTTGTCTGTTTTCTGCTACAACTTCATTTTGCAAAGAAATGTTATACTTGGCAAAGAATTCTCATATACACAACTTAATTTCTAGATGTTTTAATGTCAAACAGTTATTTAAATAAAAATATAAGCAGTCGTGGAAGAATGCAATTAAATAGCAGAAGTGATTTTTAGGAAACCCAGAAGACAGAGCTGTGGCCTTTGAGATTTCCTGGCCTTTACTTTGCAGGATCTGAAAAGCCAGCTCTCCTATCTGTATCTCCGTACCTTTGTGTTGCCTTTCCAAAGAAAAGGGAGTTGGATGCAGGCCCAAGTTAAATCTCATGGGGATAGTGTTCTGTACCTTAAATTGCAATCAGATGTATTTTAGCTCAGATGAAGTTTTCAGCCTGGAATTGGTAAGAAGCCTAATTATTTGACCAGGTTACTATTTACGTGGATCACTGTAGAGCAATCTGTCATTTATCCACAGCTGGCAACATGTTACCCTTGAAAGGTTTTTATTCTGTGTTTGGAACAGTTTTTTAAAAATCCATCTCTGTTCATTAAGGGAAAAACTAAAAGATGGTAGAGATTGCTGTGGAGTTGAGATGTTACATAAACTGTTCACTTTAATTCTTCCAAACAGGCTTCCAGTCGTTCCAGGTGCTGAGTAACTCCACAACATGCGTAGGATTCTTGTGCCCTTTGGGCTTTCATTGTCAAGGAGTGAATCGTGCCCAGATTTTTAAGTCAATCATGTATTTGTTAGACTGGGAAGTGTAGAGTAAGGAGAAATAAATAGATACACTCTCGAAGCAGTCTTTAATCTGTGGACTTTTCATTATATTGTTTTTTCCAGTCAGTAGAGTGCCTAGGATGACCTGATGACTAAAGGATGCAGGATAACAATACAGATATTCTGTGATTCAAAGGCATAATCATATGGATAAAAACTGGAAAATGAGACTGTTTCACTATTGCACCTTTTAGTGTGTCTTGGTGGTGATATTATAGAGAGACTGAGATGATATTTTATTTGTCAGACCCTCCTCAGAGCTGTTTATTACTGTGCCTTAGACGTTATCGCTGGCCTTAAATGTAACACTTGCTGCTCATGCTTGAAAATTGCTGCTATTCACTGAGTTTTGAGAACAGCTGGTAAAATCACTTTTAAGATTATAAAAACAAAACATAGAAAATTTGTTTAAGTAGTGCAAAGATTAAGCCTTTATCTAATTAGTAGATTACTGAAACTGTAAGGGGTCTTTACATGGCTCCTGGAACATTTGTGGTTGAGGTAAAACCCCCTGCAATGCTAAATTCAAAATGGCAGCTTTGAACTGCTCTTCATGCAGGGTTGAAATCAGCATTCACAATTTAGTAGACTAGTAGTCCTTTGTTGTTGAGTTCTGTTTATTTTGTTTCACCTTTGATACTTACTTGAATGTTGATGTTCTGAGTAAAAAAAATATTTTGGAGAGAAGGGGGGCAAGTAAAATACCTATGCTGAAATGTGAAAACCCATAGGTTTTTCCTGCAAAATAATAACTGCTACAAATTCAGCATATTCAAGACCTTTATTGTAATCAAGGTAGTAATTTTTCAGGCAAAGGATTTCATTAGTCTCCTAGCTGTGTGTAGAGCCATCATACTGGACTTCAGAATTAAACAGCAAGTCTGATTGACCCTGTTACTATAAAGGAGCTTTTAGAATTATATCACATTTTAAAATATGAACATTAGTCTTAGCTGCCACGGGAGAGTGTGCTGGATGGAATGCAGAGGTAGGTAGGGAGTTATGTTTAGTTTTGGAGGTCTGTGATAGGCATATGCAGATTGTTTGCCACCTCTTTAATACCTTAAAGGAAAAGCAGTATTTCCCAGAGGTTGTTATCTGTTCACATGTACGAAAATGCAGGTTGGGAGAGTCTTTATGGAAACAGCGTATGAAATTAGTAACATACTATTTCTTTGGATGCTTGCAGGGATTCTTCCTGACGGTGTCACCTGAAGCAGTATTAAAAGTGGCTACTCAGGCTTCTGCCAACAACAAGATCTTCAGCTTGAATCTGTCTGCACCATTTATTAGCCAGTTCTACAAAGAGCCAATGATGAAAGTCATGCCTTATGTCGACGTTCTTTTTGGAAATGAAACGGTGAGTCTTAAGTAATTGAAGGATTTGTATCTCTTGCACCCAGGTGTTTGTGTCTCGGAGCCTGCTTCCCCAGAACATGGCCTCGTGTTGTGCCAGGGCTGGCTCAGCCTGGACATCAAGAAGAGTTTTTTCACTGAAAGGCTTATCAGGCATTGGAATGAACTGCCAGGGTGGTGGTGAAGTCACCATCCCTGGAAGTGTTCAAGGAACAAGTGGATGCGGCGCTTGTGCTATGGTCTAGTTGATAGGGTGGTGGTCAGTCAAAGGTTGAACTCGATCTTGGAGAGCTTTTCCAACCTAGATGATTCTGTGATTCCTGCTCCTTTTTTAATGGAAGGAATCCGACCATGTGAGGTGTCACTGCAGTATTATGTCTGTGGTCACTGGACCTGTTAGAGGTTTACAACTTGCTCATTCTAGTAAGAAATATCCAGCACATTGGGTGCTTTGTAATAACTGCCCATGTGCACAATCTGCTCACCCTGAAGGTAAGTCTGCTGGAAGGCAAGGTATGAAGGGCTGCTGCTGAGCTTCTGTCACTTGATTTCATACCCACACTGCCACTATTGATTGCGTTTTCTGTGATGAAGGTGGCTGTTTGGGTTGAAGTGGAAGGACAAAAGTAAAAATAGATAATTGGTTTAAGAGGTTCTCAGTTATTTTATTGTAGAGGGACTGGCAGTCTGGCCAAGGAAGGCTTATCTTTGCTATGCAAGTTAGCAAACAGATTGCATGAAATTCTGCCTGGAAGTCCACATTAATAGACCAAATTAATTCAGATTTCACTCATCATAGTGCTACCACTTTTCGATTTTTTTCCACTTTAGAAAGTGTTCTTAAATATTTATTAGTTTGTTCAGTAGGAAAAGGTTGAAAAAAGCCTTGGAAAGTGTGACACACCTAAGTGAAATGCGGGTTTGTCACTCATGGTAACTACACAAGTACAGGAAAACTATGGAAAAGCAGATTCTGTCAGTGGTTATTCCTGGTTGTGACACAGGGACTTGCTCCAACACAAGTCAGTGTTCAAACTGTTTTCCACATGTCCGCATTAGGGGCTAGCATTGTCACAGATACAGGACTTAAAAAATGAAAAATGGGTATTTTTAAAACAAAGGAAATAACAATGCTTGTAAATGCAGTGGGATAAGGGAAACCTTTTTTTACTGTAGTTAACTATACAGAAAACATGTTTTCCAGATGCTGTTCCTAAGTTATCTTTATACATCTTTCATGATACAATCCTCACAAAGATGATACTGAATATTTTGATTTAATAACAGTGGAATATCAACAGGAAAAATCTTGCCAGATTTCAAAAATTAAGTAATACTAAGTCTAGTCCATTTTGGGGTATAAGGGCTTCATGGAAACTTCTGGAATTAAAACTTGCTTGTCTTTTATATAAATACTGCTCCATTGACATATTAGGATAATTCAGATCACAATGGTTCATTAGGTGCTATTTTTCATATGTTGCTACTTTTTGTATATTTGTATAATTTATGAGCAATAGTCCACTATACAGATGACATCCCAATTTTAGAAATTATATTCAGACTATGTAAATTTCCTCTCTGGTTTCCATTTGTTATGGTATTATTCACCTGCTGTCTTAAAATATTATATAGGACTGCTGTGTTTGTTAAAGTTGAAATCCTCCCTATATTTTCTGTCTATAATTTCTGAAGCATTTTGGTGTCTTTCAGGATAATAGATACTAATTAAACTTCATCCTTAAACTTGGCAGTACAATATATAGGAATACTTCAGAGTGCCAGCCTCTTTGTTTCTTATACTAATCATGAAACCCTTGTCAGTTTTTAGTCTCTCCTTCCTGCCCTATAAGCTGGCTAGTGCTGCTTTTGAGTTGTTGAAATGCTATTTGCGGTGGTTTATTCTCTTGTCTTTCTGTGTGACTTGAAACCACACTCTTGGCGTGATGTCCTTCTGGTTTGGAGTAGCTGCTGTGTTTTCTAATTGTCAGTATTGCTGCTCTCTGCATATGGTTTTGGTAAAGGGTGGTTGCAGAACTCAAGAGAAAACTCACTCTGACATGTTCTGCCTTGTAGTAGCTTCCTCCTTTGTTGACTTCAGCTACGAGTACATTGAGGATTTTTCTTGTGTTTGTGGCTGTCCTGGTGGGCAGTGCACCAACCACTTCAGCTGGCCAACACCGAATTTTTGCCCATTTAGTGGGATTTCCTTTTCTTTTTTCTTACATTTTCCATCAATGTAAATGCATAAGTTAGCATATAAGCAAGGCATACTAAGTGGTGTGGTTGTTACTTTATTAGTACAAACAATTCTCTTAGACACAATTTTTATTCTTCCCTATATTTATCTTCACTCCACCATATAGACCAGTACAATTCTATTGTTAAGCTCTGAGCTGTTTATTTTTTTGAGTAATACAAAAATGTCCAAGTGCAGGAAAATTCCAAATTACTGCCATTCCTAAACTAAAAACAATTGGCAAAGTGATTTTAAATTACATCTTCTACTTAAAAATTTACATCTGAATGGAGATTGGTTATTTCAAGTTTCAGCCAGATGGTAATTAAAATGGGCAGGTTATAAACCTCCCAGAATAAATGTTCTAGTTTAGAATGTAAAGGCCAGCATACCCTTAACTGCAGTGGAGACATGGCAGAAACTAAGAACATAGATCAGTTTCAGCATTAACTCAGTGACCACTGATGTTTTGATAGTTTATTTAAATCTCTTTTATAACTACCTAAACATCTTGTCTTGGATTTTTGATATTTATTAACTGTACTTCATATAATAAATTTAGTACAGAACATTCAGGAAAGCAATAATTATATGGTCATTGCTGCTACCCAATTAGGGCCATTCTGCAGTCATTATGTAGCAAGACATGACTGGAGAACTTGATTATTGTCATTGCTTTTAATTTTTATTAAATTAAGGTTTTTTTAATAGTGTCATTTTGCAAATGGTTCTTAGCAGTAATACCTTCCAAGCTACTATAATCACTGGATAATTAACCTGCCAGGATTAAGCACACTCTACTTTGCCTCAGGATGCTTAACTCTCAAATAAGGTCAATTATCTCCTGATGGTAACTGCTTTGTCACAAGTTGCTGCTTAATTCGGCTGTAAAAGCTCACCTTAGAATACATATTTTACAACTCAAAATAACTTTCAGTAACAGAATGGTCAAAGGAGGGAAAGCTTTGAAAGTGCCATCATTACACAGAGTTGTGGAGTGTTTCCTACACAGAAATTATACTAGGCAAGTAAAGGACACTTAATTTCTACATATTTCTTTCCCAGACCTCTTTCCACTTTCCCAGTTACGGATGAAGCTTCATGTCTCTGATATGCTTGACCCATCAAAGTCAATAATGGTCACAGGAATCTGAATTAAATTTCCAGTCTCCCCAAAAGATGTGAGTTGCAATGGCATCTCCTCAGGGAAGGAACTACTTTTGGGGGGGAAACAGTCTGTGTATTTTTGGATGTGCAGCTGGATAGCAGTTTCTTCAGAATTCAAGGGACACTGCAAGGCTTTCATATGATTCATCCTTGCATATGGCACCAATTCATGACTCAGAGGAATATTTGTTTATATTGATGTGGTAAAGATCTTCTGGGTTCTTTTGCTATGTGTAGGCAAGGCATTGCTGAGAAATTTTAGGATTTAGAAAATCACAGGCAAGCTGAGCTCCACATCCAGAACTTTAGGAAAAAAACATAAGCCAACAATATAACTTGTGCTATACAGTGTCAGCCATCAGTAGAAGCTGAGGAGCTTAAGTGGAAAAGAAATTGTGACTTTTTCTAAAGTACAGATATAATAAAGAAAACTAAGATAACAATTATTCTTGGAAATTAGTTCCTTATCCTCTCTAGTGTAATGAGCTGTAACTTCTGAACACCCAGTCTCTGAACAAATTAATTACAGGATTGTATGCTGAAGTTCTGCAAAGACAGATGCATCTCCGAGCTCATGGGGAAGTTGATGCTGGTGTGACAGCAAATGTACTGAGCAGAAGGCAGGTTGGGTGCAAGACTTGTACATTTTAAGAAACAATAACAATAGCTTGTTATGGAGTTATAAATCCTGAACCTTAAAGAGATCAGTGCCTTTGTATAGAAAAAGATACCAAGTGCGTCTTGCCATCATTACCTCTTCACAGTTATACTGCAATGGTGCATTGTGCCTCCTTTATTTAGAATATTTTCAAGTGAGGTATCAAGTACTAACAGAAAGATCCCTACAAATACAGGTGGTTTGGGCATAGCCTTTAAGACCCTTTGTAAGCCTCTATAAAGGCAAGTCTCTTTTACTGACTCTTACAGAGAGAGTAATCAGGCATTGGAACGGGCTGCCCAGAGAGGTGGTGGCTTCACCATCCCTGGAGATTTTAAAACGCAGATTGGACATGGCACTGAGTGCCATGATCTGGTAAATGGACTGGAGTTGGACCAAGGGTTGGACTTGATGATCTCAGAGGTCTTTTCCAACCCAATCGATTCTATGATTCTATGAAAATTCTCTTTAGTGGCAAGGAAGAGCAGTCAATATAAAGCTCAGGGTTTGGTGGGGTTTTGGTGAGGTTAACACATGCTCTGAGTTTTGAACTTGCAATCAGTCTGTAGTTCTGTGCTTATTTTAACCAGGGGAGCGAATGGAAATGCTGCTAAGCTTTCTAGCATAAGCTATGTTTGACACACTTGGATTTGCACTTAAATGACAGTTTCCAAACAAATTGGTGTATTCCCTTGCTGTTGCTGTAAACAACTTTCACCCCACAGCTTTTCATATATTACATTACGATACGACACTGCAAACAACGTTCAGTCCCACCTGCAGATTTCCTCTGCTGCATTATCACCTGGGACCACACTGATACCTGCAGGCTTAGGAACCCGCCCACAGCCCACGAGGATCTTCAGTGAGACGTAATCTCTTTCATAATATAAATGAGCCTCATGGTGATTCTTTTCAAACTAGTGCATTGATAATGGCATAACCGAATTTATTTGAATTTCCACTGTGCAGTTGCTACTGTTTCCAGAGCTAGCAGATAGCTTTCCACAGCCACCTGAGTGTCCATTCACATTGCTGAGTTGTCTGATTCTGAGGAAACTATTAAGCAGTAAGAGTCAGGAGAAAATCAGGTGGCAGATGAAATTTGGTATGTAGAAGAAAGAAAATACAGTTTGACTTTCAATAAATAATGAAAGAGACACCACCATTTCAGTCAGTTCTGTATCAGATGAGAAGTAAGAAACATAGCAAAGGATGGCTGGTCATGCCATAAATATCACCAAATTGATGTTTCTGTTTGAGTATTTACAAGTAAGCATTTACAATTATTCTTGAATGCTTGATATTATTAGTGAAAGGCAAATACTAGATTATACTTGAAACCGAGTATCTTGAAGAGGCTCATTTTACTGTCCTGCTAATCTGTATGTATGTTACATAAGAAGCCCTTACTGGGCCTGGTCCATATTGAGCAGTTATTTTCAGTCAGTGGTTGTTCGCAAACTCCCATCCTTAGGAGTTCAACCTTTAGCTTCTACATCTTCATTCATTTGCAATTAAGTTTTCAGAAACATTAATCATCTTAAATGAAATTAAGTTGGGTGTCAATGTTTTGCATTTCAGTATTTTCGTTATGCTTTCAGAAGTTCTCAGAAAGTTGTCCCACAGGTGAGGGTAATTTTCTTCAGTTCATAGGCTGGGTGAGAGACTGAGGTTTGCACAGTTCCCTACAGGGAGTCTGCAGTGCAGTTAAAAATCATAGTCAGATATTCTGACCTAGTTTATTAAGTACACATGAGAAAAAAATTTGTAAGGAGACATCTCATCTTTCCTTCTGTTTTAACAGGTAGAGGTTTTTAAGGTCAGCTGCTGCTGGTGTTTGCTTTTCTAAACTGCAGTAAACAGAGAGTATTTTCTTTTTATAAATCCTACATTTAAGATTTCTGCAAAGTCTTTGGAGGAAGCCTGGGAATTAAAGATTGTAATTCTTAATGGAAGAAAAATAAATATAATTTTTCTTTGATGTCTTTGTAGAATTGGATGCCTGTTTCTTAGTGCAGGTACTGTGTTTTTAATTACAGGACAGCTATGGCATTGTAATATTGCTCCTTAACAGCCAATAATATATTATCCTATAGTCATAGGATTAACTTTCTCAGTTTTGGAATATCTAATAAACTGTGGCCATCTGAAAAATGAGAGCGTCTGTAGAACAGGGGAGGTTGATAATGTCAATGGCGTGTTGCAAAGATGTGCTGTGGGAAGGATGCTGAAACAGCCCAAGGCTATTTCAGCTGCAGACACTGAATCTGCTTCTCCTTCTCTCCTTGCTTTTTTTTTTTTCCTTTTTTCCCTCCCATGTGAACTGCAGTGGCTCTCTAAGATAAAATGCTTTTAAATCATTTCCCAACCTTGCAGCCATTTCTGATAAAAGCCCTGTTATCTGAAATGATATGAATCACTGTGGAGTTAATCATACCTTATACAACAACATATTTTGTTGTGATTCATTCTGTCTCAATTAATCATCTTATTTATCTACATTGTCTCAGCTGCTGCACTGAAATTCATGCGTAATAAGCAAGTAATTATTTTAGTATAGTTTCCCTAGTACATTATGAATGAAAGGAAAATTGAGAGCCAAGTATTTAAATTTATATATAGTGCTGCTTTCAGCTGATGTCTAGATATTTAAGCAATTTAGGAATCCTATCTCAAAAAATTGAAAACAAGCAGGTATTTAGAAGTGAAGTTTTTATTTTCCAACAGACTTCACTTCTTAAAACCAAAAATATTTCCCGATAGTCTCATAGAATGCTTAGGGTTATTTATCCTTCCTTATGCTCTGCAGTGTTCAGATACTTACAGGATTGTGAACAGTGGAGAGTGTGCAGCACAAGACAGAACGTGTCCTGTGAGAAAGGAAGGCGGATTCCACTGTGTTTCAGCAGCTTATGTTTTCCTGACAATGATTGATTACCCTTTTCACTTTGTAGCACTTCCCAGAGCGTCTCATAACACTTCATAAACATTAAAGCTCAGAATAAACCAATAAGGTGGGTGTGTAGTCTTGTCTGGTTTACAGGTGGACAATTGAAAGGTTATTTGCTGAAGGTCACACAGCAGGAGCAGAGCCAGGAACAAGCAAAATTGAGTTCTAGCGTTTTTCTTCAGTTAAGTGTCCTGAGATGTTGTCAGCTGTGGATGCATTTTGACAAAACTCACCTGTCTGGAGGAGAAAACCTGCAGAACTTGGCTTTCAGTGTAACATTACTGTGTGTCTCTGAAAGCCTTTTAAGAGGAAACTGCGTGAGCCTTTTCAATAATCAGATCACTAGGGCAAAAAATGTGTAATATATAATATCTAATATATAACTTAAGAACTGCAAAAAATAAGAGGATGACTAAAAGAGTTACACAGTTGTAAGAACTAGATGAACAGAGGCAGAAATATTCAGAAAAACTTCTCTAAATTAGTGTAAATTCACAGATATTTGCAGATGACAGTGCAGGTGAAATGCATAAGTTGCAATAGAGGTTTGTTTTCCAATCCAGCTAAGGTTAGTTCAGTGCCCCCACATTTGAAGCTCTGTTTGGGGCAGATGCAGCCAGTTTCTGTTTAGAGCATTGTTAGGTCATGCTAAAGCCTTTTATGCCAACATATGCTGGGGATTCTCCCCTTGTTACCGACAGTCCTTACAGTGGAATGTCCATGCAGAGCCATGTTATCCCCAGGGATAGCATCGAAGTGTGAGCTGGTGCAGACCTCTCTCACCTGCCCTTATCACATCATGTCATCTGCCCCTTTATTCAGATCCAGCAATTTTATGGCTGTAGCAAGAGTGAGTTCAGTGGGCTGGACTACTGTTGAATCACTGAGCTGGTCCAACCTTCTCAGGCAGCTTCATCCCTAGATCTGACTAGGAGAGAGGATAATTCCTGGTGCTACAAAGCACTTGGAAAGGGAAGCCTGATAACTTCTCAGTTTCCTCAGGTCTAACCAGCCAATACTGTTGGGGTCTCCCAGGCAATACAGCAAAGAAACACAGTTGGGGTCTTTGACTGACTTAAATGCATAGTATTTACAGCAATATCCTTTTTTATTCTGACATGTTATATATGCAGCCGTCCAGAAAGTTTTATCTGCAGGTATTTAGCTGAATTTAGTTATTATGCAAGGATTAGTTCAGATAATAGCTGTAAGTGTTCTTGGACAGAGGTTTTTATATAAAAGAGCCATTTTTTTATGTAAAAGGGTCTGTGTTGATGCTTCCAAATATATATATTCAAGTCTGAACAAATATAAATTTGAGTCTGAACAAATGGTTCTTGAAAAGGGAAGGATAATCAAGGAGCCAGTAATAAGTCCATGATTATGCTGAAAATCTTGAAAACATAGTTTGGGGGTTTTGAATAGAATTGGCAGTATTTTTATTATGTTAACCTATTTTTCTGTAATATTGCATAGCACTATTTTTTCAAAACTACAGTTTCAACCTTGGTTTTTTCTCATGTTATCTTTCCCTGTCAACACCTTCCTTCGCTCTGTTTATAAAGCTCGTATTATATTTTTATTCCATCAAGAGAGTTTCACATCTGATTACAAATCTATTAACTAGTTTCATTTTTCTGACTTTCTTCAACAAAGAGCAAAACTAGGCATTTGAACCCTCTCTTCTTTCCAATCAGTTATATAATCTTCTGTCACTGGGATTCCTACTGTAGATTTTATAAGAATAAATGTAACTCACTGACGTTCCCTTAAGACTACTGAAAAGTTGCTGTGTGTAAGTAAATTAATGCAAAAAGATTTTTTCCTTCATGCATTGACATGTATGTTGAAGGTATTTAGAACTGACTTAGGCTAAATTGTTACTGATTAAAATCTGTATTTTAATTTTTAATTAGAATTTAGAGTTAAAACATTAGAGTTCATAATATGGGACATTTTCATTGATTACATTTACTAATTATACAATTAAAACATAATTTATCCTTCTTGCAAATGACATTAAATGGAAAGCTAAACGTGCTCTATATTGTGAAGCATATGCAATGGGTCATAAATATATGTAAGAGTTGCAAAAGTATTTTATTAATTTTTAAATTGTCATAAAGGCAGGAAATAAGCTTGTAAAAGAATTATAAAAGATACAATTGCAGATACCTAACATATCTGAAAGATACATAGAAGCAGCCATGGTTTCCCCAAAGGCATTAACTGCTCTCTAAAACCTTGCCTTATTTATAAACTTAAGCCACCCCATTTACAGCAGTCTTTGCATAATAATTTTGCAGCCATATGAAAGTGTCTTCCTAAGCTATATTTTCAGGTTTCGTGGTCATATTCTGACTTACAATACCATTTAAGTACTGACCTCCCAAGGAAACAATGTGGAGAAATGGCTTTGCTCTATAGGGTTTTTGTTCTCAGGTGACAGAACTTAACCCTATTAGTCATTACATTTTAATTTTTTCTAATTCTACACAGAAATGATCCACTAAACCTTCACTTTAATAAAACTCCTGCTAATCCATGTGATAAATAACATTCAGTCCTCAGCCCCTCCTTTGACTCCTTGTATGCTGTGTCAAAGCCAGCAGCACATGCAGGTGCATGAGGGAAACACGTGCATGAGTCAGTTGGCTTTCCATGCTGAAGTGCTTTCCAGGCAAAGGAACTTTCCTCTACAGGAGAGAATTGTAGCAGTCTAATGACTGGGACAGTAGAAATCTTGAAATACATCAAACTGTTTGTTGGTGAGTTTTCTAACTGTGTAGAGAGGGACTCCCTGCTCTGAACTTAAAATTCAACAAAAAGTTGTGTTCCTTATCTTCAGTTCCTTTCATTTGGAGGCAACAGTTTCACAAGTTCCCTTCCACCCACAGCTAAGGAGAAGGACATCCCCTCCATCCTTACAAAGGAACCAGCCACCAGCTTCTGGTCCAAGCCTTAGAGCCAGTTCTCCCTGTCCCGTCAGGCTCTGGGCTGTCCTTGTCAATAAGCAAAAACATTTAGCATTTGAGAAACTCACTTGGAGGCAATGGGAAGGTGGGACACATTCCGGTGGAAGACCCTTGGGATCCCCAATTAACCTGTCCTTTGTGATACTTTTCAAGCTGTTCTGTTATCAAGGCACAGACAGCCTTGCTAGTTGAATAGGCTGTTGGAAAATATGCCACATATCTCTGGACTTGGGAGTTTTATGTTAAATTTTTCTGATGCTAAAGATTGATGGATCTTGATTCAAGGGAAACTCATTATTTTTAGTGAGAAATGGAGAAATTCCACTTCTGCATCTTTACATTGTTGTTCTTTGAGTCTAAACCAGTCTGCAGGTGCCAGTCAACAGCATGTTCATTTCTCTTTCTCTGTGGCTGTTCTTCTGAAGGATTCTACTTTTGTAAATCTGAGAAGCCAAGTTATGGACAGGGATTTTTGATCCCTGGCAGGTAGGAGACCTCACAGAATTGGATTTGCTTTAGGATCTCTTTTAATAAAGTGTGTTTCTGCTCTGGAATTCCTCTGAGAGACCAGGGCATTTTTGTCTTGTCTGTCAGACTGTTGACCTCTCCAGGTTGTGCAAGATTCTTTCTTTTCTTAAAAGAACTGGAATTTTCATGAAAAATGAAGTTGTAGCCATAAAATGTGTGTTGTTGAGACAGTTCTGATGGCTCTGTAAGGAGCACCTTTCTGCAACTAGAAAAATATCTGAAATTTCATGGAATTGCAGGGTCTTTTACCATCAGTTTTTTCTAACTTTTTTTGAAACATGTATGACCTGTGTGGATGAATAGTCAGATGGTCTTAACATACAATATTTGATATACATGTTATTTTGGAGCAGCTATGATTAATATGTCTTTTTCCTCTTGTTGGAATTTCTACTAGAGCAGGAAATACATCTGTGAGTGGTCTTGGACACATACCAGTTTCAGATAAATGGATCAGCCAATTTAAATTCTGCATATATAGTTGCCAAACACTGTGCATTTGATTTGAACATCAAAGTAAATGCCAGATTTGGATGGAGCTGCATCTTGGTATATGTGAATTACGATAATGAGTCAAACTACTGAATCTCACTGCTCAAAAAAGAACACTCATCATCTGGAACCAAATATCTTACTTCTAGAATCTAAACTCATGAAAAGAACTGAAAAAGTGCCCAGGCTTATGCTGGCTGGTTGTAACCCCTCTCTGAACAGGTGTTATCTGAGGGGTGGGTGGGCACACCTGGGAGTGTTCTGAGGTGGAGAACGGTGGCGGGGGGGCACATTATTGAGGCTACGCCATAGAAACTGTACGGTTTGGGAGTCCATTTAACTCCACTTGCAGATGGGTTTCTTTCATATTTCAAAGCAGAGCTCGGTGTCCCAGGATGAGCAGTGCACGGATATATTTCAGGTAGAGCAAGCTAAAATCAAGATCAAGGTGTTTAGTGTGTTAACATCATCTTCAGCTGTGTTCTTGGGATAATTTTTATGTCAGCATGGAAGTGACAATGTAATTCATCCCAAAGTTATCTTTTCATTTATAGTAAAAATATCAAGTACTTTAGGGGAGGGTCTTCATTGTAACAGACTTTATTCAAACCATATCTATTAATTTTTCGTGTCTTCCATCAGAGTTGTTTCTTTTAGGAAGTTAAATGTCAATTATCACTTTTTAGCCCACCTTCACCTCTACCATTCTTAAACAACAATTTTGCTTTATTTCTGTTTGGAATTTTAAAATGCACAGTGTAAAATACTGCAACATAAATTAACAGAAGTTCGTTACTTTGCGGGGCGTTTGCATAGATTTAGAGTGAGAGAAGAAGAGTATGTACTAGGTTAATGAGCAATGTTTTTAGACCAGGAAAATAAGTTAATTCAGGAATAAGCTATGCAGACATTCTATCTTGTGGATGTTCAAGATAACAACTTTTAGACCAGTATCTCATGTAATGAAACACAAAGCAAACCCCCTAATGTTTCTGTTCCAAAATCTTATATAGTCAATGGTACAGTAATGATTTTGTTAGGTGGATGGAGAGACTGAGTAATTCATACAATATGTGGAAGTTTTTTAATTAATTTCTTTTAATTAGAATTGAAAAATATTTTCAGTGCTACTGTTTTGTTCGTCTTTTAATAAGCTCTCTTGTAATTAACCCTTGTTCAGGATTATGAGTAAGAAAAATTATACTTCATGTAGATAAAATGCACAAAAGTAGATTTGAAATATATCTAACTCATCCTGCAAACTACTTGAAATGTGACTAATTTTGTCTGTGCAAAGCTGCCCTAACAGTCTTACTAATTTAAATCAGCATCCAAGTAAGTTGGATTTCCTAAACCACTTATTTTTCTTGTATATTTCTTGCATTTCATTTTTCTGCAATCAAACATATCATACCCAGCCACAGCCAGGGGTGCAAATTTGGTATAACTCTGCAATGTTTTCCTGTTTTAATTAAACATTTTAAAACATTTCTGTGGATCTTACGTTGCCTGTTGCAGCTCTGTGGAAAGTATAAAAAGGTCTTCGGAAGTACTTGTGACTGAGTTACTGCTCTCTTTCAACAGCCTTCTGTGCTCAGCTGCCCCAACCTGCCATCCTGCTGTAATAAATGAGCCTGGGGAAAACACTTACATGTTCCTGCCCCCAGTAATCTCTGCAAATACGAAATGCCTCCCTCATATTACACTGGCTGGAGATGCTAAACATGTGGTGCCCAGGCTGTGCCAGTGTCTTTGCTCCTTGGATGGCTGTCCGTGGACTGGCAGGGCTGTGCAGGGCAGATCCCCTGCTCGCCTGCAGGGCACACACAGCTCACTGCCTGCCCACCAAGGCATTAAGCCTTACCTACACATTCACCGTTTATCAGTAAGCTGCTGTGGGATGACCTTAGGAAGTTTCTAAAACATATTGAGCCTCATACAACTTACTGACTTTGCAGACAAAGGTGTATGAAAAATTGTACTAATAAAATTTTTAAATTCTCTAAAACGTTTTTTCTCTGAAACATGTCATATACAGAATATATGATGGATTGGCATGTTATAATGGTTTTGTGGAACCTTTTCTGAGGCATCTTACTTGCAAATTAACTATTTGAATATTGTGTCCATCCCAAAACAGCTTTTCTAAGAAACCATCATGTGTTCGTTTTTTCTTGCTATCTTCTACCCTTATTACTACAGCAGTTAACTTTATGGATGATGTTTGGAGTTCTACACACTCTACAAAACAGACTAAAAAGCATATCCTGTCCTGAGAAACTTACATTTTAAACAGAGATAACAAACAAAAGGCTGGAGAAGTAATGACCAGAGAGAGGTGAAATGTCGTAACAGTGATGATACGCTTGTTCAGTGCCATTTCACAATGCAGCTATGGTTTTAGGGTTTGGATCTGTAACCTCAAATGTCAATTTTTAAAAGAAATGCAATGAATGGAAAAGAAGAAAAAGTTATGATGGTCTATGCTAAGGCTAGATATACAAGTCCCTTCAGTACAGATTTTTTCTGGTTTGCTTTCTTAAATATTATAGTCTTAAATATCAAGCAGAATTTAAGCAGTTCACAATCAGTTAAAATTACAAATATTTCAGACAGCAGTATTTAAGATTAACTGTTTTCCGTTTACTGACTGTTACTTGGAACCGAAGGAATCTTATATTTTTGTAAGCATGGTAAGCTACACTGTTTTTCTTTAAACTTTAGAGTATGAATTATATTCCTATAATGACAGCTGCAGGGTGGAATGTTTTAACACACTGGAGTGAGATATATCTTGGACACATTCTTGGTATCTTAAGTTCAACATGCTCCATATGGTGCCACTGAGCCAGTGATTTTGAAGAAAACAGTTAGAGACTGCTGAAACAGCGTAAAATACAAATTAGTCTTTGCTGTATAAGTAAAAAAATTCACTGTCAATCTTTTCAGCTTTTTGCATGAATACTTCCAGCAACTTTTAATAGTAGTCCCTATGTTTTAAAACAACTGTTGAATTCTTGCAGAATAGAGGGAAAGATTGTGGGCTAAGAATGCACTGACTGTATTACACCTTAGTCTTATGTAGGAGAGCAAAGGCAAAGGAGGTTGGGCTTCTCTTTAATGTGACAGCAAGGATTGTGTGATGCAAGATCTGTGAGAAATAGGTTGCTCTTTGTTGACTTGGTCCTCTGTCAGCACAAGAGCACCATGAAAGAGCTGTGTGTCAGGGAGGTGTCTCAGTCCTACCGTTGAGAATAGTAATGATCAGGTATTCTGTAATAAAACTACATAATAACTGTTGTTATTACTTAAATTTAGTGTTTGGCATACTGAATTAGCTGGGAATTATGTTTTCGGATAACTTGCTTGTCTGTCTTTTATCTGAATGTAATTGGATTGGATATAAACCTAACCCTGGGTTTTCTGAATTTATATTCATGCTTTGGATTTCAAAATTCCTATAGCATACTTGCAGTTCTTAATACTGAAGTTATTGGCTTGTACAGATTTTTACTATATATTGACTTGAGGTAAATTATTTCTTTGTTATTATTAATAATATATTATTATATATAATATAAAATTGTGTGAAATTGTATCTATATAATGTATTGTTATTAATAATGTATATATTATACAATGATAGTGATAGTATCATCATCATTATTATCATTATCATCATCATTACGACATTTTAAAAGCACCATACATGGACTCCAAACAAAAACCCCAAGGATTAAATAGCAATGAAAAATTCTCTCTCAAGTAGTACCAACCTGAAATCATTTTGTATTGGTGTTGACTTCTAAGAACAGGTTTTCAAATATAACAAAGCATAAGACAAACAGGCACAGTACACCAACCTGTTAACCTCTACTTGTGTGCCTTTCCTATCAGCAGAACAGCAGAGTGAAGTGAGAGCTTTGCTGATGAACTGCAGAGGGGATTGACGATTTATGTTAATGTGACATTGCACATTCCAGCCTGGGTTGATCAAGGAATTTACTGCTGGAGGAGGAAGATGGAGGTCTTGCTGCCTATTGGCCCCCATTTTCAGACTTGTGTCTCAGGTTCCCTCTGTGCAGTGTAGCCAAGGCAGCAGAGACATGGGGGTTGTTTTAGAGAAAAGGCCACATTATTTTTTTGAACAGGGATGTAATTTGAGACAGTCTATCTAAAAACAAGGAACCAAAATACAGTCCTTGAGCTTCTTTTTCCAGAGCTAAATTTTTGCAGTCTATAAAATCATGAGGCAAGGACTGACAGGTAAGTAGCATTTTGGTGATCCCATGTTAGATCTACCTGCATTGCTCTAGTCCTTCTGGACTAATTTGATAAAACAATCAAGAGTAGTTTGTGTAAATTTCCATCTCTAAATATAGCCTGAATGTCAAATTTCAAATGATAATTACTTATGACAGTAGTTGAATTCTCTAGTTTAAAAAGATATCTGTTGATGTTGATCCCGTCACTGGAAATACATTGGTAGATGTTCTATAAAAGACTTATTTGGCTCCCTCGTCACTGGTACCTGTGCAGGCTTTCCAGTCTCCATGGCCATGCTAATCCATTTGCTATGCTGATGATATAAGGCAGCTGTCATAAAACACTATCCCCTTTATTTCCTAAACGTAAGACTTCCAAGACATACAGGTAGCCTAACCCAAGGAGATGATCCCAAGGGATCCACTCGACCTGTCAGTCAGGTCAGTGTCTGCCTTCATCCTGTGCCATGGCTGGAATGGTCCCTCTGGGTATCTGCTCAGCAGATTACTGGTCTAAACAACTGAGCTTCTCTTCTCTGAGTATCAGCTCATTGTCACTGTGTGTGAGAAACTTGTGTTAGGCTACCTGTTAGCTTGCATTTCACTGTTCCAAAACAAGTTTGTGAATGAAAGAGGTAACTGTGATTGCTCTGCTGGGACAAAAGGAGGACCCCCTTAGGCCAAACATTCTTCAGGCTGAAGGGCAGAGCACTAAAGGAGACCTAAATCTTTTTCTTCCCATTACTGCTATTTTCTGAAGGAGGCAAGGTCCAGCCTTTCCTTTTTTAATTCCACATCTCAGCTGTTGGTTGATTATTTGAGGAGAGGAGGAGACAAAGAATAAGGGGAAGACTTGAAAAGGTCCATTGCTCTCTTCCTGAAAATGGCTCTGTATTTCCCAGAAATGGAGAAATTTCCTTAACATTTCAAACCTTCCGCAACAGCTCAACTTTGCCTGAGTGCAAACCTGGAGTGGTTTCTTTATGCAGGCCAGAAGCCTGTTCATGCTTTGCTACTTACAGGTCAATAAATTACTTCTTCAAAAAGTTCCTATTTTGATAAATTGATGTGCTTGTGTGTTTGCACTATATTATGTAAGAGGAGCCTTGTCATCTTATTGAAATAATAGGACATTGAGAGATACCAAGTATTTATGGCTAGATTTAACGATTTTAAAGGAAGGAAATTATTGCAGCCCCAGGGCAACAGTAACTTACATAGTGACAACTTATACATGTTTTATGTACCTATTTACTTCAATGTTCACTACGAAAGTATAGTTACCATAGCAATGACCATGTCACCAGATTGCTTTGCTAGTTCTGAAATACAAAATACCCAAATACCACCTGAACTGTGGTTATTTTCTGCACAAGTACTGAAAGTAGAAGTTGAGAGTATCACACACTCTTCTAAGCAAACAGTAACACACATTTGCAACATAAAGCATTCTGTAAATCAGTATCTTGGGTTGTTAGTATCCCTAATACTGTAAATCCTTTGCCACTGAGCTGAAGGGAAGCCTCACTGGCTTCTAACAGCAGAGACTGTACTAGTGTATACTTAATCTGTAGGTTTTGTGGAATATTGGTACTTACCTGCAATATTTCCAGAAAGTAATGCAGGGTATTCAGGAAGATGCTTTGTCTGATTTTAAGTATGAACTCATAAACAAAGCTATCTTTTGGCTAATCACAGGTTGGCAGTGTTGTATAAAATAGCATCACAGAAAGTGGTGAGATTTTTACATGCTGCTTCTTTTACTTTAGAAATGGCAAATTTATGAAGAATGTAGGTAGTAACTTCTATACCTTGGTGTGCAGTTCACTAACACTGAGAAGCCAAGCACTAGATTTCCTAAATCAGCATTAAGCACTGGGGCGGTGGTGGGGTACCTCAATATGACTTGTGACAGTGGGCAAGCGAATGGTGGGATGATTTTTACCACAGATCTGGACTGCTTCTTCTTGTAATTGAGTCATGTTTTCTCATATGTGGACCATGTGAGTTAACATATAGTAACATACACATATAATATTTGTGAATACAGATATATGTAGAAAAGTAGTTTGCAGGACTGCAGACTTAATTCACCATTGCAGTCATTGTCCTTCAGTAAAGACTTGTCTGCACTGAAAATTTAATCTGGACTGAGGTAACACATTATTTTAATCACAACAGTTTTAACTCAGATTTGTATTGTGTCCATTTGTGGACAATCTTATGCTGGAACAGGAGTGGTTTGTTCCTGTTTAACTTACTTTGAAAATGTGTTTAGCTAGAGAGGAACAGGGCACATGAATTATTGAACAAACTTGTCAACACTTGGAGCCAGCTATTAGCAATTTTATGTGAAGATGCAAAAGTAAAATTGATCTATGTTCATGTAATGGTTGATCCTGTCTCCCTTGCATCGTGTAGTGTCAGAATTCTTCCCACAGAGAAGGAATCTCAGTTGCCTGGGTAGGGAAGTGGACAAGGTGCTATTAGGTATTATGTAGGAGTTGTAGTGAAGAGCTAGAAAACTACTTTAGCTGGGAAGTTTGGTCTCACCTGCTTAAGTCCCTGAACTGGAGGTGAAGACCCAGAGGTTCAGATTCCAGCTTTATTTAGCAATGCTGCTGTTTAAACTCTTTAAATGTGATCAGAGACCCTCAGAGGAAAATGAAGTTTTAAATTAGAAAGAAGGAAATTTTTTTTACACAGCTTCAATGTTCACTGAAAGTTGTGTAAAAAAAAAAAAGTCTCTTCCATTATGTTATAATTCTTAACCATTAATAAGTAATTCTAACTACTTCAATTTTTATTTGCATTCTCTCCATTCTCTTCTGTTTCTTTTTCAGAAAAAAAAGCCTTTGGTATTTTTATGTATATCTAGGCAGCAAATAATCCTCTAAGTACTCTTCAACAAAAGATATTTGAACTGACCCAGGACAGGCAGTCTGCAAAACTAGATGATTCAATTTTCTGGTGCTTCAAGAGTACCTTAAACTGTGTCACTGCGTGAATTACCAGCTCAGGCTGGTACCTCAGGTAGCTCTGAGACCTCTGTGATGCTCCACTGCTTTCTATAAACATGCCAAAGAGTTGTAAGGTCTCTGACCCTTGCACAGACACACAGCCACCAGGCCCTGTATAATTTACCAGAGAGCCTTCAGCAGTGACCTGTGCATGGGGAGGGGAAGCTCCAGCAAGCCAGTGGAGTGTGACCACCCAGCTTCACACTGATGGACAGGTGTGCTGGGAAACTTTGTCCAGAAAGCCTCTTGTCCCTGCAGCTGGTGGGCTGTGATAGATTAAGTCGCTCTGTCTGCATCTCACCTCTTTTACCACATACTGCTTTCATAGTGAAAAGTGTGTTTGTTCCAGCTGTAATGTTAAACAGTGTAACTCCATGTACACCTATAGGGACAGTCTGGCTGGAGCATTATTTATCTTTACTGACAAATGCACTCAGTCCAGAAGGAAGCACATGAATCTTGTGTATGGTTGGAGATATAAGGTACACTCACATTTGCTGGGGCTGCAACAGGCTTAGGAATAAATCTGCTTCAATGTCTGGATGAAGGCTGTCTTTCTCTTGCTTAAATCTGACCTCCAATTCCTGTTCTGTAGCTACTTGAGTATTGTATTTCTTTTCTGCTCTCTTGCTGGTGCAGCCACCCGGTGTGGGGTGGATTCCATGTGTGTGATGCTCACACACATGCTGCTCTGCTGCCAGAAGCAGAGGACCTAATTTTTTTGTGACATGAAAGGAAACTTGCTGGTACAGTACATTACTAAATGTTAGAGACTGACTTCATGAAATGGGAACACCGCGGGGGAATCTGGCAAGGAAGATGTGTTTATGTAACTGAATTGAGTGTTGCAACTGCCATCACTTCGTTCCCTTGGCTGCAGTGAGTGAGTTGTGAGAGAAAAACAATCCAAACAGAGAACTTCAGATGCTGAGGGCAGCTCTAATTACATACAAATCATTAATAAAAATGAAATGCAACATTATTACAAATACCATTAATTTTCATACATGATCATGTGTACCAAGCTCATTGATACGGACAGAAACACTCTGGCTCTTGCACTTTTATTTTAAGTACATGTTGTTTGGGTGTCTTCAGCACATTCTGATATCCCAGGGAGATTCTTGACACAAGAGTAATTGCACATAACGTAAACAAGATCTGCATTAGTTGGCTCTTTTACTCAAAGTCCTTTTCCAAGTCCAGATGTGTGATGTGTAAATGTTAGTAGAACAGAGTCCTTATGAAGTAGCTTTATCAAATGCAGCTCGTCTTCCAGCAAAATGGAGAAAATATAAATTAGCACTCAAGGCCTTGGTCAAATCTGGTGCATAAAATTTTATGGTTATATTTATGTTCCATATGTGCTTTGGACAAGTGCCATGTTTGTAAAGAACTGCTTCAATATTATTTTTAAAAGTGACACTTTTAGCACAGTATCCTCTGCAAACTGTTCACTGCTCGCTGTGTAAGCCAGCCAGGCTCCAAATAAACTGTTCATTTTCATGGTCTGAACCTCAGATCAAAATGCCTTTGGGAACATGGCAAGTTTCAAAACATGGCATGGGAGATGTCATGGGGGACTTTTTGGAGTATAATTCAGAAGAGTTTATTAACCTGACTGAAAGAGGAGTGTGCATGGTATAAAAATGCGACAAGAGGTAAGGAATGAGGAAGGTGTATACATGTCTGCTAGTGTCGAATATCTGTTCTGGCTTGTTTATAACACAAGTAGATTTTACTATATTATATGAGCACCACATTCCTTGTAGCTCTTTTAGAAAAAAAACAAACCAAAACTCAACTCAAGCTAAGGAGATTCTGCAAATTTGTGCCACTTCTCAGAGGTCCCAAGCTATTCTTTCTTCATTTCCTTAAATCCCTAGATAGCTGTCTTTTAAAATAAAACTTCCAGTGCAGCATCTGGTGTGCTGTTATTGCCACTACTTTTGCTCTGAAAGCTTAGCACTACTGTTGTAGAATGTTCCTGTTCATTTGTTATCTGGTATTTGGCCAAAAAATTATGACTAGTATAAGAAAAAGAAGTAAGTTTTCAAGAGCCCAAATTGGAATGCAGTCTGAACAAAAGAACAGCTCTGCTTTGACCCTATAGCTCTTTTCAAATTTTGCATGAAATGGAAAGAGATGCAGCATCTTGGAAGAAATCACAGGAATTCTTTGTGTTGGGAAGTGTGAGGCAAACTAAATAGATTGAAATAACTTCTGTTATATTTAAACACCAATGTAATACTACAAGCAGAGGGGAAAAAAAAGATTATTTATACTTCTGAACACTTAGGAGGTGTGAGAAATCTGCAGTGAAGGGCTTGAGCAAGTACTTAGCTAAAAATAACTTGTCCAAAACTGAATTACTATTACTATGACTACTAATTTGAGCTTCAGAATAATTTGTAGTCTTACATTTGTCATGTAATAAAATAAGAAATGTATCAGGTGCAATTTCAGGTTCATTTGCAATATGCTAACATATACGAAATAGTAATGGTTAACAAATATGTAAATTTATATTAAAATATAATGTGAGTCTGTTATCTCAGTAATTAAAAATAGTTGTGAGACAAATCCTAAAATAAATGTAATATTTTAAAGACACAGAAGTAGAGGTTAAATGGTAACTCTTCTGAAGTATAGCTGAGGACTATTAAAATGTTCTTTGAGTATGTGGAGAATGCACATATGGTGGAATCAGAGATGGCAAATTTTTTTGTATGCTTATGTACCAAGTTTATAAAACATTATTGCTTGAAAACTGATAGATTTTTGTGATCCTTTGGAATATCAAATTGGTGCCACTAGAAGAGTGTCCTTGCTTAGTAGAGATTTAGAGAATGGCTCTTGAAAAAAGAGTACAGTTGAAACTCAGAATTTTCTTTTTTTCAAATGTTGACCAAATTTTAATTTCTCTCTGTGTAGACTGAGTCCAAATTTTGCTTTTCAGCTTATCTTTAAACGTTATCTGTATGAGTTTATGAATGGAAAAAAAATAGAGAATTGTACAGCAACCTCAGTCATTATACTGAAAGAAAAATCGATTTATACTTTAATATTTTATAATTAGTGAATGTTGTATTTTTAAGAGAGAATAGATAAGTTATTGCAACTGTGTTAATCTGGTAAAATAATTTCATAGTAACAAAATGATCCATGAGTGCTATTTTATCTTGAATGGTGATGTAACCAGTGTATCTCACATTACAGCTGTAGGTATTCATAACCTTCAAGTGCTCAGAAAACTTGGAAGTGCCAATAAGTTGTGGTATTTTGGTGGCTTTGATTCCGTTGCAGGCACCTTTTTTTTTTTCCCTAGTTAAAGGTCTAGTGAATAAAAATGCTTACAAAAGCCATTGATTTAACCTGGAAGGGTTTGGAGAATGGGTGCATACAGAAAACTGAAACACAGGTTTCAGAGAGGGAAATCATTCTTGTCTTGTCCTGATCTGGATATGCATTTGTGAAAGTCGTGTGTGTGTGTGTACATAAAGTTGATTTAACAGGAAAGGCAAATGCCTCACAGACAAAACCACTATGAATCCATCTTATCAGTATTACTCCTACATATCCAATGCATCTTAGAGCAGATGATCACATTGAAGGAAAGGGGTTTGTGTTGTTATCCATGTAATAATGCATTGCTAAACTATGCACTTTTAACAAATAAGTTGTTGTTATAATTATGCTGTTATATTTTAGGTGAAAGATTACTGAACTTTGATGCAGAAATATAATTTACCATAATTACATCATCAAATTTGATTTTTTTCTATAGGAATTAATGCATATTCATGCTTTTTTTTACATATTTTTTAATTTTCCTATTTTTTTATGAGCATGGTGTCTTAAAAGCAGAAAGGAATGCTGAGAATGCTTGTAGTTCCATTTCTGTTATAGAAATTCTGTATCCCTTTTCTTCAAAAAAATTGCTTTCATGTTTGAAAGCATAGTAGCAAACCCAACCAATAGAATAATCATGATCTTTTTATCTAAGTCAGATTTTAAAGGAAAAAGCAATTATAATGAAATGAGAGTGATTTGAATGCATGAAGCAATTGGTTATGGGTAATTTGAATGTCTGCTGCCAAGCATATTCTAACCCACGTGAACCCAGAAATGGACTTCCATGTTTCCTTGATCCTTGGTGTGCTGTAGGGATGGTAGCACTCCTTTGGCCTGCAGAAACAGGATGGAGGATTTTTTCCAAATCTGAGAAACACTACATATTGTCAGAGCAGCTTGCTCTGATTCACTTGTAGTTTGTGGCTTTCCTCACCTGCTCCATGTGGTTAATTGCTTTGTTTCTTTAGCTGTTTCTTTTCCATGCTAACTTTTCTGCGTAAATCAGTAAGTCTTTGATAAAGTCTCCCCGTCTGCCTAAGCCCAGCATGGATTTTATCCCATACTTGCAGTCAGGAGCTACTGTCTTAATATAAAGTTTATCACATTTCCAAAGACCTTGACAAAGTGGAGAAATTTGCTGATGGGAATCTCATGAAGTTCAAGAAATGAAAATTCCTGGGGGCAAATGTTGGTCCCAGGACAGTCTGGGAACCAGTTGGGTGGAAGGCAGCTTTGCAAAAGGGGACCTCAGAATCCAGTGAAAAAAAAAATGCATTTGGGTCAGCAATGTGCCTTCACAGCAAAGAACGAGGACACAGCATCCTGGACTGTGTTAGAAAGAGCTTTGCCAGCAAGTGGGGGGCAGTGATCCTTCCCCCGGGGAGATGCATCTGCAGTGTTGGGGCCAGCTGTGGGCTCCCACCATGAGAAGGAAGGGCATAGACTCAATGGAGTGATACCACCAAAGGGCCACAGAGATGACTGAGAGTTTGGAGCACCTGCTGTTTGAGGAGAGGAGACTGAGACCCTCAAGAAGGGGAAGCTGAGGGAAATCTTACCAATGCATACTGATGAGAGGCAGGAAACAAGATGGAGACAGGCTCTTCACAGCAGTGTCCAGTGACAGGACAAGAGGCAACAGGCACAAATTCAACTACAGGAATTTCCCCTTAAGCGTAAGGGAAAAACTGTACTGTGATAGTGGTCAAATGCTGGAACGGATTTTCTGGGAACGCTGTGGAGACTCCATCCTTGGAGATAGTCAAAGCCCAATGGTCCTGGGCAACCTGCTTTAGCTGGATTGGACTAGTGATGTTCAGAGGCCCCTTCCAAACACAACCACTCTGTAACTTTTGTGATACTGCTTCAAAATATGTTGGAATCATATACCTCCAATTTCATTATTTGACTAGTCTTTCAATCTCTGCTCTATTTTATCTGGTCTCAGGTTCAGGATGGCTTCTCATAGCAAAAGGAGACACATACCAAAAAAACCACTCATCCCTAAAGACTTAATGGTCAGAAACAGTTAAATTCTAACTTTTATGGATTATTTTAAAAAACTGGTGCAAGAAATTAGAAACTTGTCCAAGATGATAAATAGTGTCTTAGTCATATCTGGAATTAGAGCTCATGTTCTAGTCAGGACCACAGTGATCCAACTGTGGTCAGATTGAAATTTTGTTTTTCCATGCAATGACCATGTTGTGAGAGAGCACTGCTAGTACAGACTGAGAACTAGGTTTTTCTTTCCATAATGTAGCTGCAGTAGTTAAAACTGAGAATTTCAGAAAAAAAAATTAATCTTGAGTATTCACATCTTGAACACAGGTAAATGCATCATTGAATTAGCATTAAACAGCACAAGGAACTTCAGTAAGAATCCAAAAGTCAACTGGATTCAAAATTCATTGAGAGGGTAAAATATGTATTTGGAAGATCAGTTAAAAGTTAGTATTATTGCTGGAGGTTACAGAGAGCAACTTTATTTTCTTGCTGGAGTTAACAAGCAGAGCAACCCCAGCACAAGGAGAGCATTACACAATGATTGCTTTTTACAGGGTTCCCAATACCAGAGCCTTAGTTATAATTCTAAATGGCTGTGCATGACATCACACTAAACAAAGTATATAAAACAGCTCCGTTTCACTGCTAAAAATGTGTTAGCCCTTTAGCTGGACTAGAGACAAGTCCTGCTGGATCCCAGCACTTTCAGCACAGTATCTGATTATTCTCTTCATCTGAAATTGCTGGATGAGAATGTCCTGACTGATTTCAGACTAGTTTGAGTGGCTGCAATCATAGAAGGCCTTGTTGAAAGTGATGCAATCTTCTATTTCCGTTTGTTACCCTCCAGCCAGAAAGTTCGCACTGGGAGCATCCAATGAACAGTACTAAAGACTTCAAAAGAGCCCACACATCTTTCATTTTTATATGAATTTAAAACTCTTATCTTCCAGCTATTAGTTTTAAGATATTTGTTTTCATTTTATTATGTTCTCCTGATTCAATGATGTTTAAGGAAGGAGTGGATTTTTTTTTCCTTCTCTCTCTCTTCTGATCATGATGCATTTATTTCTAAAATAGAGACAGGCACATTTGTATAGAGAAATGGTGTAAGTGTTGTTCACTAATTTGATGCTTATCAGAGAGACACACATGCAGAGTCACAGGTAGTTCAGTTCTTTAGGTAAGGATGTCAGGGAGATATAAGTAATAGCACTTTATCCATCATAAAATTTCAAAATGGCTCAGAGGCATATCCCTGCTGCAGCTATTGCAGACCCTGTAATGGCATTAAGCTCTGACTCAGGGTGATTCTTACCATAGAAGATTCTAGCAGGAACTATAGCTCTGGTAACAATGTGAATAGGAGAATAAATAGCTTGAGTATTAATGAATTGTACATGATACAGACACTCCAGGGTGAACCCAAGCAGGACAGGAAATACATTTCTTTTTCAATTCTTTTCGCACTAGGCTTTTTCAGACAAAACTTTCTGGTACTCTGCCAGAACCCCTCTGAACGTTGCAATTTTAACCCATATGGTATTTATATTTGTACAAATAATTCACTTGAACTGATTATTGTTATTTTATATTTTCACCTACTGGGTGAGGGCAGTGTATGTGTATTTACCAGTATCTTTAGTATTGCTAGAGCAAGCTGAAATAATATTTTGGGATATGATATGAATTCTTGCTATCTATCTTTCATAAAGAAAAGTAATTTTGGGGTCTGGCACTGCTCATAGGAAAGAGGGGTAAAATCACGTTAGTGTTCCTTTATGATAATCTGCCTATCCAATTGATGCCAGCTGTGCTTTCTTCAGTAACAACCAGCGAGGGGCAGATATTGCTGATTCTCAGTGTTGATTCTCAAGCTGTGTGCAGAGTCTGTCCATTCTGTGACCACTTTTATTGATCTTCTCCAAAATGTGAACAGGTGTACACTACTGGCTGAATCCAGGATTAGTCATCTGTGCTTGTCAAACAACAGCAACATTGAAGTATTACATCCGTGTAACACATCCCCAAGTACAGCACAGACTTGCTCAGTTGTAGCAGAATTTCACTATTTGTTTCAGAAAATACACTATGTGATTCTTTTGTCTTCTGTTTCTCAAACTCTCGTATGACCCATATTAAAGCAACTGTCTTTGGGGAAAAGAAAAGCATAAAATGACATTTGCCTCTTGAGCCCTTAATGCCTTTATAAATGGCCATTTTTTAATAAAGGCATATGAGCTTGTATTGCCTTTACACAGTGAACTGTAGTAATAGGTGACCTTAAAGTAATAATGGCCCAGTCTTCGCGAACGAAGATTTGGGCAGGGCTCTCCCCACGTGGGTGTGCCCTTCGAGCCTGCGCAGTGGATTTTTTAGG
>JAWWEV010000169.1:14471452-14493516 GCA_035583235.1 Hafferia zeledoni | reverse complement strand
CATCAATGCCATCACTGTTTTAGATATTAAAACTGTGGGCTGTCCCATTTCATTTTATGTTTCCCAAAGTCATGTGGCTGCTTTGTAGAAATCAAGACTTTTTATCACTGTCAATTTTCATTTGTATAATCTGTATTGTTAAACATAAAAATACACTTTGAGTTTATACCAGCAAATGAATGAATTTCACAGATGCCTCCAAAATATGAAGCATAAGAAATTATTGGTACCCTCTGGTAGCTGGACAATAAAAAGAAAGGAAGTAGTGTATTAAGTCTACCCATTCTATATTTTTATTGCCCCCTTGAGCTAAAGACTTTGAACGTGCCTGGTTTAAATTCAGCTCTAGTGACAAACTGCTTTTGCTGGTGTCTGCTAACTACCATCATATTAACCTTTCCATTAGTGCTTGCTTAGAGATTTTAGCACAGTTCCTCCTGAACATCCTAAATCTGCCACATTTGATTACAGCGTGTCAGTAAAGTGCACAGTGATTATGATCTTATCTCTTATTGCCCCCTTGCTTGGCAACGACTCACATGTCAAGTTTGCTGACAGAGATGTGTGAAACTTGATAAGCGTCCACAGTTTTGTTTTCCCATTGTGCTGTGGAGACCAAAACAACAACCACCCCCCACACTTATAATAAAGTATCTTGCAAAAAACTCAGAGCTTAAATTAGCCTTTCAATTAAAACCAAGAAAAATTTCCAGCAACTCTCGAAAGCTTGAAAAATTGATTCTGTGGTTTATATTGAGAATTGAAAACTGGTAAAACATGTCCAAATAAACAAAAGGACTTGATTGACCAGGGCAAAACTGAAGAGTATGTTTATCATAGAAGTGATGAAAAGTTACTGGGGGCTGCAATTGAATTGCCACCTGGAAAGACTTCTATTTTTTATTCAGAAATGTTTTAGCATAGAAAATGAGTTGTTCAGCCTAACAGTAATTTCTACAGTTTTGTGTACTAAATGCATCTCTTAAACATGGCTTGAGTTAAGTGTATCTGAAACAGTTTTTGAAAAGAAAAAAGAAGTTACGATCAAGAGAACTTCAGGAAAATACACCCCTTTTCTGAAGAAAAAAAAAATCTTGTCATAGACAGGAGAAAACACTTCAATGACACAAATCTGTTTTTTTCTTTGTAAGGGAAAGTGTTCAAAGGAATTTTTATGCTTTACCTTACCAACAGTTAGTTTTCCATTGTACTTTGCTGAAATACAAGGTATTTTTGTAAAATCAGTCATGATATTTGAAGACCATTATTTCCTTCACTTTATCTCCTGACCAACACTTATCTATAATAATCAAAAGTACAACATTACTTCTGATGTCATCTCTTCCTGGAGGGCATCAGTGTGGAGTTGAGGGGGTTTTTTGTGAATTTCATGTTCTATGACATTTTAAAACTATTAAATAATGTCTGCAAAGACAGTGCCTCATCCTAATTGTATGTTACAGCCATCTCAGTAATCCATTATTAACAATCACGATTTTTATCCCAGGGAAGTTCTTGGACTTGGTTTCCCTTGAAGTGGTAGAGTGGTTGTCAGTGTATTTTAACTGGATGTTTCTAATATGTTTCAGATAACAAAGGTTTAGGAGGTTTTGTTTTTACAAAAGGATAACTTGCTGTTTCTGCTGTATAGGAATTAGAAAAGTAGAATCCTACTTTAAACATAAAATTTAGGGTTCAATTCTGTCAACCAAAGAAGTAAAACAAAGTGAATGGAACTGAAGATATCTAAGGGTTTAGCAGCAGCTGCCATGCAAAATAACTTCTCTTATTAGAGGTAGATGTCACCTCCTAAGTGCATATTGGCTGGGGAACAAAATTAGAGTTTCAGTACCCTGAACTAGATTTAGGTCTCCAAGTTTTAACAAGATGCACTGCACAGGCCCACTGTTTTCAGTGGATTTCTGCCTGTTTAGGTCAGGGCTGTGGTAGTCCCAGCAGCTGGGTCTGTGTTCAGAGACGGAAATCAGAAGCCATGGTTTGACCAGCAGTGTTAGCTGTGTGCAGTTTTGCACATGCCTTTGTCTGATCCTGGGGTGCCTGATGTGCTTTCGTCACATGCATACATTCCACTTGCTGGAATGAATGCCACCTGCAAGGTTTTTCAGGTGCAGCATCAATGGGCAAATATGCATTGGGGAGATTTGTATGTCAGCTTTGTTAAATCAGATTCAAGTATGTAATTGGGAATGTGTGGGTATCCTGTGAATTTGGGGCACATTATTGAGACTTTAGGACCACAGACCTACCAGTCTTACCAGCGGTGTCTGAAGACTCAGGAGGCACCAGAACGTCTCAATAAATGGGCAGGTACAAGTCAGTGCAAAACAAACATTATGCATTTCAGCTGTTTGAAAATATTATGTATATTCTGAACAGAAATAGCAGATGACAACATTTCATGATGGTTTGCCTGACAATGAAATAAGGGACAGAGTACCTCTGCAATTTTAAGTTGTTAATATTCATATATTGCGAAATGTCACAGTTGTACTTTTGAAATACAACATAATGGTAAAATGGAGATACAGCGTTCAAAAGTTAAAGCCCCCCCAACACTGATGTTGAAGCTCTTCCAATGTATAAGCTCTATTTTATTCTCTTCCTTTGAAAAAAATTAGTATAGGGAGTGATTTTGTCTAAAAATGACCAAGTTAATTTTCACAGAAAATGCTATTCAATTGTTTTTAAAGTCTGCACAGTCAGACACAAATCTCCAAATCGCTACCTTGAAATTTCTGCTTTTTAAAAAAAAATTACCTTTTCCTCCTAAATACCTTCCTTCTACTTATGCTTTACATGCTTATTATGTACTTAATTCTTTCTGAAAACATGTGCTTTTTACTTTCTTTCACTGCCTACTTTATTTCATCCTTTACTATCATTCTTCACTAATCTCTTTCCTCAGGGTCCTCTTTTCTTCATGTAAGTTAATCTTTATTCTTCCTTAAGCTGAAAAAATTATCTCTTGATCATGCCATTTTCTGCTGTTATAACTTCATCATTCTCCTTTCAAAATCCAAAGTGCATGTAAATACATTGCACAAATATCTTCAAGCACTTTGAGTTCTGTGCCTGTTTTACTCCACTGTAAATGTGCCTAATAAAGTCACCGGTAGCCACTTCCAACTTCGCTAAAACTAAACACCTCTCTCCTATTTCCTTTGATCTGCATGATACTTTATTGCAGCTTCTAGTTTGTGGATCTCTTAATTATCAAGGCCTGAAATATATCAGGATTTAGGTTAACCTTCAGAATCCTACATATTACCAACCTGGAGGGCTGTGTTTTCCGTTCATCCCCTATTCAACAGCTTGTGCCACCAGCTGATAACCTGCTGGTGGAGGTTCATAAACCTCCTAAAAAGACATTTCAAAACAGAAGAATAGCTATTGCAATTCTTTTCTCTGGCATCTTTAAGGGACTCATCACCTTCTGAGGATTAGGGGTAAGACAGCCCCTTTTTACAGTGCTCAGTCCACGCAGAGAGATTGATGGTAGAAGACATTGGTAGAAAACATTGCCTGCTAGAAGCTTTGTTAGCTCTCTGAGCAGGAGGAAGGAAGAAATAACACAAGTGAGATGTTGTATACAGAAATGAGAAGTACAAGAGAATTTTAAAGAGAGAAAGAGGCCAATAAATAAGGGAGAAACTGTTTTCATGTTTGCTAAATGTGTATAAAGCAATGGGCTCTCTGACTACCAGAGCTGGAGAAGAAATTGGAGGGAAGCTCTAAGAGTGTTGCAGAAGAGGGAGGTAATTTTCACATAAATGGATGTTGGTAAATATATAGCCGAGGCATATTCTCTGTCCATAAGAAAGATTAAGTGCTTGAAGAATAAAAAAAAAAAAGAGAAAGAAGCAGGTAACCAGGACTGAGTGATATGTAGACTGTAGTTCCTGAAGCATTTACTTGACCTTCTGATGAAAAATAATCAATCTCATATCAAAATGGTACAAGCTGTACCTGCATTTCAAACTAACACTGTATGCTGGTTTTAGAAGATACAAATCAATTTAGTAATAATATAAAATAATAGTAACAACTCTGGTAAATGACTTGAAACAGCTAGACAGCTTTATAAATTAACTCTATTCAATATGTAATAGTGCTAAAAAATGAGTTGGGATTCATGACAAACAATACACAGAACCACGAGAAAGTATTGTTATGTTTTTATATAATCAACACTAGGCCCTCACCCTGTTTCACTACAGTTCCTTGTACACAAGAGCAAACTGGGAAAATAATGTGGTGGTGTTTAACATGGATGTGAATAAAGTGGGACACAGTAAGTAGCAAAGAGAATAAAGTTAGAAAATAAAAGGAGGGGAAAAAAAGGAGAAAATATATAAATTATGAAAAGAAATAGGTTACATATACCGAAGTTAATTTGGAGGATACTGACTTGTGATAAATCTGACAACAAAAGCTTCCCATTTAGCATTATAAATGGGTTTGATGCTAATGCAAGTAACAGGAATACCTCTATTTAGATTAGGTTGAAAACTAAGTAAATTAAAAATTGAAATCTTTGTGTTTCAGATCATAGGGCAACAGTGATAACAGAAATTAAAATATTCTAATGACAAGTTGTGTTGTTAGTTTCCTGCATCAATTTTAACATTCCAAACTTGTTGCTGTCAAAGACACTGGATGGATTTGGGCTTTGGTTCAGTATACCAGTTGCTCTGTTCCTGGCTATGTGCACAGTGGAGTACAATGTCCTTCTAAAGCAAAGACTTCTGAAACTTTTGCACCAGAGCTGTACTTCAGCAAATTGGTGAAGTTCTGTGCCCCACTGAATATGCCTTTCACCCTTTGCTTCCCTGCATCTCAGTCACACAGCCATGGGCACCTGGACTGTGCAACCCCTCAGGTGCTGCCGGGGCAGTTTGCTTGATGGGACCAGTTAGTGTAGGGAAGAGAAACAGTATTTGTAATCCTGATGAAATCAGAGGGATTATAGTAGTATAAAACCTGGCTAAATTGGATGAAAATCAGGCTCAGAGTTTATCCAAAGTATTCTCTTACCAATTTTATTTTTAATTTTATGATAGGTACAGTTAGAATCCAGTCAGCAGCAAAGAAACCCACTAATTGCTCATTAAGAAATGCACTTTAATTCCTTTCTTAGCTTTGCAGTTTTGCAGCAATTGGAATACCTGAACTATCATTATCAAGATTAAAAACAGTGGTCTCATAGTACTACATAAACCCTTCAGAGAATGAAGTATTCCTCCTTTTAAAAATCTTTCCGCTACTGACAATAAAGTCTATTTTATACCTAGCAGTAAGAAAATAAATCTTTGATCTGCTAATAAAGTTCTAATCTCTCACCACTCTCGTGTGCTGGTAACAAGAATTTTCTTTCTCTCTGTTAATAGACTGAAGACATTAAGGAGATAGCCCGGAAGACACAAGCCCTGCCGAAGGTGAACACTAAAAGGCAGCGAATCGTGGTCTTTACCCAGGGGAAGGATGACACTGTAATGGCTACAGGTACATTTGTCAAATCTCCGTTGTCGGTCACAGTAAATATTCCACTTAAACAATTAAAAGTTGTGGTTTGACAAATTTTAACTGTTAAATGGAAGTCAGAGTGTTTGCCTTTTGATGTTAGTCCATATTTCATGCCTTTTATGCTTTTAATTGTTTTAAGATTCTGAATTTAAAAAGTTAACGTTTCACAAGAATGTCTGAGAATTTAGTTCTGAACATCTCAAGTTTTTTTTTATTACATAGATCTAAAGTATTGATCCAGTTGGTTTTACTCAGATTTTTATGACTTGAGATTTTATCTGTGTAGCCATCTTTGCTGCAAACAAGAATACACTATGCCTGCTGAGAACAGCTGTGCAACAGTGTAGTATATTTAAACATTTGTGAAGAGGAGGAAGTGAAATCCAGTACTAAGTGAATTTCCAGGCTTTTTTGCTTTGAGCAGAAAGTCTCACTTCAGCTTTTCTCAGCCGTCTGCTCTTCAATTCTCAAAGGAGTATGTGGGAAAAAGGTGTTCTAGCAGGGATACAAGTAGTTTCTGCTGTCTAAATTGATGATGTACGATGCACAGATTTAAGCATTATAAACATGACTGCCTACCTTTTGACAGTCTCTTTAATTCTGTCCACCTATCCTTCTAGACTAAATAAAGCTATTAAAAACATGTGCTGTGGCAAGCCATTTTTAGTAGTGCATTCCTTCACAAGTTAAGTTATTAGTCAGGGCTGAATTCTTCCTTTGAAAATCAAGTGAAGTTGAGGAAGCTTTGCACCTGAGGGACTGGTGCTTACTCATACAATATTTGCCTCGAAATCAGAATTGGCTTCAGACTGTGGCTGCAGGGCTAGGCACTAAGTAGGTATGTCACTGCTGTATAGATCATTCCTAGCAGCAGTTTGAATGATTGCTCCAGTAGTTTGCTGCCTCCCCTATATTGTTAGCTACAAACTGTTTTAAAGGAAATAGAAACCAGTCATTGAGAGCTGGATATGTGTATCTCACTGAATGATGATGGAAGTGTTCCTTCCAGAAAGTTACTGCATAACATGAATGGCCCATATGGAGGCACTCCCCGTGAGTATTGTACAGTTGGCTGAGAAAAAGCAGTATTGAAATGTTTTCATACATGAGCTAGTAATAATGTAGTAAACCTAAATCTTGGATGTAACCCTCCTGTGCTCTTATTTAATTTTCACTCAGTACTTTTTTATTCTTTAAACTGGAGTTGTTAACAAATCCATTAATCCCTTCTTTGATATTTTTACAACTAGGAGCTTATTTGAGGACTGACACTTGCTAATCTTAGCTGTTTGTTCACTATGAAATGAACTTAAATTAGAGAATGCACTTTATATGCATGATAAATGCAAGATGGATAGAGAGTGTATGCAATGGTGTCAGCTACAAAAGCAAACATGATAAATGTTAAGGCAGTTTTGAGCCGTGGGATAAGCTATTCAGTGCACAAGCATAGCTGAATCTCTTTGCTGTGTTGTTATTCATGGCAGCCAAATAAATGTCAATAATAAAAGAGAATTAAAGATTTTCATTTCCCAGAGGCAGTCCTCTAATACAGCTTGATCTTTCATTTCATTTGTAATTCGTTCTCATGTCAGGATGCAATCATTTGCCAGGCTCTGTGTGTCATGTTAAGTCATTTAATAATGATTAAGAACATAAAAATGTTTGGCCTGTGGGGCAATTCTCGAAAGAGATACCAATTTGTTATTGTTTTCCACCTTTTCCCTTCCTTTGGTGTGGACCATCCTTTTCTCACCTCCTCACATTAAAATAATAATGAAAGAAGGAAAATCTGTCCCTTAATTTAGCATATGATGATTCCATAGAATGGCATAGAGTGCTCCTTACACACTTATTTCAGAACTAACTAGGTCTAGGTTTCAAACCTGCAGTGGAAAATACAAAAGTTTCTAAATTATCTTTGGAAGAATTACTGCATTTAGGAGTTACCAGTATAAAATAATTTCTTTTATCTAATGCAAAGGAGTATGTTTTTTGAAAAAGCGGGATGTGCATCGTTGTTTATCATTCCTTTCTGAGGAAGCGCTAAAGTCTCAAAGAGTCTGTGCTCAGATTAAAATAGTATTTGCCAAGTCAGCTACAGATTTGAATATGCTTGTTCAAACCTTCTGCTTTATGTTTTGTCCAGGTTAATAGTAATAAGAATATGTTTATTATGTTGAAAAACATGTTTATGTGGAGAGACCTTGAAAATTGCAGAGAGACCTTAACAAATTAGACAGCTGGACAATCACCAACAGTATTAAGTTTACCAGGGGCAAGTGCTGGATTCTGCACCTGGGATGGGGCAACCCTGGCTGTTCGTACAGAATGAGAGGTTGGAAAGCAGTGCTGCACAAAGGCACCTGGGGGTCCTGCTCAAGGCCAGGTTGAATATGAGTCAGCAGTGCCCTGGCAGCGAGGAGGACCAACTGTGTCCTGGGCGGGGCATCAGGCACAGCATCACCAGCCGGGCGAGGAAGGGGATTGTCCCTCTCTGCTCTGCACTGGGACAGCCTCATCAGGAATATTGTGTGCAGTTTTGGGCACTGCAATATAGAAAAGATATTAAGGTCCTTGAGAGTATCCAGAGGAGTGCAATGGAGATGGTGAAGGGCCTTGAGGGGAAGTAGAGGAAGGAGTTGGAGGTTACAAGTGGGAGAAGAAAAGATTCCAAGGTGAACTTAGCCTTTGTGGGTTTTCTACCTTCTGTTCTTCCTTCCTGTCTCCATTTTCCCCACAGAAAGGTCTCTGCTCTCTGGCAGCAGTGCAGAGCAGTGTTACTGTGAGCTGTGGGGGTAGAAGTGCCTGGCTTGGATCAGACTGCACTCAGTGAAGAGACACAGCTGGATGGCCACCCCTGTTTGCCTTTCCCTTCCCTCTGCCCATGCATGGCAAGATGAGATAGGCAACATGCAGGCTGTGAGAACATCCTTAACAAAGCTCTCTTTACTCTGTCAAAACCTCTGCAGACTGTCTGGGACAAGGCAGGCATGGGGCTGGGTTATGAGAGAAGGGGTGCCCCTCTTCTATGGGTTACGTGTAGGTTGAATGGGGATCAGGTAATGGAAATAATGAGGGGATGCATTTTGATACAGCTCTGGCTGGAAGAAGAGGAAATAGGACAGATAAAAGGAGTTGTTGCAGGTTGCCAGGTCATTCATGAAAGAGCTCAGAATGATATATGCTGCAAATTTGACATGGACTTTCTTTGGGGATGGAGGAAGAAAGCATGTATGATATTAAGAAGGCCAGACACAGCTAGTCACTACATGTGGAGAGAACTGTGACAACAGTTGTTATTCCTGGACATTCCAGAGAATTGAGGTATCAACAGCTATTTGAGGAGCAAGAGCACAGGGCAGAAAGGCACACTTTATTAGTAAAAGGAAAGATTGGCCAAACAGTTCTGAGAATATAGCACTTGTTGCAGATGAGGGAGAGAGCTTAGACTGGGACAGCTAAAACATCTTCCTTCGGAAATCCAGCCCAGCCATACTGCAAAGATGTTTAGTCATCTTACGAATTGCTGCAATTTACACAACATTGTTTTGATGCCCACCAGTAACACAGGTGGCTCACCTCAAACAGACCATGAGCTGTAGACACTCAGGAATGGATTGGCAGGCAACTTAGGGGTCTGTGCAGCTGGAGCAGAGCATGGAAACAGTGAGAAGCAGTAACTGCATCAGCAGTCTCAATCTAAGCCATTCCCATTTGTCAGTCCACTTTCTTTGCCTGTCTGAATTATTTGTGTTTTCAGAGGAAAAATTCCTCTGTCTTTATCATGGAGCGCATTGGGTCTTTCTGCTGTCTATTCGTATCTGCTCCATCACAGCACTCCAGCCCCAAGGCCCCTTTTCTCTCCCCTTCCTTCCTGTTCTCTGTCAGTAGGAATAATTGCAAGGAAGAGGCAATCTCAGATTCAAGCTGAGTGTGATCAGTGTGTTTTAGAGGCAAGGAAAGGAGTGTTTGGGGTTGGCACACAGCAGCCGTGGCAGATGTGGTGTTGCCTGAATTAACCATCAGTTTTTAACAAGACTCTGCAGAGCACAAGCAAATGATCATGGTCCGAGGTTCTCCTCTTCATGTCATAGAATCATAGAATGGTTTGGGTTGGAAGGAACCTTTAAAGGTCATCTAGTCCAACCCTCCCACAATGAGCAGGGACATCTTCAACTCAAGCAGGTTGCTCAAAGCCCTGTCCAGCCTGACTTTGAATGTTTCCAGGCATGGGAACATCTGCAATTTGCCTGGGCAACTGGGGGGGTGTTTTTCAATAATGTTAAATTTTAGCTTTTTACTGAAAAATGAAGGTGTTGGACCTTCTCAGTGTCCTTCAGAGTGAGCATTGACAAAAACATTGTCATTTTCTCTAGCATTGGTCCCCAACGTGACTGAATTTTGATAAAACTCTCTTGCCAAAAAGCAGCCTGTGAGAGACACCTGTGATGAAACCTTTCAGTACAGAGGATTATGCTTTGGGAAAGGGACTGGTAACTCAAAATGGGATCTATGGACTTGGTTACCAGCAAAGTTTATTTGAGGAGCAATATTGGGCTAATTCCTTATGAGGATGCTCTTCATCCATACTGGGAATTATTGGCTATCAAGACTCTGGTCCCACTACCACAGCCTTGTTCCATTATATCCCTCTTGCCAGGCCTGCAGTTCTGGATTTGACTGAGGTTTGAGATTTGACTAAGCTTATGGGATGTATTTCATGTTTCAATCCTTTTTTTTGTGTAACCACAAAAAACACGTAAGTGGAGGGTGCAGGGGGAGTTAATGAACACGTGCAGTCTCCTGATTTCAGCAGCTGGAGCTTTTAAGAAATGCACCAAAAATCACAAGCTCTGGCAGGGACATATATGCCATATCTATATGTGTGCTATAACATTTGTCAGAATCAAATGCTGTGAAAGATATCCCTTTTACAGAGTTGCTCATAACTTTAAACAAATTACTTTTAGTCAGATACATTCTATGACTGGTCTTGGCCCAAAGGGAAATCTTCAGAAAGTCTGAGCAAAATCAGTTCAGCAATGGAAAAGCATACTTTTATATTGAAATATTTGCATAATTCAAGAGCAGCTGAAGCTACAAACTTTAACCTTGGCTCATTTTATAGCTTTAATAGAGGAAAGAAAAACAATCCAAATTTAAAGAAAATCACTTCAGCGTTTTTTAAGTTATGAATGGTGAAATCTGGCATGTTCAGGGATGAACACAGAATTTTCCATTCTTTTTTCCCCCAAGATGTTTGCAGGACCACCTCTGTTTAAGGGCATGTTTGTAATAACCCCATTTGTTAGAACATGGCAGTAAAAATGGATTTTTCTGAGGATCCAAGCTTTGAAGCCAGCAGAGGTAGGGCTTACTAACCTCTTATATCTTCATTTTTTGGGACACATTACTTGAGATATTTCGTGGAATCTATTAGCAGTGCTGGCAAATGTGGTAAAAAGAGGGAGGTTCATCTTAAAAATTTGTTAGTGCACCTCCCACATAGTACTTACAGACAGAGTTTTGTGAATTTCTATGTGTTATTATTGATATCTATTCCAGAAGTTAAACAGCATGTGCAGTATAGCCAAGTTAATATGTTGCAATTAAACTTGCAGCATTACCAAATTTTAGAGCCTGCTTACCAAGCTTTTGGTATTGGAGTAATACCAGGCATTTGCCTATACATGTTATCTGAAACTCAAATCTGAGCTAAATGGATGTTGGTGTCACCCAGTACAACCATTCATAAGGTAATATATGCAGATACATTCATAAATTATAAGTTTATATGTTTGGATAGAAGTAAAACCTAATCTAAATTCAAATAATGACAAATCATAGTATGTTTTTATGAATGATTAAGCTTTTTTACTTTGTAAGGATATGCTAGCTCTTAAGTATTTTAGGACTTTTTTTTAAAAGCATTTGAGAAGTGCTGTCAGAATTGTGGATATGAGGGATTTTAAGAGCCATTCTTAAACCGTGATATCATGATGCTGTATACTTTTTAGGGGCATGAAAAGGGCTGGTGTTCAAGTATGCAGCTTGGACCAAACAGAGGTCAGTAGGGTTTCTTTGTCAGGTTGTGGGGCAGCCACAGCCCAGTGTGTTACCTTGTAAGCCTATCTATAAAACGTAGAAGTATTTATTGACACTGCTGACATTTTATGGTGGGTCTATTTGCAGCTCCTCTTTCTGTAAGTGACTGAGTGTTGTGTTCTTCTCTAAGAAACAGGAAAAGGTGTTATTTTTTTCCTTACTTACAGCTTTCATGCTTTGCCTTCCAGACAGGACAACCTTTACTAGCTCTGGTTTTTTATCAGCTAGGCTGCATGTGCATGTACACAAACAAGAGCAGTACCTTGGACCTGGGGAAATAGTGGTTGAATTATATAACATGTCCTCTCCTTTTCACATGATTACACTCTTTCACTCTTCCTTGTCTATTTACATTCACAAATAGAAAGAAGTTTCTAAAACAAAGATGAACTTAGGAAAAAAAACAATTTTAGTTCCCTAATGGTATGGCAAATGAGCCAGAAAGCCCAAAAGAATTAGTTTGTTTATGTCTTAGGAAACTACAAAATCTAAATTAATAATGAACATTTGTTGATAGGGATTAATGAATAGCAAAGCTGGTAATATCTTCTTGTAACTGAGCCCATTCATGTTTTCATTCTGTGTGGGAGTGGAGGACTGAGCATTTTATTAAACACCTGACACACATTTATTAAAACCTAAATTCCTGGATACAGGCATCTTGACTGGACTTAAAACTGTATCAACTATTGCATCTCAAAGAGTGCATATGCAAATATGTAAATAGATATGTGTGTGTGTGTGTTTCAGTAATTTCATATTGATTTAAGAAAAGGATGTCTTTTCTAGTCCTACTGCATTAACACACCAGTTTAGCCCAGAAATAGAGAGTGACACTGGGAAATCCCCTTTTCATGTATAATCACTAGTAGTAAGGAATATTGGAGTCAAAACTGTGCCTCTTATTAAACTTAGCTCAAATTTCGGGTACTGCAATGAATTTACATTCTGGCATTCAGAGGAAAAATTACCCCTTTAAGCTGTGGAAAAATGCATGTTTGTTGAAGGACAATAAATGCAGGCCTCTTCTCCATTCCTTAGCACTGGACAGTATTTTCTCTTACACAGAGAATTTCTGTATTTGCTTCTCAGATACAGATACATTGATTAAGGGCATCAGTTTTTATACTATAATTCTAAAAAGGATTATTGGAGAGAAAACTGTTGATAGACAAATCCATTCCATAGGTAGTAGAAATTATATGATGTTGGAGTAGCAATATAGAGTGAAAGAGTGGGAGCAGGACTGAGGAGACCAAAGGTCTGTCTAACCTGATGTTTGCGACTGTAAAGCAGCAGGTGCTTGTAAAAGAGGATAAAACCAGAGCAAATCTATAGTAATGGTTCCATGCTACACTCTCCTTGCTTGCAGCAAAATGGAACTTGGGAATTGGTGATATTTGAGATATTTCTCTGTGCTTAATAGGCCAAAGTAGGATTTTATCCTAAATAATGTCTTGTGACAATGAGTGCCACAGACTCTGTGTTACGTAAAGAAATATATTCCCTTATTAGTTTGAATTCAGACACTTCAGAATGTTCCTGGCTGTCTCCAACTGCTTGTATGGCATGACCAGTCCACAATCATTCCATGTACAGTGTCTTTTGATTTTTCAGATCTTTTGCATATCTCCCCTGTGCTAGTCTTTTTTTCCAGACTCTTTTCCTATTCTGTTTACTTGTTCTGTATTTGATCCATAATTCTAACACCCTGGGCCACCCTTCACTGCACCTTTTTTTAAGTCTGCTTATTCTTTGGGAATGGGGGACCAGGATGTTCAACTTGCAAGTACCTAAGAAAGTTACAAAGTGGTTTAATTTTGTTGTTTCCTTTGTTCTGTGTTTCTCTCTTAATAATTCCTAACATTTTATTTGCTTTTCTAGCTGCCACTGATGATTGATCTGACATTTTCATAGAATTACCTGTTGTAATTTCAAATTTTCTTTATGGTGTGGTAATACATGGTTTAGAGCCCATCACTGTGCATTTAAAGCTAGAATTGTTTTTTAAATGGGCACCTTTTTTAAACTGATTGACAAAGAATTCTATAGCCCATTAATGTTAGACACTTTTGCCATTCTTCACACTCAACTTTTGTTTTTACTATCCCAAATGAATCTAAATGTCTCACATGAAGATGCACATGATGTACTGGAGAGCTTCCTTCAGAAATTACCTAAGTATACTGTAGTTCTTTTAACTTTTTTTGTTCCCCCCAAAAAAGTTAGGCTTTCCCTGTGGTGCTGTTACTCAGTTAAAGCATCCACACAGAATAAATTAGTCATAAATTTCTGGTGTCTCCTGTATGCATGGCTGTAATACTTTAAAACTGGTATCATTTTACTAGTCACCTGAGAGAGTTGTCGGGTATTTGTACAGAAAACATTACATCAGTACATTATTATTCTGTTTGGTCAAACTCTGAAGCAACAGAACTACCTACCAGAAGTTCTGAGAAGAGAGAACGGTTGCAGTGAAGCCTGGTGGTTACCAGGGCAGACCCCTCCCCTGCTGCTCTGGGCAGTCATGGAAGGAATGGGGGGCCACCTTACTCATTCTGTGACTGCCGAGTCTCAGAGCACAAAATCCTGAGACTTGGGTCCCTGGGAATTTTAAACTGACCGAAAAATCCAGAAATCAGTGGCTCCTCCTAGGACACACATTTCCATCCTCTGCTTTCCCTCACCCTGCCAGCACTTCTCCACCCCCATGGGGCAGGTCAGCAGCCTGCACAGACTGGCAGAAACGTGCCCTGGTGAGGAGTGGGCGCTCTGGACCAGCTCCCTGCAGGGTCCAGTTGCTGGTGCCAGCATGGGAGGAGAGCATGTGGCATTTGCCATCATAGGACACAAGGATGAGGCTCTAGAATCTGCCAGCTGTAGTGGCTGAAGGTGCTGTGGAGCCTCACTTGGAGTCATAAAATATGGTGTTTTGTTTTGAACTTCCATCTAGCAGCAAAGACTGCAGTTCTAAAGTTGGAACAAAAGTTGCTTCAGCATCAGCTGATAGTACTGTAGAGTGCAAAGCAAATAGCAGAGAATAAGAGGGCAGAGCCATGGCTATACTTTCAGAAGGGAAACAATCTCTTTAACATCTCATATGCTGAAAACCACCAGTGTTACTGTAGGACTCCATTACAAGAATGGTAAGACAGCAGAATTGGTCAGTCAGTAATTGGGAAGCACTGGAAATAATGACAACCTTCCAAATTTAATTTGTGCTTTTCACATATACGTGTAAGTAATGCAACTTTGTCAAAGTTATCTCTGTTTTCTGAAAGTGACACCTACCCCTCTCCAGATACACCAGACAGGGAATTCTGGTGACCTTCAGTTTTTCTGAGACTGTTTCTACAGCTACAGTGTTAGCTACGTCAGTCTAAATGTATCTTTCTGACTCTTTGAACAAGCTAAAGAAAATCCAAAACTACAGTACTTTGCTTCATTGAAAATAATAATCCAAGAAACTTTTCATTACATTTATGCTTGAAGTTTAAAGTTCAGCATTGTCCTTTTGTGTACATTCATTCTATGTTGCTGCAATATTCAGCATTGGGCACTACCCATTTCTCCTTAAAAGCATATGCTTTAATGAGTTGAAATGTGAAACCCATGCTTGAAAGGTTTACAGTGCACAGGCTTCTCACCTCCCGGCAAGGGTCAAGTCATACTAACAGGGTGGCTATTTTATGAAATTAATCAGATAGTATTTTTTACCAATAATTTTTAAGAAATGGATTTTCTCTGTGTTCTAATTTGGTGTGAATATTTTTTTCATTGTAAGAAATTAAATATATGGCTTGTTCAGCAGGTTTCATAATAGATCAATAATTCGTTGGCTTAACTTTTTTTTTTCCTGTGTAGATGTGGGAAGATCAATGTCTGTAGTGCCCTAGGTCATGATCAATACTTTTAATAAAACTTCCTTTTTTTTCTTTTTCTTTTTCTTGCCTTTGTACCTTTGTACGGTTTTGCTTTTATTAATGAGCTTTTCCTTTAGTTTCAGACCATTAATGGTTTTCAGATAATGTCATACTGCCCAAGGTCAAGGCCAGTTTGAACTTAAAACTCTACCCATCAGTGTTTAAATCTATTGGATGGGCTTAGATGTGTTAGAAGACATAAGAATTTGAATCACTGCTTTCCAGAGGCCCAAAGTTAAAACAAAAGAAAATCTCAACCTTTTGGGAGAATGACACATTCAGGCTTTTTTTGCATTTTCTTCTTAAATAAATACCCGTTGTCTTATTTATGGATCTCATACTGGCACTAACGATGCAGGTAACTACTGTGGCCTTGACTGCTCTTCAGGTAAAGGTACTGAAAGCTCCATATGGACCTTTATAATGGTACATTGTTCATTTGAGCAATAAGTTTGAAATAAGATACTATCCTTTTTGTTTATTCCTGAAATTCTGGATGGGAAGGTAGCAAATTATCAAAATGTATGTTATCAGTGGTTGAGAGAACACGATGTTAGTGTCTCTGAGGCTCACCCCAGTGTCTTGAAATCAATGGAAAGATCTCATTAACTTCATTGGATATTGATTATGGTCATGGAGAACTTAAAACATTCATGAATATTAATGGGTTATACTGATCCATGTGTCTTTTTGTGTGCTGTACCTTGTCTGGAATCTGCGATTCAATTTTTGGAGTCTACCTAGAGGTTACAGGGAAAGTGTACTCTATGTATGCTGAAAGATTTGATAGCACATTTTACCTGGAGGTGTGTTCTTTGTTGTGTGGTACAAGTGAGGGGCATAAAGAATTGCACTCTTTGACCACCAGCACCTGGGCAGATTGTCTTCCGTAGGGGATCTCTTTTTCCCATTATTTTGGCAGTGTTAGCCTGTTCTTTACTAGGCAGCAGTTCACTTCATAACAAATCATCACACAGGAGTTTGAACAGCAGAATCTGTGCTCAGAAGGTGCCCTACAGACTCTGGTAGCCTATCATCTTTAATTTAGAGATTTTATTTCCCATCTTGTGATTACAGTTGAATGAACATTGTAGAAAAGTTTAAATTGTAGCTATCCATGTCATTCTTTTGCCATAAATGATGGAACTTCTGTTTTCAAGCCTCTAATCTTTACCTGCTCAAATAGTCCCTATAAAATAATTGCACAGAATGGAAGGAGAGTAAAATGTGGGTATGTATGGTGCCCCTGGATGAAAATTAACTGCAGGAACTGACCCTTGGATCAGAAGTTTCTCTGCTGTAGTGTCCAATTGCAGGCAATGAAAGTTGTGGGAAATATATAGCTGAATGGAAGACAAATCCTTAGCTCCAGGAGGGGCAGAGCAGAGATCCTAGCTAGTGGAAAAAGCAGACAAAAGGGAGGTTTGAATGGGTCCTGCTTTTCCTGACTTCGGGGGTTTAGGATTTATTTTGTGTAAGATGACAAAATATCTAGAATTAACATTGAGGGCATGAGAGGTTAATTGGAGTGCTTGGAAATGGTTAATTGTCTAAAAGTGGAATTGTGAGATTTTATGACCTGTTTGGTTCAGTGATTTTCACAGTAGGTTTCAGAGATAATACAAAGTGGAAATTGTTTAAATGTCATATTTGAAAAGTAGACTGTGCATGTGAGTCTGATACCAGTGACCTGGCCTTGACATACCTGGGCATAATATAGAATATGAAGTGGTAGTTAAGATATAAACTTCTGGATACCACAAAAATAATGTTTATGTAGTTGATTCCATTTGAATGAAAGTAGGTTCTGCATTTCTTTCACTATAGCTGTTTTCTTTGTTATGAATAGTAGTCAGTAAAGTAAGCAGACCTGGCAAAGAGTATATACAGACAGCAGATTTAGTGAATAGAGTAAACATGGACTATTTTTATATTGTTGTGGTTTGGGCTATGCCTACTGAATGATATAATACTAATGTTTGTTTAAAAAGAATACAGAGAGTCCTCTGAAACCAGATTTAGAGTTTGGGTGGCTGCTTACACTGATTGTTTGATCTAGTCCGCTACCCTGTGCCCCCCACTGCTCTCCTCATCCATCCAGATTCTTCTGCCTGCCCCCATGATTAGCAGTGAAAACTACATCAGAGAAGAGTCTATGGAACCAAATATTTATGTCCCTTGTAATGAGACACTGTGACATTGTACTGTGAACCTGAAAAGCTGCCAGGCCATGCGCTGTGGCTGATAGCAATTGATCACAAATGGAACTGCAGAACTCTACTCCAAATTGTTGGCTTTATAAATTTGATAATAAGTACATTTCCTGATAGAATATAAAAGTGCAGTAAACTGTGCGTGCCCTCTCTTCCCTTCGCACCTGTCCAATTGCAGAATGCTCTTTGTACAGTACATTGTCACTGCTGACAACTGAATAAGAATTTTTTAGGAGCAGTTGGCTATCAAGTGATGGCAAATTTAAAGGTTATGCAAATTGTGCCAGTACAGCCCAGCTTGTTTCAGACCTCTTTTCTCTATTATCATATCAATTGAGTCAGCTCATAGTAGACAAAGCAAGGTTATGGGAACCACCTAGAGCATCATGCACCATTAAACATCAATGCAGCATACATGAACATCTGCAACAAAGATCTTATTAACAGAGGGTATAACGGAAGGCAATAAACAGCGTTCTTAGTCACCTCGTTGTAAAAAATTTAATAACCTGATACTTGCGTTATTTATCAACAGCACATTGGTCAGAAATTATGTAATTGTGGGGGATTAGATTACAATACCTACTGCCTGCTGTAAATTGCTGCAAAAATATGAAAATCCATTTGTGAGCAGTTAAACACATTAGTTAGTAGAGTGCTAAAAATGCAATTTTCTTTTAATCTCTGGCACGTCATGCAATATAAGTATCTGCTTTTTGTACTGACAGTTTTATATTTGGCTAAAACCAAATATAAAAAAACTAAGGAATGATTTGGGGTTTTCTACTTAACGAGACTGAACATTTAAAAAATGAAGGTACTGTTGTTTTGTTGTGAAAAGTAGAATACAGAAAACATAAAAATGTCTTTTGTGTATACAATCAAAACATGTTTGGAGGAGCAAAGTAAATCATGTTAGATATCTGTACTGTATATGTATTGTGTGTTGGCTTCTGGAGGAGTCACAGCACTGGTCTAGAAGACGAGAGGATGTGAAGCTGTGATCTCAAATGGCTTAGGGAAATGAATACAGAAATTAAAATACCTTAGAAGTCGATAACAAAGAGAAACGAGGTCTCGTTCTTCAAGGCGAAGCCAAACTTGCAGGGATATGCTGGGGCTAAAGCACACCATGTGCTGGAATCAGTACCCGGGTGGGGAGTGGCAGAGCTCCTCCCCATGGGGCCGGGGCTCTGGTGGGTTCCCTGATAACAGGAACCACAGGGCTGCTCCTGAAAGGCTGGAGCTGCAGGAGGAGAGCACTGCTGTTCCCATTTCACCCTGAATGGGCAAATGTACAGGCATTTAAGAATAAAACCAGAAAAAAAGAAGTAAGAGACTGGGTGAATAAACCAATACAGGCTCAAAGGTCAAGTTTGACAAGTGCATTCAGCAGAAAAACCTGCTCCAAATGTTAGTCTGCTCCCAAGCAGCTTTGTTCCTTCCTGGCACCGTCTGCTCCTGACTCCGTTGCCACTGAGTAGCGGCGATCAGATCAGATTTGTATTTATATGGAAAAAGAATGAAGCCTTCTAAGTTTTTGGTGACATAAAAATCCAAATTCACTGGCTACAATCAGCCTCCAGGTCACCAGTAGGCATTTTAGTCATTGCTTTAATCAGCAAGAATCAACAGGCAGTGGAGAAGGATGGGCTGAAAGAGGGAGAGTGATTAGACAGTAAGCAGCAAAGATGAGTAGAATCTTGGTACAATTATGAATTTGGCAAGTTGAGAGTTACAGGAGTTCACTTTGTTTCCATAAAAAAAAGGAAATTTTTTTTCTTAAAAAATGTTAAATTGAATTTTTTTTTTTAATCTGCATTTGTTTCACCCAGGAAAAGATGGCAAGAAAAGCAGTCAAACTGTTTAAATAGCCAGTATATGTTTTTTATTGAAATGGTTCTAAAAGGAACGTTTTTCATTTTTTTTCCTCACATTCCTAAGCTGCAGTTCAAGTATCACTCTGTAGGCACCAGAGCTTTTTCCTGCATATCTATCTGGTCTTTAAAGCAATATCTGTTTCTTACCTTTCTTCATAAGTTAATTATAGCAGCAGAGGTGTCCACATTTTATTTATACATTTCTATTTACTTGCTTACCAATCTTGCTTTTCAGCAATCTTACTTAAGAGCAGGAATTTTTTTAATTCTAATTCTTATCTTAGTGATCACTTGGCAAGACAAGAATACACAATAGGTTTAAGAGATCTCAGGTTGAACTTGCCTGTACGTACCAACTAAAGTTTGATCAATTTTGAAATGTTTCATTGCTTCTGAAAAGATCAGTGTGTTGGTTTGGGGTTTATTTTGAAATAACTTTAAATTGAATTATTCAACAATTTAATACTACAGAAATAATGCTTTAAAGAAAAGCAACCAAGAGTGACAGGTAATGGTAGGAGTTTGACAAGGTTCTGCAGAGAAAAAAGGGTGAAATTTTTAATTTTTCTGCTAGGTTAGTTATTTTGTCAAGCAGCCTGACTTTGTATCACTGGGGTATACATTAAATGACAGCCCCTGCAAAGCCTGTTGTGTTACCTTTACAAGTGTCCCAAGGTACTGCCATGCCTTGGTACACAAACACATGATCCAAGAGCTCTTGCCAGAAACCGTTTGTCAAAACTGCAATTACAGAAACTGTATCCAGTGAATTTAGTATAAATTCAGGGCTGCATACTTTACATTAAAGTGTATGTGATGGTGTTTTTCAAAGGTGGTAGATTTGCCATCCTGCTTACATCAATGGTTAGATAATGCTTTTAAATGGATAAAATGATACTGCAGAGAGCATAGTTTGGGGTATTTAAGAAATTATGTAAGAAATTATCTGCAACTAATGTAGGGGATAAATAAACTCTTGCATTTTGAGTCAGATTCTTTTCTTAGAGTAACATAACTCTTAAAGAATTCCATTAAAAACATTGGAGTCACTGTGTTATAACTGGTGTTTTAAGAGCAGAGTATTTTCTCATTGAGATTAGAACAAATTTCAGCCTCCACTGCAGTGACATCTTCTAAGAGATTTAAAACCTGCTAAAGCTTGAGAAAATTAATTTAGTAAGCACGTTTCATTCTTGAAAAATAAATAAGTAGTCCAGGGAGGTCTTAATTAAAGCCAACATGGAATTTACTAATACTGAATGAGAAGAAGGAGATAATTTTAAAAGTTCTAGAGCTGAGCTCTGAGTTAAAAGAATGAAAAATTTAAATTTCTACATGAATTTTTAAAGGCAGGGGTGTAGAACATCTATGGTATAGCTACCTCAGAAATGTCCAGCTAGTAACAATTTTGTTTTAAGGAGAAATAGATATACATTAACTTATTTTTAGTAATATTTCTAGGGAAGGATGTCTCTTTCATTCCAATGGACTGATTTTATTTATGAAACTAAATATAAATTTTCCCAGAAGAAAAAGCTCCTTCAGAGCTGCTCTGTAGTGACCTAATGCTCACTCCTTCTCTTTTCAGTCTTACTGATGCTCAAGTGAAATAGAAGTGCCTTGGGCCCATTTCTGCCTCCACTGACAGTCCATGCTTCTCAGATTATCATGTAGCATAAAAAAAGCTGTCATGTAACATGGCATTTATTTAAATGATGTGATTTCTGTGTTCACCACTCTGAAACTGAGGTATAGCTAAGAAAGCTTGCAAGTTTTGACAGGTGTGTTTACCCCGCTAGGGCAATATGCTTAATGTATGAAAAATGTGAGGCAGAATACAGTTTTTGTCCTGCACAATATCAAATTTTGTGGTTTTCTCTCTCCTTTTTTTGTTTTGGTTTCAGCCAATGCTCTGATAAGCTTTTGTTTAGGAGTTGCTTTGACCTGATTTATAGGTTGATACTTGCGAGAAAATTCTCCCACAGGACAGTGTTTTGCTGGACCAGCTCTGCAGTGTTTTCAGGTCTGTCTGTGAATACCATGAGATGGAGTACAGGCATACGTGCTTTCCTGTCGGTGTGTGGGTCAAACAGTAAGTGAAGTGCACAGGCTGATTTCTGAGCTGCAAGGTTATTGCACAGTTCCCATAGCTGGGGTTCAGAAGGCCAAAGAGCACCTGTGAGCCTCAGCATAAGTGTTGGTGTAACTCACACACACGTCTGTAATGTATTCTTTACCTTGGGCATGGACATTCCAGCTGGCATCATCTCTCTGTGTTTTCAAGTCTTGAGCTACCTATTTACAGACAGATTTGTTTGTATTTCCAATTCCATATACAGCTCAAAAAACAATGGGGGGGGGGGGGGATTTTTGGAGGGGTTTGCTTCGCTATAACT
>JAWWEV010000169.1:14426518-14471442 GCA_035583235.1 Hafferia zeledoni | reverse complement strand
CCCATTTTGATTGGGTTTTTTACATGTGAGGCTCAAATAAGATGTACAGTGGTCAAACCAATACATGCAGGATTTACAGTGCAGAAAGAGGTATTTGTTAATATCCAAGGCCAGGTCTGGGTTTCTGTCAGCCTGTGCTCACTGGTGTGACTCAGCTCACTGTGGTAGAGCTCTCTCTGGTTAGAGACTCAGAACATACAATTAATAGGTTTCATTTTTGTAGCCCATTTGTAACCCATCTCTCCTGTATTCAGGACTCATTTTGATCTGAACTCATAGTACTTCTCAGACAGTCACTGTGTTGTACCAGTGAAATACCAGCAGAAACTTTTCTTAATTTTGGTGCCTATGACATCGCACCCTGTCCCTCTTCTGAGTCCTCAACCCCTCCAGTGGGGTCAGAAGTCCCAGGGAGAGGATTCAGCTCTGAACACTACCTTATGTCTGCAGCATCCATGCCGAGCTAGAGGAGCGCCTTTGCTGGCAGTTCAGTGGGCGCAGTTTCAGCTCCCTCTGGAATCTGTGCCTGGCGGGCAAATGGCAATACTCTTGTGTGCTTGTAAGGCTTTTTCAACAGAGTTCATTGCCATTCTAAACCTTAAACATTGTGACACATGCCAGAAAAATTCAGCGGCTTGTTCGTTAGGGCAGTTTTTCCATATACGTATGCGCATATATATATATTAAAAAAATGTTATATTAGCACCAAACTGAAGCAGAACTAGTATTTTCTGTTGACCTCTTGCTTCTCCATCTTTTATACAAAGTGTTTTGTTTACTTGTGCTAAGAATTATTTAACATTAATCTAATATGAGAGATTTTGTTTAACACGAGAGATTCAACTCACGGCACTGGCAGTGATGATATGTAGAATAATGACGTTTAAGTGTGTCCCACACCTTGAGTAAAGTAAATAAGACACATTTGGGTCTGTAGAAGCTGTTCATAACTCCTTAGTTGATGCTGTTACATTTTTTACAATTGTAACTACATACAGAATTCTGAGTCCAATCTTGTGCTGGTATAAATCAAGAGTTATTTCAAAGGAGTGGTGTTGAATTAACAGGAGTGCAAACAGAAGCAGCTGTAGGTTCAGAGGATACAGGCTGTGTGCAAAAATAGTGTTTAATCTGACATCATTGCTATTAGTTAATGTGTATGCATGTACAGATTCCTTTGGATGAACCTTTTTCCCCTATCAACTCTGATTTTGTGAATCACACTTCAGTGAGATGCTATGAATATGACTTCTGAATAAAAATGCTTTGACCAGATAATGGGACAATGTGTTTGTCTGAAGAGAGCTATAAAGGGAAGACGAGTCTCGTTTACCTCCTAGGAGAGAGGGAAAATGAGGTCTGCATACTGTCATTCCCCCTATGGATATCTGTAGGACCATATCCACTCCATGAGTAGAGCCATAGAAAATTCAAAGTTTTTGGCATCATATTTTTTCTGTTTCTGCTAAAAATGCACTAGTTGTCTCTGAGGGACAGCACTTTGCATCCTGACCAACACTTTTGTTTAGCAAGCTGCAAAGAGAATTTCAGTCCTGTTGTTAAAGGGAACCATTGCTTGGGTCTTTTATTATGGAAATCAATTAGTACTTGTATTAATTTTATAATATGATAGATTTATAAAAGCATTGTAAGTGACAACTGCTCTATAACTTGTTTAGGGTAACATTGTTTATTGTGGTGATAAAGGATGAACAACTTCCACATTACTAGTTATAATTATTTCTTGGGTGCATGTTGAATTCATTAGAATACATCATCGTTTGTTGTGTATTAGTAAAATACTTGATAGAAAATTCCAAAGCATGCAACTGACTTGCATCTTTTTATTATTCTGTTTGACTCTCTTGACTTGCAGAAATAAATTCCTTCTTTTTCTGACAAGCCCTATGTAGCTACAGCCCCAGCCCAGCAGTGCACAGACCTAGATGGAGGAGATGCTGGTGTGCAAAACAAAGCAAATTTAACATGCACACAAAAAGGGACTGAAGAGCCAGAGTGTCCATCCAGTGCCGCTATCTGAAAGTCCGAGCCTGAAAATGCAGGATCGTCTTCTGTTTGCTTAGAAGTGACAGGTTGGATCAGCTCTGCCAGGTTTGAAGTACATCCTTGCTGGAAGTCTCAAGGCTCTCCAGCGGGGCTCGGTGTGCGGTGCTGTGCCCCGCGGTGCCCGATGGCTTTGGCAGTGCTGTGCTGATGTGGTGGGGAGCTCTGGGGGCTGCCTGACCTGCCTTATCCAGTGTGGTGTTGTCGTGTGAAGGACAGCAAGAAACAGGAGAAAGTGTTGTTACACTAGAGGTTTTTAAGGATGTATTGATGTGCTGAAGGAGGTACAGAGATGTAGAGCCTGTAGGCTCTGGGCTTTACCTTCTGGAGAGGGGTGAGAGCTCAGAATCATCCTAACAGACATGGGCTAGTTTCAAATACTTTTCTCATTACTCCTTACCTTACAGCTGCCCAGAGACTTTTATAGGTTTTGAGTTCAGGTTTCTATGTTCCCTTAAGTTCTTCCTGTCTCATTTTTTTCCTTTCTTTTTATCTGTTTTTTGGCCCCTGATCTAAAGAAAATTAGAGAGGATGGAGGTGAGGAGGAGATGGGACAGAATTCTGTTTCACAGTTGTTCAGGTTTTTTTTTGCAAGCTTAAGCTCACAAAAGAAACATGAATGTGACTCCGTCTTGTAAGCATCTGTACTACCACTACCAGCCCAGAATCAAAAGACTATTTGAGGAAATAACTAGACCTTTTTTTTGTATATATTTTAGGTCTCTCTTCTTCCTTTTATTTTATTTTAAAACAAAATTAAGGATACTCCAACATGTTGCCCATAAGAGTTCTGTTACAGGTAATTACATGTAAGTTTACACATTTAATCTACTTTTAAGAGCAAGAGAGACTGGTAAATGACCCAGTTAAAGAAAGTACTCAGCCTAATTGGATGTAATGATTGCTTACTGGTGTTTATTACTGTACTAAGAGTAGACATGTAGTCTGTGATTCTAATTTGGTTTAAAGACAGACCTGTGGTATTTGCAGCTATCATCAGAGTTCGATTGTTTCTGTTAACATTGTGGAATAGCCTTGTATTCATTTGGGAGCTTAAATGTATTAGCATGGAAGAAGCACCGTTTTTTTTCAGTTAATATTGCTCTCCAGTTATTACCTCTCCAGACTGTTTTACCTACAAAAATGTTTTAAACTAGATATGCTAGCACATATTTTTGCCTGAGGAAAATAAATACCAATTTCACATCTTTATGTATGTAATGTGAGAGATTAGCAATAACTAGATTTACCAATGAGCTGATTTCTTCTGACTTATCTGTGAATATTGTCTTCAGCCTATGGAACCACCACATTAATGTTTGAGTTTGATTATTTCTGTATCATTCTGAAAGAGATGAGTTCCTGCCTAATGTAAAGTCATTGAGAGTTGAATCAAAGTCCCAAAATTTTAGATTTCATTAATGCTTTTTACTAAAATTTCCCTAATTATAGTCACCATGTTGCAATTTCCACTCACAATTGTGGGCTTCCAGGAAATAATATCCACGTGGAATGTGTTGTATCATAGAAGATATTTGTTGCTTAAAAATAGAACACTGGATTTTATGCCCAGAGGAGCAGCACTTGGACTTCAAAACACTTACGTAATTATTCTTTATTTCATAAGCTTTCAGAATGATGAATGAAATCAGAGCTGACTTCGAAAAGCAAGGCCACTGACGACCAGTGCACTTAGCCAAGGTGTCTCAATGCTCACTGTGATGGATTTTTGAGTTTTATAACATGATAGATCAAAAATGAAGTTAAAGCAACATTAAAGTCACAAAAGCAAGGATATTCAGCATGGAGACTTCTGCTTCATCGTAATTCACGCTGTTGTGCTTGGTTGTTACAAAACACAGACCAGAAAGGGCAGTGAGCTATTTAGGTGCTATTACACAGACATGGCAATGTAATGTAATGGCAGCTTTAATTTTAACTGACTTCATTGATTGTGAAGGAAAGGAAGAAAAACCCCAAAGTTTGGTATTCTTTTGTTGTTATTTCAGTATATGTTATTGTCAGCTATAGTTTAGTAGACTCTGCTATGCTAGAAGTTCTCCTAAGGTTAAAGAAAGATAATTTGCCTGTTGGATGTGTGCACACAGTAATCTTTGTAATGTAGTATGTGCTCCTTTCGAAACTTCTGTACTTCAAAATGTGAGAATATTGGTCCTCTTGACAATATATATGTAAAGTTATATAGAGAAAATGTATGACCCAGGTAAGGATGGAAAACTGTGATCAGAAAAAAAAAAACCTTTAAAAAAATTGTTCAGAAGACAAATATCTTGATGGTATTTGGGGTTTTAGGCTAATTCCATTACTTACAATTATATCTACTGCAGAAAGAATAGAGTAAGAGCTCATAGTGCAATACTTACCTGAACGTACTAGAGGGAGCTGAGGAAAGGAATCAAGACAGAGGAGGAAAAGCAAGGAGAAAGATGATGGTGAGAACTTTCATTTATGCTAGTTTTCTTGAATAGAATCTTATTTGATGCCAAGCCCCATTTACGGCATTCAAAATACAATGTCTGTGCATTATTCACTGTCTGTGCCCAAACACAGACATTTGTATGCATATGCAAGTGTCTGCTGTGCATTTAACGTGGAACATCTGTGTGTGCCCATGCACACTTGGGAAGGTTAGTTTATTACAATGTGTCTTCGACATACTTATCACATTGTTCATTGTTTTAGTATTATCTAGAGCAAATCAATATACCTTCTTGTGAAATGGGTGAATACACTCTGCTCGTCTGGCAGAGTTTAATGTAAGACCTCTCTTTCTTCATTTCCAATTCAAATGAATCCTGTTAAAATTACTAAAAAACATTGCTCTTGAAGACTATCTTAAGAGCACAACACAGCATTGAAGCACATTTCTAAATAGTTTTCTTAACAGGATAGAGAGTAGGATGCACTTAGAACTGACTGAAACCTGTTCTTTAATTGGAATATTCGTCTTATGTTTTTCATTGCCCTTTTTCCTTTGCATCTCATGGATGGTTGTTGCTAATGCTCCCCTCCCCTCCCCTCCTGGTGGGCCAGCCAACAGTTCCCTCTGGAGGCAGCATCATTATATCTGCCTGGTTCACTTAGTAGCAGATGGTGAAGAGCAGTAGAGCTGATACACTGCATTTCACAGAAACCAGGATCCTTCTGGTACCTCTGCAGCATACACAGACTTGCCTGATTTGAGACTGCAATTTCTTCATGTGCCTTCCAAACTAGGTTTCCTTGTTTGCTACTGTGTACATCAATGTAAGAGTGATTTTTATGATCTGCTCTGTTGCTGGACAGTGAAGAAACTACACATCTCCAGGTTTTGGCAACTGGAAGATCTCTTTTCCATTTTATTTCTATTTTTACCAAAAATTAAAAGAAAACAGCTCTGATGGTTTTCATTTTCACTGGTTGACAGGCTTTTCTTCCTCCTCCCCTTTTTGTAATTCCTGCTGTCTGCCAAAGGACAATCTGTTTGCTCTGAGACAGTTTAATGCATAGTGACTACCAGAGGCAGAACTTCCATTGGCTGCGTTACAGGGGTAATTTACACTTTAACAAGGTATTGTGACAAGGTGGTAATTATATTTTTATCACGTCATTATGACATTACCACCTGGAAAGCCATAGCTGATTAATTAGTGGCATATATTAAATTTATAACCCTAGAACTCAAAAGTTATCATACCTAAATGGTGTAATTATGTTGAACTGTGGTGTGGCAGCGAATTGAAGGTGACGATGCTGATTATCCACCTATTGCAATAGGTTTAATGGGTGCCAGTAGAGGGCAGGGAGCTGAAGGAAATAGTTAGGGTTTTTTTAAAATAAATACCAAGGAAGAGGGTGAAGTCATTGAAATCGTAAAACCAAACCTAGTCAGATGGCAAGTTGTAAGCCTTCTTACATATATGGGGGGTTTTTTGAAGATGTAATTTGAGAGCTCTTTGATTTACACTTGCTTCTGCATTTTACTTCACAGCTTTATTTTAGCTAATTCACATGTATTTTGGTTTGAACAGTGCAGCAATTTCAGTTGATCTTTTGGAGGCTTGTACTGGCCATTCTGGAGGCTTCATCACCTCTCTGCAACCAGTAGGAAGCACTGGTTTTGGCAGAACAGACTTTTCTTGGTCTTGTCCAAATGCCCAGGTGTTTTATGTTGTTCTTTCTGATTTGCTTTTTTTCTCTTGTCCTTAACATTAGGAGGTAGAAAAAATAAATGTGTCTGGAAGTAAATAATGAAAATGCCCACAACAAGTAGCTTGATCCAGTATGTTTCCATATCCCTATGCAGTAAATACAGACAGAATTATAAACTCAATCTATTTTTATCCAAATTATCATGCTAAAGGTCAGAGCTCCAGCTTTAAATTGTTTTGATTTTCACTCTTGGTTGTGGTTTTCAAAGTCATATTTCCAAGTAACTCATGTTTTATTCTTTCCTTCCTCTACAGAAAATGAAGTGACTACTTACCCCGTGTTGGTGAGTGATCAGAGTGAAATTGTGGATACCAATGGTGCTGGAGATGCATTTGTTGGAGGTATTTCTTATTTTTTTCTGTTGTTTGGAGATTATCCTGTTACTCTCTCTGTATAAAATCTACCGTTTTTTCATTCAACTGTCCTTCAGTACAAGCTTCATTCTTTTACAGCTTTTCTCTGCATCCTGAAGTTATATGATTTAATTAAGTTCTGATTTCCAAAGGGAAAGTGTGTTCTATTACTTCAAAAATAATACACCATTATGCTGTACTGTGGTCGTTTCCATGAGATTAATTGTATCTGTCAGACTGTTGCATAAACAAGCTGCATCAAGTACTATATAGTGTACAGAAATCCCTCCTGGCTTAAATGTTAACACATTGTTGTTCTTTAAAACAGGTTGTAGTGAATATTAAACAGTATGTTAATAAGTGAGCATAATGTCTCTGATCATGTCAATTTTGTTAGAACATCTGCTTCCAATACAATTATTTGGACATCAGAAGAGAACGCAAAGGGTTAATTTGTTAAAACAAACCCAGAAAATATCTGGCATTGCTCAATATCCATTTGCAAACTTACTATTTTTTTTGGCACAAGCTCTAAGAAAAAAAGGGGATGTTATGTCTATGCCTGTTTTAAAAAATTATTCAGTATAAGCCAAAACCCAATATAATCCAAGATTTCTGTCATTCATTGTAACCTTCATCCATGTAGTTCTGTGATGCACTATTGCATCCTGAAGGCTCTAATATCCAGTATGTAGTAGCTGTAAGGAGCTCCATTAGTCACTAATTTACTGGAAACATTACCAAAGAGACTTTATAAATAGAATTGCAGGGCTCAGTCTTGTAGCTATGAAGGGGATAACAAGCAGTGTGTTACCAAATTAAAGCTTCAGAATTGTGTCCCACTTCAATAAAGTATTCAATATAAGCTTAATCTTAAGCATGTGAGTGATTCCATCTGTACTTAGTACAGCACTTAAACCAGTGATAAATTTTCAGTATATACTTAAATCTGGCTGAAAATAGGAATGTTTTGACTCATTAGTTCAGTGCTTTTGTGAATCAAAAGGACAGAAATAGAGGGAAACACATTAGGTCATATTATTCATACACCTTTTAGGGCATGCTTGTCACTCTCTATTGTTCCTAAATCACAAACAAGACTAAATTTGAAGCAGTAGGTAACAGTGAGTATAACATAAACAAGATCATCTTCAAGTGTTTGTCCTTGCATGCATTTGCTCTGTGTGACAGCTGTGCCAGTAAGCTGCTGTTCTTGTGAGGGGAAAAGAAAGAAAGAAAAGATATTGCCTACTTTGTTTTCGTGTGTCTGTGATGTTTATCTCAGGTTGTATTTATTCTCAGTTCTTCAGATTTTTAGGCATTTTGAAATCAAGACTTTTTTTTTTTTTTAAATAATCCTACTTTTGTACTTTCCTAGTTTATCAGCAAGAAGACTATTGCAACTAAATAATCAGGACCTTAAGAACTGCCTGATCTCTAAAAAACCTTCCTCTTTAAATTACATCCTTTCCCCTGCTACTGCCATAGCTGCTGTTTTTCTGTAGAAGGGGTAAAACATTGACTTCGGTAGTTATTCACAATACCTTGAATGTAAAGGCTGATAAAAGCCACATCAGTCTGTTCCAAACTACCAGTCCACCAACAGGGTGAGGAGTTCAGGCACATCCTGTCAGGCTGGTCTTGGATCAGACAAAAATGATGTGGACAATGCGAAACTGAGGGAGGGAAGGAGATCTTTTAAAAGATCAACTCTCCTTTGTCCATTGAAGTGTTGAGATATTGTGTCTGGATACAACAACCTTCTGTATATTTGGGGTAATCTTTACACGGGTGCTGTATCACCGTTTATGGATGGGTATTATTTTCCTCAGTTGCCCCACTAACAGCGCTGAGGCATCAGATGCTTTCCCTATGAAGTACAAGTGCACTGCAGTCCAGTGCATTGTACAGTTCTCCTTTACTACCAGGGAGAGGAAGGACCACAGCTGGTTTTCCCTCTGCAGTGGAATTCAGCTCAGCAGTTGCAAATCTGTCTGAACTCTCCTTGTGGTCAGACACTGAGTACTGATGTGTGAGCATAGGCTCTTGTTGCACCATTTCTTACGTGACTCAAAGGAACATGAGCTTTAGAATATCTGCAGTTCTTCCATTATCTTCTGGGATATCTTAGCTCTCCTCTATCACTCCATAAATAATAAATTGATCATTTATTCTCCTCAGAGAACAGATTCTCCTGAGTTTAGTCCAGATGGGAGAATTGGGAGTCATAACAGCCTAGATACACAGCTGGTTCTAGTCTTAGGTGCTGTGGTCTCCTTCTTCATGGAGTCATTTAATTTTCCTTCCCATATGTAGGAAATAGTATACTGGACTCGATGGGCTTTGATTTGGTCTGTGTTTCATTTGGGGGAAATGTCTGTATTTTGTCTGTATCACACTTTTCATGTGTTTTCAAAGTACGTATTTGCAATAGGAAAAGTTCTTTATTGTCTCCTTACTAGCAAGCCCTGTGCAGTGATGTTGGTGATGCTGCTCAGCATACGTGTCTTCTGGTGGTTCTACCACTGAGCAGGCTGTAGTGTTATTGTCCTGACAGAATTTTCGTAACAGAATGGTTATATTCTCCTCCGTGCTTTTCTACCTTCTTTTTTTGACTGAGGATTTCACCAGTTGTTACTGCCTAGGCAACAGTACATAGAATGTTTTCATCTTAGCATCTTTGTAGTAAAATGTTTCAAAATTAATCCCTTAACTAAAGAATTCACTCAGTGTGATAATGTACTCTTTTGGAAACATAGTTCCTTTATTCAAATAGCAGAGAACAGGACTCCCATGGCAAAGTTTCCCATACTTCTCTGTAGCCAGTGTATAAACATGACTGAACAGTGGTTTTGTTGGAGCAAGTGTCTTGGCTGAGAGGGAAATGTGGGATATAATGAGAATTAACCCCATCAAACAGGACTTACTTTATATTAGGAGGTCAGGTTTACTAGAATCTATCATATTTTAAAAGGTCTTTCAGAGAGTCACTCTCTTCCAGAGGTATAACTCAAGACTGTCAGGAAATTCCTTCTCAATAATCATGCCAGCTTGGCAAATCACCCCTCCTGTTTCTTCATGTAAAAATAGAAAATAAGAAATCTGTTGGGATTTTTTTACTAAACTAGTAGAACTAGTGAAGGTCTTGAAACCTTAAAGTTATGAAAAGTTTAAAGGCACAAAGTTCCTGAGCACTTCTAACTCTGTGAGTTGATTCATGAGTTCGGCATTTCTGAACATGAAGCCGCTGGCCTCCGAGGAGAACTAGCTCACCCCAACAGCCAGCAGCAAGAAATAAACTGCACTCTTCAGTTGAAATGTGTTTTTATTAAGTTGGCACCAGGAATATCTCTGAACTTCTTGCCTCTTACTGCAGACATCTAGTTATCTGCCACTTAGGCTGGTGCAGTGCATGAATGAGAAACTGGGGTTTAAAATTGCTGCAGGTATCTTTATGCTAAAAACACTTCTCTGAACAATACTAACACATTTCTGCCTTTATTGCTTTCTAGCTACACCACTACCTTTTAGAAGTTTAAGCAAAAATGATTTACTTCGTAGCACCTCTTGTGGTTTTCAGGAGTACCACAGATTTTCAGTTATAAATCCCTGAAATAAATACCCATAAATTCAAGTTTCAATTCCACCTCCAGATTCTTATGACATTGACAAATCACTTGAGCTTTGCTGACATGGCTTATGTCACAAGAGCGCTGTTAATGGAATTACAGCCTTCGTTTATAGAGTTTGGGGAGCATTCTGTTGCTCATTAAATTAACATTTATTTATTACTAGTCAGCCCCAGTCTGAACCATTGCAATAATGATAATCAAAACATATTTAATAACAATAAATAGGTTGAAATATGGACAGTTTTACCATCTTATGCTTTCCTTTATGCCATCCTGCCCTCTTTGGCCAGCGTAGGTCTGCCTTCTGTTTGAACTCCCCTGTCATTGCCACCGTAACTAATGAAAACAATAAGCATCTGTTCTGATGGTTGCTGCCATTGTTCCCTGCAAAATCTCTCCCTAGAATCTGACTACTCAGTGGAACTGGGTAGAGAGTTCATAACAAATGAATAGGAGAAGGTGTAAAATCAATGTTTCTCCAAGTTTCATCAATATAAATATATTGACTTAATAATCTGCTATGATTTAGTCATATACTACATGAAAAGTACTAGAGTATGAAGTGGAGCCACAAATCATTTTAAAGAAGTGTGATGAGGCAGTGACAGAAAGATTGCAGCAAGTGTATGGTACTTATCACCATGCTATAAAGATGTTATACCATTCTCAAGGAAAAGAAATCCCAAGGTAGAAGGAGCTCTTCATTAAGCATTGTACGGTGCCAAACACGAGCCACCAGCAATTTGCCTCTGTCAGTATCAAAGCTGAGGTCAGTGGCTCAAACCACCTGTCAATTTAAAAATCACATTGGCAGCTTTCATGTGCTGAGGAATTTCATAAAGCTTCTAGCTGCAGTTTGAAAGCTACACTCATTTTTGGTGCACATACTTACAGAATAAGCAGTTCTCTCTCTTTCTTGTGAAGCCCAGCATGAGCCTTATGAGATGGCCAACTACTGTCTCAACTATCAGAGAACTACTCTGATAGAGACAGCGAGAGCAGCAAAAGAGGAACTGTCCTCTTTTATGTGTCCTTGTGTGAGTGGACCTCATGGCATCCTTGTTGCCTCTTCAGAGGCCACAGGACTTAGTGAACGTACTTCCCTTCTTTTGTTTCCATTTGAGCCAAACTGGCTCTATAAAGCCATTCCCTCATCTTTAATGTAGAGGTTAATTCCAAATGCAATTTTTCTGTCTTTATCTAAATGTCTCTACAAATTTGATAAAGACCTTGGACTTGTAGGAGTTTGCCTAAAGGTCCTCACGTTGCTCAAATGTTAGCCTGTTTTCATGAGGTAAATGCAAATTATTTTCTGTAGAGTGACATCCAGCTTTGATTTCAGAGCCAAGTAATATTTGACATACTTTTACATTATTGAAACGTTAAAATATTATTCTCAATGTGAAACATTCTTTGAATATATTATACATGTACATATATATATTTATAAAACCACAGCACAAGAAATAAACATACAGGTTTGCAAAGAATACATAGTGCATAGAATAATTGCTCATCATTACCTCTCTACTATTTAAAGTTTGATTCAGAAACCTTTTTGGAAAAGGATCTGATTCTGGTTTTTGAACACACTGATACAACTTCAGAATAAATAGCTTGACTGAAGCCAGTGGATTTAAACAAGTACACTATTGATAAAAGATGGAAATGTAATTGAGATCAATATAATAATTTTTATGCTATTACTCTTCAGAGTCCATCATTTATGGAGGGAACGCAACACTTTTTTAAATAAAAAAATCATATCAGTGGGATTTGACATCATCTGAGTTGACCGTGCCTTAAACCAGGGGCTGAAGTAGGTGACCTCCAGAGGTCCCTTCCAACCTACATTGTGCTGTGGTCTTATGAGTTTAATCCTATAGGTATTATGTTCCCAGGTGCCAGTTCCTGCTCCTCTGGAAATCCAGCCTGTCATCTTCAGAGGGCAGTGTTGGTGCCTACAGAGTAGGAGCTAACCGAATTAAAAGTGAAGCTCATGGGATGGGAATTCCATCTTCTTGCAATAAATCTGATCTAGGACAAAGAGAGACTGTACTCATGACTTTGTCTAGTAAGTCCCTTATGTATTTCATGTGAGGCAGTTGTGTTGGATGGAGGCATGTGCACGTGTGAGAAATTAAATAAGCTCTTATGAATAGTTGCTAAATGGCTATTCCAGGAGTGCTAAACATGCAGAAAGATCTGATAATGCCTTCAGCAGAGATAGATTTGAATGGTTTGTCAGAATACTAAATTATGAGTAAGCTTGAGACTATATTAAAAGCAAAGTTACTTAATGGATTTCTAGGGCCCTTGAAGATTGTGGAAGAATTTGTTTTCACTAAAAACAAATATTCCTCTTATTTATTGCATTTTCCTCTCTGTATAAATTTCTGTTGTGAGAACTGCCCTCCCTTCAGTACTCACCACCCCTAAAATGCTCTGGATTTGTTGAAATAAGAGTTCAAGGAACTAGGAACAGTTCTTTACTGAACAGCAGGAGCATGATATCAAAAGCTACTTCATCCACTTATTGAGGTCTTTAATTTTTATAAGGTTTTTATACTTGTTTAAGATACCTTTGAAAGTTGTCATCATTTTTTAATCATATTTGATAGAGAGAAATACAGTGGATAAAATATCACTGCTGTGAAGTATTCCCTTCTGATAACACCAGAGCTCTGAGCTGCAGTTTCATTTGGCAGCTGTGAGTGCCGGGTATTTTTTGGTGATAACAATTCAATATGTATGTGCATGTAACTTGTAATGGCTGATTTTTGCCACAAACTTTATCTTCACCAGCAAAGAGTGAGGGGATAGTACTTTGAATTGTTCTGTCTTTTCTTTGAAGTAAAGATAACAGTTATAACAGAAAGCAGCACTCTCTTAGTTTTCATTGATACAACATGGGTGGCTAATTGCTTCTGAGCAACCCTGTTGTTACTGAGATCATGGCGGATGAGATATGAAGCTTTGAAATAAAAATACTTTCTTAGTGTCATCAGCATTTTGACTGACGGCTCGTTTTGCCCGTGGAACACTCCTGGTTTATAAGCAGCAGACAGGAGTGTAATAGCTGAGCTGCAGAGAGGGCATCAATCTTTGCTTGCTAAGGGAGAACTTGTCAACATGTTCATGATGGCATTTGTAACTCTCTGAGATAAACATCACACCTAAGCTCAAGCTATTAGATGACCGTGTTATCTCTGTAACTGACCTTCTACAAACTAGAAAATGACCCGATTGTGTGTTCCTGGTTGATTTTTCTCAGACTCAGCTAGAGGTGCATCATTACTCTGATCAATAGAGTGGCCAGTCACTAGTAATTTCAACATTAGTACTGGCTCAGTTTAGAAATTTGTCACAGTTTGAATTGTAGCTACTGAAACAAAACCATAGAAATAGATATAGCTGAGGAAAAAAACATGGAATATTTTTATTTTCTTTTTACCAATTTGCATTCTGAATTATTTCTTTGGAAAGAACACACTCCTCTGTACATTATACTTAAAACTGGTTGCAAGTGTTGTCCATGTATAATTGTGATCCAATCTGGTTTAATTGTTTTAATTGCTACCCTTCTCTTGATTTCTAACTGTTCCTCTCAATTTTATTACATATGTGTTCTTTATCATAATGCAGTAACTTAAATGTGGTAATTCACATTTTCACCTGTTCAATTTAAAGGCAATCCAGAAAAAGACATTCATGTAAGGCAAAACATTAGTATACTTGCTGTCATTTTTTAAATAACATGTAGAAGTGAGAGATCCACTTAAAAGGATCAGTGTATGGAATTAAAAACCCTCAGAAGTTTCTAATTAGACTGAAGCAGGACCTGATCCTTTTAGCCTCTGTGTCTCTCTGCCTGTCAGCGACACCGTCAGTGCTAAGGGAGCCTCAGTACACAGCAAGAGGATTAATATTTTGCAAAATTGAGTTTTAAAAGGCGTAATTCACCTCACCATAAATTCAGTGACATTCTGGACAGGCTTTGTGAGAAATAAACGTCAAATAGGTTGCATACATTTTAAAAAACAAACCTACTGTGTTAAAAATAGATTTTCTAAACCAATTATAAAGTTCCAATTTTTGCTGTAATAGCTATGGGACAATTACAAATTGACTTAACGCCTCAAAGCAAATCATCACCGTTTAAAATACTTTGTCATGCCTACTATCCCTACCCTCATAACATTTCATTTTATGTTAATGTGTCATGCGTTAGAAAATCATGTAATGATAAAGACAATGTTCATGTGGAAGGTTAGAAATTACTTTAATGAGTTATTATTATCTTGCTTGCAGACTGTTGGCAATATTTTTGTGTTATTTTAATGTATTCTGAGTAGACACAGAGGCACTCGTCAGATGGGATCATCAAGAACATTCCCCTGGGAATCAGGGCAGGATATAGTCCCCTAAGAAATGATGTGTCAGATTAGGCTGATGCTGTATTCGCAGGAGATAAAACACCACACAAGGAAATACAAAAATACCCCAAAATATGTTGTGTGTTTCACGTCTAATGTGCCTCGGTGGAGTGGTTTGGAGATTGGCACAATGACCATGAAGAAATAGAATTTACAATAGAAATCTATACAGAGAGCCTTCTCAGGCTGTGCCATTTGCTGGCTGGTCCTTGCTTGCAGCTGCTGTGTTACGTAACATGATGGTAACGTCTCCCAGAATTTATTCACTTCCCCCACACTGGAATGGGTTCGTACTTGAAGTGGGAAGATGGCAGGAGCGCAAGAAAAAGGAGTGAAAGTCCAAGCTGAAAGCAGTGGTAGTACCAGTGCTGGTACGTTGGTTTGCCACTGACCTCAGACTCAGCAGAACGGGACATTGTTACTGGGGATCAGTGAGTTATTCGTATCAATCCAGGACTGCAACAGATATTTAAGGAGGCAAAAGATATCAAATGTCACTGTATTAAAATAGGAGCATTATGAATATAATGCTAGGGTAGGCTATTTCAGCCCACAAAAGTCGAAAAATTCATAGGCTGCTTAGCTCTCATATTCTCACTGCATTGGGTGTTGCTTTTTGATTCTCGTTCCATACTGCTGGCTTGGCTGTGGGGAAGCACACCTGCAAATAAAACCTTCTGGGGCATGGTTGCTCTGCAAACTCAACTGCAAATCACCTAGCTTTGGTGCATATGAATCACAACTATGGAGCCTTTTTTGCACTTGAATATATGTTAAAAACTCAATAGGGGATAGTACATATTATTCCATTTTATTATCCTTAGAACTTCAGTATTTCTACATTAAATTAGTGCAGTTCTCTTCCTCTTATTCCAAGCAGTAGGAGTAGTAATCTGTACCATTTAATGTCAATACAACAGATCTCGTTTGAGGCTCAGAAAATTTCCTCAGGTATTAATAAAAGAACGCTTATTTCACTCTGCTGTCTCAAAAATTACTGAGAAGAATTTAGATTTTGAAGAACATTTCTTTGAAACGTTTTTAGGAAAGACAAAGAGAAGTATCAGGCCAGAAAGTATTTTTTTCAAACAGAGAACATACTTCCCCTGAAAATACCTGTATTGGTTTGGCATATACAGTGCCTTGAATACTCCTTGTAAACTTGGAAGAGTTTTTTAATCAAATGTTTCCCCTGAAGGCTGTTGGAGATGAGCCTAAGGCAACCAGTTTCTGATCCTAAAGGAAATTTCCCAAAGCTCATCATGAGGACTTGAAAATCAAAAATCAGACCAAACCATGAGAAGTTATAACTTTGTTACCAGTTTCCTCAACCACAGCTTTCTTGGAGCATATTATAGACTGAAATGGTTCTTTTGTTGGACAGTAAGGTGCTCTGGGAAATTTAACAGATCTGCAACAGGTCCAGTAGGGAGGATTAATGTGGAAGGGTGTCAGAGTATAAAACACTCCTCCCCTCCAGCTGGGAGCTATTCCCTCTCAAAAGGTGGACAGTCCACAGTCAAGGCAGTGACAGGAAAACTCCCATCAGTCTGAGCAGGCTTCACATCAGGATCTAAGTATTCCCAACCCATGGCACAGCCTTCAGGACCAAACCACTCTAGAGTTACAAACACCATTCCTACTGGCACAAAAGCATCAAAGAAACCAGAGTGCTGATTTCCTTAGAGGGAGTATCTGTGGGCCCAAGCACCTGTACAGGCCCTGGGAAGTCTGATCACACCTTGTTCTACAAGCAGCAGTGAGCTGGCCCAGTAGAGCCAAACAGGGGTAATCACATATGCAATGCAATGAAATTATTCAGCCTTGAGTAACTGATTCCTAACGGAATAACAAGGATGTAATGAAGTTTTATTTCATTTTTTTTATTGTCACATTTCTGCAGGAATCTTTCATTAACATTTTCCACATGTAATGGTTTAAAGCATTAGAGACTGAGTTCTTTTTTTGCTTTGTGTATTCAACACCTCCTCTCCCTTCCAGGAAAAGGCTGCTAAACTGAAAACACTCCTTTCACTTATTCATAGTTGTCTAGTAAATGCAAAGCTGTATTATTTGCATGTGTCCATAAATGTCTGTATAGCCTCAGACTGAGGAAGACTTATACCTATCTGAGTGACCCTTACAGAAATTCAATGCATTCAAAATGTGTCCATAAATAAGAAGACGACGAGAGGGACAGGGACAGCAATACCAATACTCATTGCTTTTCTTGGTTTAGTATTCATTCTGATGATTAGAAAATAAGAAGTTTCTGTAAGAGGGTTGTACACAGGCAGTGAAATGCATTTAACATGTGACCATTTGATAAATAAAGTAAATATAGACTTCTGAAACATTTTATTCCTGATCTCATGGTTTTGTCATTCTCTGGAAGTAAAAATATTGACATTTACCAGGCTGTTTGTTCCAGCTCTCTGATCTCCTGCAGTTTATTTATATAACAACCTTATCGATGAGCCTCTTACTCAGCTCTCTAAGTTTAACTGAGTTGAGTCGATTTGTTACCACAGCTTCAAGTAGCTGTTACAGAACAAGCGAGACATCCTAATAAAGCTGTAAACGTGTTTACTCAAACATGGTATTGATTTTACTTGGAGAGGGAGAAGGTAGTGCTTAGCATGGTGTCAGGGAGGATGAATTTAACTGCAGTTTTTCATTGTCATCTGTCATGGTTGTGAAACACTAAGTGAAGCCACAAGAGGATAATTAGAATTGCCAGAAATTTAGCCCCTAAAATCAGTTAACCACTTGAGATTTTTGTAGTTTAATTAGTTTTTATTAAAACTTTCCTCAGTGGTATAGTCAGGAGGGGTTTTCTAATGTTCTTTTCAGTGAGAGATTTCAAGGTTGCCACTTGCTAGATATACATCTTAAATGACTGTTTTCATGAAAGGGTTGGTAACCTTTTTTCTCTCAATTGTAATTAGCCTGGCACTACAGTTCTGTATAAGCACAGAGCCATTTCATTTTAAACGAGAAAGACACTTGTTTCTATGCATATACATTTGTATTTAATAACATGTATATACATGTATGGAATAATGCTTACAGTTTGAGAGAGAAAGTGTGGTAGTGTGTGAGGGTTGAAAGAAGTGTAGTATGTCTGAAGATGCTTACATTTCATTTGTCTTATATACTGTAAGTCTGATGTGTCAGACCACAGTGCCAAAAGACATGAAAACAGAAGCCAAATCCCACCCTTAATCAAAAACGTTTCCATTTAGAATAGCCAACATTTGGTTTGATAGCAATGGGCAGGGCCTCTGGCTTACCACAGTTCTTGGCTGTAATATCCACCATCTGCCACAAAATTAAAAAAGGAGAAACCTCAGCATGTTGACGTACAGTCGATCAGTGACTGTATCGCAGAACCAACCGATGCCAACATCTTTGACAAAAGCCAGGGTGGCTGGTTGGCTCTTGGAAGCAGCATTGCCAGCCACCTGATTACAGCTGACCAGGCTCGTGCTACCACAACATTCACCCACTCCAACAGTGCTAAAAGACATCCAAAAAAGCCCCAGTCATATCAGCTACAAGGCTTTACATTGCTTGGGTAATGTTTCTTGAAAACTGCATCTTCCCACACTGCTGGCCTGGAAATCTAGTGGGATCACATAAAAATAGATGAGCGTTCCAGCAACTGCGATAAAATTCTGTGTATGAACAAGAGTGTGAAAAGGTGCTTGCAACTGTCCCCACGGTAAAATAACACCATTTTAAAAATGCAGTTCATAAATTAGGCAGTAGAAATTTTAAATACAAAGAAGAGGAGGCTGCTCAGCTGTTCATGATCCTTTCTGTGGCTGGGACAGCTTTGCTGGTGATGGCCGGGCTAGCATGGATTATATTAGGTGCTTCAGGTTTCAGCTGGAAACAGAGGATTGTCTGGGAACATCCCATAACAAAAAGGTTTCAAGGGGTTCTGACTCAAGGTCAGTTTGTAATTGTTTATAATTAATGCATTTGATAGTTGGGTTTTTTTCTGCTTTTCTCTCCTGCATTTAAAAAAAAGAAAAAAGAAACAGCACATTAATTTTGCCGTGGGCCTTTTATAAAAGGTTGGAAGTGTGAGAGAAACTGCAGAAAGACGTGTAGTGGGGGAGCTGGGTGTCGGAGGCTATAAACGGATTTCCAGCCAGCATTAGTAATTAACAGTCATTAAAATTAATTGTCAAGTGTACAATTTGAAATGAAACATTTGGCTTCAATATGATCTGTTTTTAAGTGTTGCTAAACCATTACTGAAGCAGACCAGAACTGTTTTAAAATCTCCACTATCGGACTCCCACATTCCTGCCCAACTGCACTAGCACTAGGCATTCATTCAGAATTACCACTGATGAGTTGTAAATAAAACTTTCAAAGAAATCACTGACTCCAGTGAAATTGCCTCAGAAATGTCTGCTTTGCTAGAAAATTAACTTGGTTCTCCTTTAAAGATTTTTAAGTGCTACTCAGCATTTAGGAATAGCAAAGACACCTTTGTGTCATCAGTGGACTGTCTTGCTGTGTCTTTTCAAACTTTATTGACATCCCCAGTGAGGGCCTTGGTTTGGGTCTGGATTTACACCTCAAGCACCACTTCTGGCACTTGCCTTACTTTGGTGGTGAGCATAGAAAGGAAAAAAGCAACTTGACTTCTCCATCCTCAATTCTGTTTGCAGACATCACAACTACAAACATTGTCTTTGTTAAAATGTAGTAAGGAAGCTGGAGATAATAAAGATTAACTCTCAATTATTTCAGGCACACTCTTCAGAGCAAAGTGATTTCAGAGTCGCTTTTCTCTACTGAGCAGAAAAGAAATAATTAAGGGCCAAAAATAGCTATTGGTTTGTTATGATCGCTTTTATCCTCTGGGAATGCAAATACATTTTGTACCACTCTAACATTTAAAGCAGCTTTGAAGGCAAAGTTGTCTTTTCTTTCTAGGAAGATAAGTGAGATGAATTGGACAGCTTTGAGTAGGTTCTTACCGTGACTCAGTGCTGGTGGCTACTTGGCTGTCTGTGCTGGTGAGGGACAAACAGCATCCCATCTACTCTGAAAGTTTTTTGAGATGGCTCATTACAGCAAGGTGGCCTGCTGGACATCCTGCAACTGCCTTTTCTCTTACACAATTACACATGTTGGATGTCAGGGCAGGAGTCAGACAGTGGCAAAGCCTGAGTCCAGCTCTTGCCTTTGTGTTCTAGTGTGAAGAGGGTACACAATGCGTGTAACAGCATCCAACAGCTTCAGCACTGCAGGAGTGCTGGTGCAGAATAGCTGCCCTTACAAGATGGAAAACAATATTGCCTGAAGTTGTTTTGGTAAAAAATTTGAAGGGAGGCTGTCTTGTGTAGCCAAAATACACTACTGCTTTCTGCACTCCACTCCAGTGATAGCCAGGGACTAGTTCAGGCCACACAGAAATGAGAGTAGATGCTGAGCTACTTTAGTATGTGCTGGGATGATCTAGTTCTGTGATCCCAGGCCTGTGATAGAGGATCAGAGTTCAGTCCTGCCGTTTTGGTCTGTGAGGTTGTAAGAGGAGTGTAGAGTAAGTCTGAAGCCATGTTCACTTATCTTCTTGCATTTCCAGTCATGGCACCTTAAAGAGATTACAGCCTTCAACTGCTTATCATCTTCCCTGCTTGCTGGTCAGGCTGTTTGAATACTTAGTAACCCACTTCAGTTTAAATCAGTTGGGTTAGTAAAGATCCACCATTCAACAGCTTCCTGCCTAAACTCGTCTGGCTCATTTTGACAGGGTGTCAGGTTATTCCAGCAGCAAAGAAGCATAGTGAAAAACAGATGGGTGAGTAATTACTTCAGCTGGAACTCAAAAGTTCTGAATCCATGCCTTGAGAGTATGACTCATGGGGTTTGCATCACGGTACCTTATGCACTGGAGGAGGCAAACTCGGAATTATATTCTGACCATGTTGCTTTTTACTGCATTAACTAAAAAGAACATTCTGCAGCTAAGGCAGCCAACCTGATAGAGCTCTTTGCTTCTCTGCTCAAACAACAGTGCTTTCTGGTGTTCCCTCAGGGTCTGCTTTGCCAACTGCCTAGTCTTACTATGTGATGTAGTTCTGTGTTCGTGATATGTGTGTTTGTATTGTCATTCCATGCGATATTGTGTCAGATACTGCTACTTCTATTTTATCTATGAAACACATACCTTTTAAGAGAAACTCAACAGACAAGAGAACAGTTTGAGGGCAAACTCCCCACTGCAGTTTCTACATATCTCATGTATGACAGCTGTACTTAATGTCATTTCTCCACCACTCTGAAATCACAGAGATCTCTCATTTCTATCCCCAATTAGAACAGGATGTTTTTTCTCCTGACTCTGCTTTCATCACTTAGAATAAATAAGAAGTAGCTTCACTGAAGACAAAGATACATACTAGCTTGAAAGTACAGTGAGCCTGAGAGGTGGTGACGGTGTCACTCCAGTTGGCGTTGAAAAATAATTTGTGTTTTATGGTCCTCTGCTCTGTGGATTTTCTCATCTTCGTGTATGTTTGATGCCTTGATCATAAAGTTGTTCTTTCTTGTATAAAGCTCTGTCTGAATTCATGCTCTGCACAAAACCTAGTGTTTGCCTTTGGAGGCCTGCCCAGTGCATCTTCGATACTGACTGAGTCAGAAATGGACTGTCTTAACAGCCTCGTTTTACATATGGTTGCAACTTGCTCTCAAGTTCTAACCACCCAGAAGCACACTGGCAAGCTCCTGCCTCCCAGGCAGTTTCAATTTAATGATTGACATTCTCCACGTATCCAAGAAAGTTTCTCCTAAGAATGCATGTTAATTTAATGGAGAGCAGACCATTTTCATCTCGTTATTCAGAAGTGGTCTGATTTCTGCCAGGCATGCTGTTTGAATTTCTCAGCTGTTACCCAACTATTGCAGCTGGACCATCCTGCCACAGTTGTGTTGTCTGTCATCCCTGACTGCCATCAGTGATAGCACTCACAGCACAATTTCTTCCTGTTTCAGATTCTTATCTTTGTACTGTATACTGATAACTCCTGTCTTTTTCACTTGTGCTTATGGACTTAACTTCTGCTGTAGAAGCAGTCATCGATTTTCCCAGCTAGTGTCAGTCAATATCTGTGAAATTCCAGCCAATATGTAGTTCTCCAGAAAAGTATCGATGTCAAAAACATACAAGTTTTCTCCTAGTTGCCAACTAATCTGCCTACTCTCTATCGCCTCCCTATTCCAATGAAAACTATTTGATTTATAGCTTTTGTAGTTTCAAACTCTTCTCCCATTTTGTGCAGGTTAGAGAAGACTATACATCAACTAGGCTTCTTTCCACTATCAGTCAGGACCAAGAAACCAAGATAGATCTTGGTAAGCCATGAAACAGGTCTTATGCTTACCAGTATTATTCTTCATTAATCTAACCTTATTTTTCATGTTTTACATGATTTTTAATCTCCAAGGAGCAGACATTATTGCACAGGATAAAATATTTTTACTGTATTCTAAAGTTTTGCTGTAATGTGCAAACAAAAGGAAATACTTGGAAAAGTAGCACAGGTTAAATGAGCGCATCACTATACGATGTAGAGTCTTTGTCACAACAGGAACCAAGATGAACAGAGCAAGTGTATAGGAAAGCAAGCTAGCAAAACATACCAGCTTTAAATCAAAATTTGTAATATGTCAGAAGTTGGTACCTATGAGCTACATATACCTAGGAGAGACATGGTTGCAAGACTACATTTGTACTGTCAAGGCCCAAAGCCTGAACATGACACAGAAACTTGAAATGGTGGATGAAAGCCTTAAAAAGAACATCTTTCAGCTTGCTAGAATTCTGATTTTCTTGGGCAAGAGTCACTTTCCTCCTGTGATTGGATGAGGAAGAGAGATACATCTGAAACATATTAAAAACAGGATAAAAGTGAATGAAATATTACCTCTAGAATGACAGAATGGAGTTTCATATTATAAGGTACTAAGTTTACTTTTCACATCTTGAAAACCTCTTCCAAATTTAAATACATATTTCACCTCTGCCATAAGTTCTGTCGTTCTTTCGATCACAATAGTTTCAGCCAAGACAAAATGTTTCAGAAATGAGGGACTCAATCCATAAAATCTGGTGCTGCTTGTACTTAACTTCTCCAAGTACCTTTTTAGGACTCTCTGCTTATAATCATTTAAAGAGGTGCTCAGGCTTTCCAAGCACTTGGCTCCCAGGGATTTCTGGCTTTCCCAGCCACGCGTGCCAGGGCTGTGTTTGCAGCCGTAAGTGTGAGAGGCACTTGGTTCTCCCTCCAGCTCGCTGTTCATAAGCGTAATTGCTCATGCTCAGAAGTACCCACTGTTTCTGAAGTCTTAGGTTAAATGTCCCATAGTCAAAGGCAACAGATGTCATCTAGCTCTCATCATCAGGTAAAAATTTTTCACCTCCTTTGCACTGTGAGCACCTGTAACTCTGAGTATAGATAACATTTCTCTGTTATGTGCCTTCCTCTTTTTTGGAGAAAAGCTTGCAGACAGTTGTGTGGGGCTGTAGCCAATAAGAACAGAAAGGGCTCCTTTCAGCAGGGAAAACTGCTTCTCTGTTTTTAAAATGGTCTTTGAGGAATCAGGGCGTTATCTCTGGAAGAGAACAACAACTGTGGTAAAATCATTTTGAGGACATTAATAATGATCAGTCTTGATAATCTTTAATTCACTTGAAGCTACCAAATGGAGACTTCAGATGGAAATAGCAGCAGCACCACTCCAGCTCTGCAGGTTGCTCCGGCACAATACTTGGTTTACACTGACCTGGATACCTGTGGGCAGGCCAGTATTTCAATGCTTTATCCTGTGAGAAACTGATACACTCAAAAAACCTAATCTAACCATTTGCTTCCTTTTCTTTCTCTCCCACTTGGTTCCGTAGGCTTTCTGTCCCAGCTCGTCTATGACCGGCCCGTGACTGAGTGCATCCGGGCTGGGCACTACGCAGCCAGCGTAATCATCAAGCGTTCAGGGTGCACCTTTCCAGAGAAGCCTGACTTCCACTGATACTGGTATATTGGAGGGATCAAGAGTAACTTCTGTGTTGCCATGGGATTGCTGCCTAAATTTTTCCTCATTCCCTTTCCTCACCTTTCCAATACCTGCATCAACGCTTCTGTACTTCTGTTCATTGTATCCTAAACAAAATATATATTTCTATGGTGTTTTCCATTTCATATATCTACAATGTGTTGGTAGTCTTAACTTTTGGAAACAGTGCTAAGTGAAGCTTATTATCTCATCCATCAGGAAAAAATGTTCTATTTACACAGTTTACAAGGAAGTACCATTTAAATGACACTGCTGATTAACACCATTAAAATACTTCTTTTGAATTATCTAGTTTGTATCCAGCTGTGGCCAAATCCTGTTGAACTCACATGAAATCAACAGACCTGACTTAATTTGTCACTTAATGTGTTAAAGCAGGAATTGTTCTTTCTATATAGGGGAGCCAGACTAGTGTAAAGAGCAGTGTAAATGTCCCAAGAATTTCCATATGTATTGGAGTGTACAAGATCTGGCCATCAGATCCATCCCAGCTTCCATGAAAGTGCATCACTATTTTGTCAGTAATTTAAGGACCTGATGCACAGTTGTTATCATGCATTCAGTGGTCTTGCACTGGTGGCAGTAACTTTGGGTCTGGCCCTGTGTGAGAGCAGGCTCTGGCCACTTTAATCTGTCAGAGGATCAAGAGGTACAGTCACTTTAATCTGTCAGGTCAGCTAGCAGATAGGTACTTTCAGTGATTTCAGGGCAGATGCATGAGTTGATGATGAACATAAACATACAAATAAGTCCAATCTCCTCCATGTGAGCTTCCTAGAGGCTGCATTAAGGTACACATAATGAAAATGAGGTACAGAAATATTTATGCAGGATATATTGACAGGATATGCCAAATGGAATCTCTGAAACGCACATTTTTAAACTTTTAATTTACTTTGGATAATTAAGCAATATGGTGGATTTTGTTTGTATTTACAGTATTCAAAGAGGTGATCTGACACTGCATTCATTACTTTGCTATGTAATTTGATACTGATAAATAAAAAATTGTCATACAGTAACTCCTGGTTTGGTATTGGTATGTGTCTGTCTTTCTCTTGTGTATCTGAAATGGGAACAAGAAATGGGTGCTTAACCCACAGCGCATGCTAAAATCTCAAAATTTTATACATGACTTTCAGTGTCCATGTGGGTGTGCAAGAGTGATCTCAGCATTAAGGAAGGGAAGGAACATCAGTTTGATGTTTGTACCACAGGAGAGATGAAAAATTAATGGCTGGGACTCACCAAAGAATGTTAAGTCACTGCAGAGGTCTCACTTTACTGCCCAGCACAGAACAAGGGACACACAGAGACTGACTGTTGTTATTACAGTTTGTGTATCGCAAAGAGCAGGGGGAGAAATCAAGGCTAGGATCCCAGTTCCCTTGTTTGGCGCAGTATCCAATCTGGCACATTGGACAACAGGCTCTGCCATCTTAGAGATCACCTGGTGGGATTGCTGCGAGTACATCAACCAGCGACTTCTGAAAATCCTCGTGGATCCAGAGAACACCATCACTGCCAGCACAGGGCACTGCATGGTGAGAACTCCCTGTGCTTCCAGGGCTTGGGCTCTCGTGTTTCTGCCTGAGGAAGGCTGTATGCACAGGCCTTGTCTATCTGCAGATCTACTCATGAACAGCTGTGTGCAAATAAGACTTGTCTGGTTTTGTCAGAATGCTCTTCTCAGAAGAGCTTTAGACCACATTTCTCATGTTCTAGCATAGGAGAGAGGAGGAGAAATGAGTATGCTGGAGTGAAAATAGAACTGCAAACAAAACTAGAAGAGTACACTGCATGGTCTTCAGGCTTTATAGGTTGATCAGAAGAGTGTTATTTTTTCAATCTCATAGTTAATTTCTAATTCTTTAACTTGATGTGTCCATGTGATAACATTTTTAACAAGAAAAGCTGACACACTAAAGACAGATGTGTGGCAGTCCCTCCCTCCCTCTCTCTTTCTCCCTCCCTTTCTCCCTTCCTTCCCTTCCTTCCCTTCCTTTCTTTCCTCCCTCCCTCCCTTCCTTTTCTTCTCTTCTTTCCACTATTACTTGTTTTCAATTCAGGATGCAAGAGAGTCAAGTCAGAGGTTCTGTTCTGAGCTTTTCCACTGATGTGCTTGGTGAGCTTGGGCACCTGACATTTGGCTCTGAGTGTCAGCTACAAAGCATAATTTGAAGGCAGTGGGAGCAGCTGAGGAATAAACGACTACCCAATTCATAGGAGGGCATCAGAGTCTGACCTGATCTGTTTAGTCATTCATTATTTCTCCAATATCTGTCAATGGATATTTTTGGATGATATATGGCTACTTAGAAATACATTGCCAAATAACGCTAAATAATTTCAGTTTGTGCTGTCAAAATTGCCTGACTACTTCATTCTGGATTATTTTCAGGATCTGTATTCCTTTCCTCCTTACTGAGGAAGGAGAGGTTTATCTATGTAAAGGATAATGGTGTCAGCCTTAATATTCTCTCTCAGAAATAGTCTTCCTCTGTCTACCACCTTATTCCACACAGAGGCATGTTAGAAAACTGGGCTTTCTGAAAAACATCATTGAAAGAGTTGTCTGCCAGTGACATGTGCCACTGTCTCAAATCCCAGATGGGATGACTGAAGTGACTGTCACTGAACTTGAGCCATTATTTAAAGCCAGAGTTCTTACCTAGGTTACTGTCAGGAAAACAAATATTGGAAATCCATTTCCCACTAGCCACCGGCCAAAGCATCCCTCACTTAGAGAAAACTTCCCTTTTGCTGAAAATAAAACTGCATCTCCTGTACCCAGCATCGCACATTTAAGATTTGTTTTAGTACCCAGTAACTCGGTAGCAATGCTGTTGAGATTAACAGGCAAACAGGCTCAGTATTCAGAAAACTACATGCTAAATAGCTGCAAAGAATGAAGAGCTGGGAACTCAGAAATAAAGGTTGTGCTTCTGTTTCTGCAGGTGATCAACTGTGTTACTTTGTGCAAATCACTTTCCTCTCTCAATTTCTTTGTGTAAAGACGATAAGCTCAATTAGATAGTGAACTTGAGACATAAAGGTGGTAAGAATTCAAGTAGGGCAGTTACAGCCACGTGTCTGCCTGTGCTCATTGCTGGTCTTTTGATTATTTGAATTTTCCATTTTGTATGTGAACTAACGTAAAGCTATTTGTTTACCCTTGAAAAAATAGCACTGGCTGTTGCTGCTTGTGTGAGGGTTAAGGCAGGGGAGGCAAAGGAGGGGAAAGGGAAGGTAAAAAGCTTTACTTAAATGACAGTGAAGTAAAATATGCTACATGAAAATGACAATAGAAATGCACACTGTTTTAAGATGACAAGTCTGGGAACAATCTTTAATTTAAAGAGTCTTATCCACAGTTTTCATAAAGAAATGTTAATTAAAAGTGTGATGACATGTTTGGGATTTAAAGGAAATCATTCTGCAAAGGATTTATAGCAATCACAGCTCCAGAGCATTAGGATTACAGATCCTTGTGCTGTTCCTTTTCAGTGATCATGTGATTGGCCTGCTGTTAAATATAGCTCCCATTTAGCGAATTGAGACAGGCATGGGAAAGGTAGGGAGAGTTTCCCTTTAACCAGTGGGATTTCAGAGGTGTTGGAGATTATACAATTCATTAGTTTTTACGTAAGATCAAAGGGAAAGAGGAAGTCTTAATTTGGTCACCAACTGCTACTGTCTGAAAGTCTTGCAGATTAAATGAGAAGAGAACATGTGCAGTGCTAACTGCTTGTGTTAGAGCACGAGCCCATTGTTTTATAGCTCAGCAACTCATTGTTCTCTTCCTGGAGATAATTCTCACACTTAAGACCTTCAGAGATAGTTATGTCTGTTGTGAATAGTTCAGCAACCAACTGGCTCAGAGGTTATTGCCTAAGCATCTTTGCCTTGGTCTAATCCCCTGCAAGGTTTTTTTCTGGGTAGTGTTATTAATCTGAAATGACTGCTAACTGACTCCTGTGTCAAACATTATTCATTATGTGCTTTAAATGCTTCCTGCAGAGGCCAAAATAAATTTTGCTTTTTTAAAAGCAGACCACAAGGAGTGCCTATGTAGGATATTTCCTAAAAGATTAGACTCAAAATGGCAGATGAGGGGAGAAAATTGTGCTCAAAACAAAGCTTCACAATTTAACCAGGGACATACAAAATGGACAAACCTCAGTTACCAGAACACACTTTTCATATAGAATTATCTGTAAGTTGTTCCTGTGAAAGAAAACATGCAGCATTGCAAGGCAGGAGAAACACTTTTATGAAGACATGAAATAAGTGATCTTATTAGAAAATGAATACCAAATTAACAAAATTCTTAAAAGCAGTAATTCTTTTGTGTCTTGGTGGTTTTTTTCAGGTGTCACCAGCGTTGGCATAAAGCACAAGGGGGTTTTTGTGTCAGTGGCACTGACAAGCCTTGCATGTGTAATGACAGTATGGGAAGAGAGACAGACAGATAGATTTGAATAGCAATAAGGTGGGTTTTCTTCCAATGTGAAAAGAGCATGGGATTCATGTGTACTGAGATGAAGTACAGCCTTGCTGCACAGTGCAAATATTTAATGCTGTTCTAACTATCCCTTGGTTATTGGAGTGTGACAGTTAATAGCCATCAGCTGCCAAATGCAGTGAACAGTTTGGTTCCCTAAAAAGAAAATGAAAAGTTAAAAAATGAAGCCAAGTCAGACTAGAAACTCGCAAATCATAAATGTGCTGTAGCTCAGCAGGCAGATCATCTCTGAAGTTTAGAGCCATGTCGACCTGAGCTGCTTCCCAAGTGCGAGAAGGATGGAGTGCATCTGTCTCCAGGTCCTTGCTTTGCCAGGTACTCGCAGGCAAGTTTGGGCTGGGCTTTCTGCCTCCTGAGGCCCTGGTAGTCCCAAATGACATCTGCAAAGGAGTTTGAGAAAGGGCTGGAATGAAGAAAAGCAAAGCATTATCATTATTCTGGATCAAATATCTCAAGTCAGTGGTGCAGCGGAAATGCACAGAAAAATGGAAGAGCTCCTAAACTGAGTGTGAGAGAAATTGTGTGCTTGGAAAGCCTCCCTGTCTGTGGTGCCATAGAGATGGTAACGCTGGAGTAAAATATTGCCCTAAAAGAAGCATTACTGTGGAATAATAACAGCATGTGAGAGAATATTTCAAGAAATAGGTTCAGCTTGAAAATCACCCCTCAGTCTACTTATTTTTCTTATTCATGCCAGAAGTAACAGTTCACTATACTTAAAAATTGCTCTACTTGGAACGTACCTATTTCTTGGGTGCTGGGAGTAGTCACATTCCCTCTTGCCCTATATATTTGCTGGCCTTTCTTCTGGGGTGGTAAGTACCAAGCCTAAGTGATTAGAAGGCCATGCTGCCCTGGCTACACAGTCTGTGCCTCCAGAGGACAAGGTAGAGCAGAGAGCTAACCGACAACTCCCCAAAATTTTTTTGATTTCAAGTTAATTATGATTCTTCCAACATCTTCATATTAATATTTGTGGTAGATATTGCACAAAACCACGTTGCTCATCTGCAGATCCTACACAACCTTTTGTTTCCTTAGGATTTATCTCTCTCCTGAAATATTTCCCTGCAAACACACCTCCTGCCCCAGTTAACTTTATAAAAAAGAATAGGTTTGGGGGTTTTTAAGGGGTGAGGCAATCACAGTATATTTCCCCAAAATTAGATTGTTGTCATATCTGTGGATCAGTGAATTATAAATTAAATGATTGATTCAACTTTGGGTTTCATTTTCAGAGATATCACTTACTGGTGGGACTATTAATGACATTCAAATAACTTGCAGAATTTCCAGGATTCTTCTGTCAACCTATCACATGGACAGACCTATTTTAGTCTGGCCTGTCCTAAAGCATAGCCAGCTGCTGTGGCTGTCTTGCAGGGTAAGGACAAAGCACCTTCCTATTCGTCTCCCAAGGTCAGTACAATAACAAACACATTTTATGTCTGATAGTAAAAAGCATTTATCAGTGCAAGTTTTGCGTTCTGTAAACGGTGACAGATTTCACAAGATGAACACTCTGGATTTAGAGAAGGCTGTGCTTCAGATACATGGTGCTTTGTATGTATCATGAATACATACATGATCTATTTCACTGTCTAAAAATAGCAGTAAAACAACCTTTTGATGTTTATTATGCACCACAGTGGTTTAGGACAAAGCAAAAAACCAAGATTTTAGCATATAACCCGGCAAATTCAGTTGGAAAGGAAGAAATTAATGTGGAATGACTTGTCATAGTGTGTTTACTATAGAAATTTATGCCAGCTCAGAAGTTAGCCCTTCTAACCCCCAGCAGCAGCAGTAGCAGCAGCTTAAATTGGGCCATGGGAATCTCACAGAGTAGGAGGATATTTGAGTTTCCCTGAGGCTCAGAGTCCTGCCCTGAAGAAAACCTCACATATTGTTGTCTCAAAGAAAAAAGATAATTGTAGTGTGCTTGGGTATTAACTTGCACAGTATCAGGTCCAGCTCTGCGGTTTGTGTTGACATGCAGAAGTACCTGTGTCATCCTGTGCATGACATATCTGCTCCCCTCTGCCTGACAGTGTTTGCTTGTCCCTCTTCATCCTACCTACAAAGTCACAAGTACTATGTTTTATTTATCACAGACTTGGAACTTTTTCCTAATGACCTCATTTTTCTAAAAGAGATAAAGATGGGGCAGTGCAGAGGACATTTGCCCCGTATCATAGTTCATACCTTCTGAAAAAATCAGCTTCCCTGAAGACTCACTCACTCTTTGATGAACTGGGGATGGAAGAACTACTCTGTGCTAAAAGGGCCAGTGAAATTTCTAACAATCCATTGTTGTTTATGCCTTTGCCTGTGTTTCACACAGTAGTGAGAAATGAACTCTGTTTTACCAGCAGGGAACCCTAGAACTGGCCTCTTTAATTGGCTTTTATTCTTGTTCTTTAATTTTCCTTGGATACATCCTGCCCTGGTACTAGCCCATCCTGTTGGTGTGATATCCAATGGGGACAGAGCACAGGGCCCTGGCCATTGCAGCCCCAGACTGCAGCTGAGCTGTACAGCTGTTGGGTACTATACAGAGCAGCAAGGGTCATAAGGGGCTTGGTTTACTTCCCCTCCAAACACCACTGGCTAAAAGAAAACCAGACACAAACGCCTGTTGCAAAGGCCTCTTGTCTCTCAATTCTGCTCATTTAATGATTCTTTTTGGCTGTTCCTTACCTTCCTGTGAATATTCATCTTTAGAAGTAAAGCACCATGGAAGGGGCCTTCGATACAAGGCTCCCTCCGGCTGCTGCTCCTGCTGAAATAAAGAGATTGCAAGAAGCAAGAATCTGAATGAAGGACAAACGTCACATATGCTGTGTGCTATGGAGGACAAATGCTGCATACAAAATATGTTTAATTGCTGAGTTAATTATCCCACTAAAGTCTAAATGTTGTTTTTTGGCACTCCCCCCCTCCTTAGTTGTTTAATTTTATCAGTTAGAAAATAAAAAATCAATGTCATGAAAAACATAATTATATTCCTACTAATCTGGAGTGTTTTCTCATTTGAGTACTGCAGTCTGATGCATTTTATCACTTTCCATCAGATTATAGCAGTGGAAATTGCCAGCTAAAAGCTATGGCTTTAGAGCAAAAAGGGGGAAGAAGCAAACCCGCCCCAAAGCCATGTGCCTTGCCAATCAAATCTTATTCCTAATGACAAAGCTCCTGCGATTTCCTTTTTGACAATACATGAATAGCTAGTGAATAATTGGTTCAACAGGAGCTTCATCAAAGTCCAAGAGAGAAAGCAGGATATTTCATGTGAATAATTTGGAATGATTGGTAAAGATGAGGCATTATTATAGGGTTGCCTTCTGCTCCACAGTCACAAATATGCAGCCTCTTCCTTGTCGAAGTATGAAAACATTTTGTAAATAGTTTAGCTACTCCCAAGAGGTGGATGATCCTGCTACTTAGTGAAATGACTTTTTGGTTGTTACTGTTTATGGATTAAATGCATCCATCCTTTACACAAATGGAAAGTAATTGAGCTTTGGCCGGGGAGCCCAGCTGTGGACATCCACCCGCTCCCAGCTTGAACAGGTTTTGGTGTAAGCTTTGGGTGTTTCTCCTCCACAACTGCAGCACAAAGGGTAGTGACAGTGACCCACAGAAACCCAGACCCTGTGACTCCGTGCCCTGGCTCACCCCACCACTCTGCTGCACTCTCTGCCACCCAGTCTGGAACGGACAGCACACACAGGTACGTGCATCAGGCCATCCTCAATGGCTCTGCCACTACAGCCTTCCTGGTGGGCAAAAACAGTATGGAAGGCTCAGCCTGGTCAGCAGAGTGAGCGCTGCCTGTGAGAGTGGCCGTGAGTCCACGTCAGACACCCACCTCGCTGTGAACTGCTCACCCTCCCAGCACTCTTACCCTGACCACACGTAGCAGGGCAGTGCAGGACAGCAGGGTCCTGCCAGTGAACCACATGGACACTCACAGCACCCTCCTGTCAGGAAAAAGCAAAAGGAGCACAGATAAACTTGAGATTTCAGGGAATGACCAGGCCCTGGGACTGGGAGCTGACACCCTATAAACAAGCTCTTTTTTGAATTGCGTATCTGGGCTCCTCCTCCATGATGAGAGCCCAGTCTTGACAGCACCAAGGACTACAACCAATTAACCTTGTGGCCTTGCTTTGGATTTCATACGCCCCTAAGTTTGCCATATGGCATCCTAAACTCTACATATACCTCAGATTTTAACAAAACCCCCTTTTTTTAAAGAAAGGGCCAATTAATTTCTTCACCCTCCAATAACAGATGCTTCACTTCAATGAAAAATCTTTCAGTGATGCTGGCAGCCCCTAAACTGAGTTGCCTGACTCCAGCCATCCTGGATGGAAGTGAGCTCAGCAGTAGGGCAGCCACCTCTTAGTCTGTACCCCTGAGGACAATGAATCCTCTGGTACGTCCTCTCAAGACATCACCTGAAAAGCTTTAAAACAGTCAGTGAATGCATTAAAATATCACTTTAAAGATAACCTCATAAGGTCATTCAGTCTTGAGGCAGTGCTTTGTTAGTGATGCACAGTGTCGGAGTGTAGGAGTTCAGAGCTTCTTACTGTCTGTTGAGTCTTTTTTAGGTCGAGTTGAAGAGGGCCTTGAGAAGAACCAGTAAGGCTCTAAGTGCCTCCAAGGAAACAAACCCACATCCCAGCTGGCCCCTTTCCTAAGAGGTTCAACAGGCTGTGCCACAGTAGGGCCATGGTGTAAAGACGGGTCTCGAGGAGAGCATATTGCATGAGCATCTGGTGAGGGTGTCCGTGTATGTGCCAGTGGACACACATGCCCTCCTGCTCTGGCCTCTGCCTGTTTTGACAGGAGCCAAAAATCAGGGAATTGATTTTTCACCCAGTGTCCCCACTACAGTGCAGCACAGTTATGCTAATGTACAGAGACATACGCTACCTGCCAGAATCTGGTTAATTCCTGCCAAATTCATGACTGTAATAAATAACAACAGCAATGTTGAACATGATCCTACTCCTCTAGGCAGTGAATAAAACAGCCTTCCCAAATCAGAGGCTGTGGCCCAATGTCAAGTGGCTGCAACCCAGCCAACTCAGAGCAGATGAGGAGGCTACATATACCAGAGGAGATTCACTGCAGGATGCCTTATAGAGGGAGAAGCAAGTTCCATTTGCTATGAATCCTCATTTGCATGGACAACAGCTAATCTGACCTCTCCCTTTGCCATGCTAAGGCTCCTCACCTCACCTGTGCTTCAAATGTGGAGCACCACACTACCCCTGCAGGACTAAGAATCTGCAGAGTCTCGAGCTTTGGCAGACCATTCTCTGCAGTTTCTGAATTTAAAATCAATGCCCATGTTCATTTTCATATCCTTGCAGCCTACTTTTTAAAACATTTACCCCATCTCTTTCTCTTTTCACAGGTCTTCAGGTGGCTGGTCAGCCAAGTGTGTATTGCTGGCATTAAATAGCCCTGTCTGAGAGATGAGAACTAATAACACCAGAAACCTGAAAAACATCAACAAACTTAGGACATGCAGCAACAGTGAGTGGGATTTCTGTGAACAGTTTGGCCGTTTATTAACAAAAAGAAAATATTTGTCATCACTTTTCCCCAGAATGTTTTTACAATGGCAGCTGCTACCTGAGCTGGTATTTGGGTTGCTGAGCAAGTGAGCAGCATCCTAAGGAAATAAACACACAGGCAGGTGTGCAGCCATGCTCATTTGATGCTTTTTGAGGGCAGAAGAAGGGTGATGTAATTAGCAGACACATGTTTAAATTTTTAATTAAGAGTTTTAATGGATTATTCACTGCCTACCAGAACACACATGCTCTTACTTTCTCACTGTTTCAGGCTGGGTTCCTAAGGAAACCAGGCTTAGTCAGTCATGCTGCTTGCCTGCCAGCCAGCCTTCCTTCCTAATCAGTGTTGAACTCTTCAGGGTTCATGGCAGGCAAACACCACTTTTGTGGTAAAATCATGACTGCATCACAACACAGTGGCAGGAAAAGGTCTAAGCAGCTGCTGCAGGAGTTTAGCAGTAGGCACAAATAAACTTCTTCCAGGAACAGTTCTGAGTCTCCAGCAAAATCAGCTGTGAGGGAAAAAGGCATGAGAGAAAAGAACAGGAAGAAGAGAAGAGGATCCTGACATGTTGACCAGAGCCTCCGCAGACTCCCTCTGACTTACTGTTCAAAGAGGATTTTTTATATATTTTTTTAGTCTCATGCCACTTGCTGGTGCTGTGATATTCTTTATGATGCCTATGTGATACGAGCTGCAATGTTGATATGAAGGGTACAAAACTGAAAGATCCATTGGACTCCAAGAGCTGTGCCACTGCTCACACAAGTTATTTTCTTCTGCTTGTGAATTCATGGCATTTATTTCCAGGATGTCTCTATACTTTGGCTTTAGAAAGGCTGGAGGACTAAGAAAGCATTCCCAAAGTTTTAGCTCTGTCTTCTTATCCCTCAAAGAGTGGAAACAATGTAAGACTTAATTTTCCTCCTTCCATAGTTCAGTAGTGTAAGTGATGCATTTGTTTCCTGGATGAATCCACCATTTCTGCTCTTCTATGAAGGCAAATGGGTTAATGTTTTTGCTGAGATCATCAGTCTTTAAAAGCTCTGGACATTTTGAGAGGAACAGCCTATCAGGGAGCAGCAGAGCTAGCTCTCTGCAAGGGAAGGTGAGCTGGAAGCTGAGCAGGGCAGGAATCTCACCAGCCTCCAAGTGAGCCAAGCAAGGCATGTCCAGTGAGGGGAACAAGGATGAGGCACAGCCCAGTGAACACCAGGCAGATTCATGGTGATAAGGCAGGTCTGGGATCAGGCCGGGAAGCAGCTGCAGAGCACGGTCTGTATGTATGGCCAGACTTTGCAAATGCAGATCTGGGAAGGGCTCTCCCCATGTGCGTGAGCCCTTTCAGCCTGAGCAGTGGATTTTTTAGGTGAGGCACAGCATGCACAGAACTGGCCCCACCGTTTAAGTCTTAAGGTCCATTTGCCACAGCCGAGCGAGCTTGGACGGTGACAGGGAAGTCCTCGGGACTGTCACAGCACCCGGTACTGACCGGGGCTGACCCTGTTCAACATCCGAGATCTGATGGGATGGGATGGCAGGGAAGCTTGAACTGCCAGAGGATGGTCCCACAGGTCCTTGGGATTCGGAGTCCAGAGTGCTGTCCATTACACCACGGGACTACCCCAGGGCCAGGTCTAGGTCTGGAGCAAAGGGCCCAGAGCCAGCGCCAGGCATGGCTGTAACCCAGCAGGAGCTTTAGCTCAGGTGGGGCCCAGTGGAAGGGGTTTGGCTTAAAAGCGGCTCCCACAGGAAGTGGTATCAGCCAGCAGAGGAGATGGGGCAGCTCTCAGCCCTGCTGGCTCCAGGGCCCAGACAGTCAAACAGCCGGGAGGGGACGTGCTCTCAAGGCCCTTAGACGGGGCCTTCATCTCTCTGTGTTTGCCCTTGCTGAAGCTTGGAATGAGTCAGAAAGTTGCTATGTGATGTGGAATGGTCACTGATGGCTTAAAACCCCTTAATCTTCCCTTTTGGATTTAGACGTGCCAGGTATAACTGCTGCTTGTTGTCTGGTGGTCCAGCAAATGGTTTTCCCAAACCGATGGGGTATGAGGAAATCATGAGGCTACTCGGCACCTGCTGGTGAACATTCTGGTGGATATGGGATGGAGAGGACCCTGTCCTTAAGCACAATGTGAGATGGATGACCATCTGGGAAGTCCAAGGTGCAGAGTCATAAATATTAAAGCAGAGAAGCTGAACAGCCAGAAATGAAGCACATTGTTACAGACAAATAAAACACCAAGCTCTTTCTGTGCATGCAGGTTAAGTGGAAAAGTAATTTCCCTTCACCCAGGCAGTCCTTGTGCTTTCAGGGCTACACAAACTCACCTGGCAGCTGGACTGGGGTCTTACCTGGGATCTGAGCTCTCAGCCAGTCCCAGCACAGCGTAAAAAATAAATGAATGTTGCAAAGCAAACTGCCAGGGAACTCCTAGTGCCAAACTACAAGAAGATTCTTGTCCCATAATTGGGATCTGCATATTTGTCTTGATTGTTTTGATTGTTTTGCTGCAAAATACTTCACTGAAACTACAAAGGATATATTTGACACCTATTGCTGACAGGCTTTTCTACACCATTCACCAAAGCAATGTTTTGTGTGCCTTCTGTTCCATTTGCTACATGAATTATCCATGCATCAACACAATTTACAATCACTTTCATTTTTATTACTGTTGCACTCTCAGTTCATGGGTAACTTTGTTTATTAATTCCTTCCCACCAATTTGCCTGAAGGTGATGCTTCGTTCTGCACCAGCACTGTCCTGGCAAACCACATCCTGCTTCTCAGGAGGAGGTCCGTGCTGTTATCTCCATTCCCAGGATGGCCTAGGGAGGGATGAGCAGTTGTACTGGGCTGTGCGTTTCTATTGGAGGTTCTGCTTAAATCTCAGGGCACAACACATGCCTAAAGGTCTCTCCCACACTGGTATCTCCGTCAGAGCTGCTGTTTGAAGGGATGTGGTGAGTCTTTTGTTCAGACTCAGCACCTGTTGCAAAAGATGCATTTACTCTGCAGTCAAACAAGACCCAGCCTGAATCTGGTCAGAGAAACAACTGTAGAGCCTTAGGATCTCTCCCCGCTCGCCCAAGCCTTTTTTGTAGATAAAGCAGTGAAAACAAATGTTGTAGGAGCAGAAACAATTAGTAAGTAAGGTCCCGTGGGAAAATGTTTTTGCAGGTGCTGGGGCTCATCAGTGCTGGTCACTTTTTAAAGTGCTGGTCATCTCCTAAGGGCACAGGAGCAGCAATTCCCAAATGTCGGAAGTCAAGGTGGCAAGACAGAAGCCCAGCTTGGCTAAACAGGAATCTTTTCTGGAAAATAAGGCAAAAAAGAAAGGTGCATGCCCAGTGGAAGAAAGGTCAAATGACATGGGAAGAATTCAGAGATGCTGCTTGACAGTGTAGGGACAAAATTTGTGTGGACAAAGGTCAGCTGAAGCTGCCAGAAATGTGGGGGACAATAAAAAGAGTTTTTTCAAATGCATTAATGGCCATAGGCAGTATTGAAATATTGTTGGCCTGTTACAGGATGGGGATGGTCACCACATAAACAGGGACAGAGACAAGGCAGAGGTGTTTAACATTTTCTTTGCCTCTGTCTTCAGCATGGATCATGGAGCAAGGGTGTCTCAGTGCCCTGAGATGGAGGGCCGTGACTGTGAGAAAGATCAACTCCCAATCAGCCCTGAAACTGTGTGGGATCTGCTGCTCCAGCTGCATCCCTACAAATCTATGGGGCCTGATGGGATTCACCCCAGAATCCTCAAAGAGCTGCTGATGTCTGCAAAAAAAAAAAAAAAACAAACCTCACAAAACCTCTCTCAATGACTTTTGAGTGGTCTTGGGAATCCGGAGCAGTCCCAGCTGAGTGGAAGCTGGCAAATATTTGTCATGATTTTCAAGAAGGGCAAGGAGGACACCGGAAACTACAGGTCTGTCAGTCTCATTTCAGAGCCTGGTAAAGTTACAGGGAAGATTATTCTGGGAAGTATTGAAAAACACCTGAACAAAATTGGTCACAGCCAGCACAACTTCATGAGAGGAAAGTCCTACTTATCAAACCTGATTTTCTTTTATGACATGGTAACCTACCTAGCCGATCAATGGAAGCCAGTTGATGTAATCTTTTTGGATTTCAGTAAAGCTGCCAATACTCTCTCTCACAGGATCAATCCTTCAGGACAAAATGTCCAGCCCACAGCTGGATAAACACATCATATGGTGGGTGAGCAATTGGCTCACGGGTCAAGCACAGAGGGTAATAGTGAATGAGGTGACACCAGACTGGTGACCTGTCACTAGAGGGGCTCCACAGGGCTCCATCTTTGGCCCTGTGCTCTTCAACATCTTCATACATGACTGGGACACAGGACTGGAAGGGATACTGAGCTGTGACACAAAACTAGGAGGAGCTGTGACTCCCTCAAAGGCAGGGAAGCTCTGCAGAGAGACCGTGACAGGTTAGAGAGCTGGGCAATCACCAACCATATGAAGTTCAACAAGGGGAAGTGCCGGATTCTGCACGTGGGATGGGACAACCCTGGATGTTCATACAGACTGGAGAATGAGAGGCTGGAAAGCAGTGCTGCAAAAAGGGACCTGGGGGTCTTGGTCAAGGGGAGGTTGAATATGAGCCAGCAGTGCCATGGCAGCCAGGAGGGCCAACTGTGTCCTGGGGGGCATCAGGCACAGCATCGCCAGCCGGGCAAGGGAGGGGATTGTCCCACTCTGCTCTGCACTGGGATGGCCAGGGCTAAGGGCTGGACTAGATGATTCCTGGGGTCCCTTCCAATTCAGCATATTCTGTGATTCTGACTCTCTTCTCAACTTAGAAATTACAAATTTGGATTTTAAACTTGTTTCTGCACTTTTTTGCTGGTAATTGGCTTTGCTTAGATCACTCACATTATTTTAATAGGCTATATATAAACCATATAACATATTATTGCACTAAAAATACATATGTACATGCATGTATGAGCATGTATCAGTTATAGAGATATGAAGTCATTTGGGTTTTAATATAAAAGTTGTCTTCTTAGATTTTTCAGTGTGGTGCCAGCTTTTCAAGGTCCTGGCTTTTAATTATATTAATTTAGGAATAAAGGTGTGTTAGGCTTATGGAAGAATTTTAAGGCATAAATGCAAAATGCAACTTAGAAATAAAAATTTTAAAAAAACCTCAAACCAAACAAAACCAAAAACCCCACCAAACTCAGAAGTCAGCAGCTGATAAGAAAAAATCACCCTTCCAGGCTGACTTTCTACAGGAGAACATATATCAAGGGTTGAAGAGAAAGAGAATAGGAATATTTGGCTGGACTTGAGGCTGGTTCTAATAATAATTCTTCAAAAAGAATCAAAAGGCAATGGATATTGTAAAAAGTCCTGAAAGAATGTGGATGAGTTTTCCAGTGAGCATCCCAAAAACTGTAAATGACACAGGCCCTTTAATTTAACCTTATTTAATAATAATCAACACAGCACTTCCATGGAGTATTGCCTCCATGGGAACTGCTCCCATAGTCAGATATTTGCAGTGGCATTTTTGTGCATGGCAAACTCTTGCAAAATGTAAGGTTTTCTTTTCCCTGGCAGTGCAATATGCAAATACACTCCACTGATGCAAAACTGAGCCCACTTAGTGCAGCTTATCATACTGAAATAGCCTCATCAGTGCAAACACCCAGCATCCTCTTACCCAAGCTGTAATAAGATCTCAATGACATATACACAGGTTTGTAGGATCAGGTTATTATTTGTGTAACATTAAAGTCCTGCTCTATCTGGCAGGCAAATGTATGGCACTCTTCATGGCATTTATTTATAAAGAAAACTTGAAGATACTGTGCATTTCAACATCAGACCATATAAGCATTAATGACCCTGACCAGATGCACCTGGAGCCTCCCCCCCACCCCACCCCACCCCACCCCTGCCCGGGAACCCCCGGCCAGCTCAGCCCTGGGCTATGTAGTTGGAGTACTGGTTTCCAGCTCAGCTGCAGCCACACCTGTGCCTGGCCATGGGCCCTGTTTATCCAGCCCAGAGCCCATGGCCTGGCACACACCATGGACCTGCCTGCTTGTCACCAGACCTAATACAGATCCTGCCAGGCTTGCCCTCAGACCTGTCTCATCACCATAAACTTGCCTGGTGAGTCTGACTTTTGGTTAAACTGGGTCTTAATCTTGGGGTCTGTCCTTCCCTGCTCCCTCACTGCCAGTCCTGTGATCCCCTTTGGCTCCTGGGCTGCAGGGAGCAACAGACCCCTTCTGCCTCCTGACATGGCATTGTCGTCTCAGTGTGTGTGCCCAGGCACGAGAGCATGAAATTAAGGGTTGAGTTACAAAGTCAAGAAACTTGTTAATAATAGAATCTGTGTCTCAACACCCATGCCACCATTAGGATGGGCCACATGAAAAATTTTTCTCTAGTGTGTCTCAGACCCTGCTTCACCAGTATGAAACACAAATCATGAATTAATTAGACACAATTCAGTTGCACGATCATAAAATTGTTTGGTTTTTTTTTCTTGAATGGATGTAACTCATCTGTTTCTGTCACAAATGCTCAAATTTGTCTCTGAGTTGGACTTGGGGCCTCCTGAGTTTCAGATTCTCCCTCATTAGAGACTTTAAAAATTAAAATTTTAAAACACATGTCATTATGAGAACCTCAGACTTTTTAAAATCTGTCTAGCCATAGGAAATAATAATTCTGCCTTCTTAAGTACAGCCATTAGGCTCCCCATGTAACAGAGAGGCCTTGTACCTGGAACAGTTGACAGGCTAGGTCTGCCCAGCACTGCAGCAGAGGACTAGGGAGCACAGAAGCAGAACCACAGGCTGGAGGCAGAAGTCCTGAGGAACCTGCCAGCTCCAGCTCTTACTCAGTTCTGATGCCATTCAGCTGAGCAGCACTTCACACGTAGCCTTGCAATGACTGCTCTGCTCCATTGTAATTCATCATAGCGGAAGAAGACAGACTTTTGTCCCTAGCAAACACCTGTCTTGAAGTATGTGTACAGTATGGAGTGCAAATTTTCTGGACTAGTGCTAAAGAAACCTTTATTGGGGGATTCTGGTAGGTAGTGGTGCCTCTTGATCTGTATGGGGAATGGTTTTATTTTTGCACTTCGTATTTTGTGAATGATCTTAAAAAAAATGCTGTACCAAGCCTCAACAGTTCATAAAGTAGTGTTGAAAAATGTAAGATGCTGCTGAAACCAACTGTTGCATCAATCCACATAGATCATGCAATGTCTAAAAGCTTCTTTCCCCACAACCTGAAGGAGATTAATTTAAAAACCAAACAAACACACATGCCCTCATCCCTGCAGCTCCCCCAAGATCAACACGTAGTCATTCAACTCAAGCAGTCAGTCCTGCCTGTAAAGAACAACATACATTATTGCTGGACTCATGATGGAGATCACAGTGGTGTCAGTTCTCAAATAAAGAGAAATAAAGGTTCGTGTTCCTGTCCCAAGAGAAGGCAATTGGCTTTGAAGGGTTGTCAATCTAGAAATTTCAAACACAAACATGTACATGTGCCAGCAAAGTCAGTCTTCTGAATGTATGAATAACCTTTCTCCAGGCTGGATAGTGTAGCACGAAACACTCTGAATGGCAGCCTTTTGCACAACTGAATGTGGTGCTGTTCGTTTGAATCTTTCAGTTAAAAAGTATTTCAAAACAGAAAGATAAGTGACTACATGTTGCTTAATTGGCTACTAGTGAGGAATATGGAAATTGCTTCCCAAGATAACCATTCACACTAAACACTAATAAAGGAGAAGAACTGATTTAGGACTATAATTAAGGTTGCAATGGCTTGAAACACAGTAGAGAAAGATTTAGACTGAGCATTGAGAAAAAATACTGGAGAACTGCAAGGTGTTTATTCTGTTAAATGTTAGGGAGTTATTGAGGGAACCTCCACCCAGGTCACTTTAAAGTAGCTCACTGGGAAATGGGCACAACTGAGTTATACATTGTTCTGGACCTTCATTTGCACATCATCTTTAAATTTAAGTTCTAAAGAACACATTTTAAGGAGCAGACCTGCTGAAAGAAGGTAATTTGGCAGGCTTTCCTCATTTGGATCTATGTTCTCTGCTTCCTCTCTATGACCCTATACTTGGAACATTTATGGAACTAAATCATCAACCCAAAGCCCTTTCCTCCTACCTTCTCTGTAAAAGGAGGAAAAAACTTCAAAGAAATTATGAAGAGAGTTTTAACTAGATAAAATCCAGGAAATTTCAAATGGAAGAAGGCCCTTCTGTTTAAACAGTGGTTAATGCTGTTACTGATTAGAATCACAGTCGTGCCTAGATGTCTTAGCTGAGACTGGGGGTAGGGGATAATGTCACTGTCTTTATACTCCAGAGTAAAAACAACAGCCAGAGGAGGTATTACTGTATCTGTATAACAGAAGATGAAACTCTGGGAGTTTAAGTGACTGACTGATAGGCAGTCTGTAATGAAGATAGAAAATTAAGCCAAAGCTTCTGAGATTTAGTTTGGTGCTTTATTCCACACTCCTTCCCTCTGCTAGGGAGCTTTGTTAAGGTAGGTCTTCAAGAAGTGTTACTGTTATTTGGCCAGTACATTGCTGCCTTTGCAAAGTGGGAACTACAGCGTTTGGATCAGATGAGCTTTGTGGCATGAATTGGAGCCAGTTAACGTAGCTGGCTGTGGGTTAATTCCTTATGAAATGAGATTGTTGTTCATGTGTGTCATGCAACTGCACTCGAGAGACCTGATTTTGATTGCTTGCATTACCAGCTGGGGAGTCAGAAGTTTGCAATTGTAGAAGCAAAAGGAGAAATGTAATTTCCTGGACTTATATATGATTTTTTAAAAGCAATTATCCAATGTCTATAGAGTCAACATGTAAACTCAGTGTTAATTCTTTTCTAAGAGGTTAATTGTTATAAGAAAAAAGCTCATATGCAGCAATTGAAATGGAGTGGGTTCATGAGTACATTCAGAGCCCTCCTCCCAAGATGAACATCTTCTCTCTAATAATCCTCAGCATTTATACAGACAGGAGCATTTCTGAGCTCCATGTCTCCTTCACCAAGAGACAGGTTAATAATATCTTTCCTATTTAGCAAACAAGAAAACTGTAGCAAGGAGCTTTGAGCAAGTCTAGAGACAGTGCCATGCCTTTAAAATTCAAAAGATCCTGGTGCCCACTGTTGCGTTTATCTCTTCACCCATATTATTTTCCATTAGCCCTTTGTCTCTGATAGTTCTGGAAAGCTGGATTTGAAGCCAAGGAAAGATTGAAAAAAAAAAAATAAAGAAGACAAGTGAAACTCAGAAAGAAACAAAGGATTAGTGAGCTGAGTGGGCAAAGGGATGTAAACAAGAATGCTCTTCTGGAAGTTTCTGGGGTTTAGGAATATGTTGTTATTGTGTAAAATTTCTCTGTGAAGATGTCACTGCTATTTACAAATAGCAATGATTTATTTTTACAGAATCCTTCTGCAGAAGATAAATAAAAAGGGCTTGTTTACTGTCCTTTCTGAAATGTAGGTATTCATTTTTCCTGGATCTAAAACAGATGGAATTATTTTTCTTATATTACAGAAAATTCTCCATTTACAGATAAGTGTTCAAATACATTTATGTTTTCACTTTAACCAAAGTACAGTGTTGAATTAAAATGTCAACATTTGCTAATAATAAACATAGTTTATTGTGAGTGCTCATTGTTTGAGATGCTGCCTGAATTAATAAAGAGAACCTCTGGTTCCACAAGGTTACAATCCAAATGATAATTCAAATTTTACCACACCCAATTCTTAGTATAGGAAAAAACTGTAGTATGACAGATGATTTGATAATATCTAAAAAAAAAAAAAAAGCGCCAGCAAACCCCCAAAACAGAAAATGTATATGTCCAATGCAAATAATTTCCCATTTGCTTATTCAGTTTTACTACTAATTGAATGGTCTCCTATGTGTCTTGGCATTTGCAATGACAACATTTGTGAGAAAGTTAGTTTTATGATGTAATGTGGAAATTTATTACATATATTTGTAGATTCCTTTTCTGTTAGGTAGTTTGGTATTTGCTTTCTTTTTTATTCTTTTATGTATCACTTGCTTCCCAGAAAGAGCACTGAGGCCACAAATGAGCTCTTTATTTAACTTTAAATTATTTTAATTTAGTCCAGAGTTTTCAAAGATTAATTATTTGGTGTGCTCTACTTCAGATTGCTTCATTTGCAGGAAATTAATGTTCAGCATTACTTGGAAGTGAAGGAAAAGGAACAGATAATTTATAAAAGCCTGTCATTAATACCATATACATATTTTTCTATTTCTAATGACTGGGATTTTAAATCAACCATACAACATTAAGCCCAAACATGCAAACACTTAAGGTATGATAGTGAGCTCCTCAGCCAATGGAAACCTTTCACTGGGTTTAAAAGATGAAGGGTTATTCCCTGAAGCAGGTGTATAACTTCACAAGTGCACATGTGAGTATCCCCACCAAAAACTTCGAGACTAGTCAGTTGCAGTCACACACCCTGCTCAGCCCCCAGCAAAGCTGAGTGAGGACTGACTAACGGTCTTGGTACCGCCCTTCTCCTCTCCCCAGACTATCTGTTCAGACATAATTACATCTGTAATCACTCCCTAACCCGATACACTTTAGCTTATACACTTTTAATGGCAGGTCATTTCTAGGACATCTGAAAGTTCTTTGCACCTTTCGTGTAAGCAAGCGACAATCCAGGGGATGACTCACTGGACTAAGCATCCAGCTCCTGGCGAAAAACAGTAAGAGTTGATTAACCCCCAGCTGAGTTTTTGAAAATATCCAACTTTGCTCTTAGGCCACCCTTCAGCTCAAGTTAATGCATAGAAAATGCTACGAGTTGCAGTGGAGCAGAATATTCATCTTAGTTGTTAGCTCAGGCAGCATGATATCTCACTTAGCAGCAATAAGCTGTGTTAAAAAAAAAATAAATAAATCT
>JAWWEV010000169.1:14394550-14416863 GCA_035583235.1 Hafferia zeledoni | reverse complement strand
GGGGCGAAACAAAATGGCGGCGTAGGTGCGCCGAGCCGCGCGCGGCGGCGGCGGGGCGGGCAGCGCGGAGCGGGGCGGGCGGCCCGGCGCGGCCCGGCGGAGCTGCCGGCAGCAGGGGGAGCCGCTGCGGCGCCCGGAGGAGGCTCCTCCCCCCGCCGAGGTGAGTGAGCGGTACCGGGGGGGGGCTCACCTGCCTCCCGCGGGGCCGCCGCCCCCGGTGCGCGTGTCCGTGTCCGTGTCCGTGTCCGTGTCCGCGCCGCCTCGCCCCCTCCCGGCCGTGCTGCCCGGCGGGGTCGCCGTGCCCCGGGGAGCGCAGCCGGCCGGCTGGAGGGTCCTGCCTGCGGGATGGCAGACCCGGAGCGGGGCCGGCAGGGCTCGGCAGGCAGCCGCGGCTCGGCCCCTGTCAGAGGCAGCAATGCCTTGGCCCCGGATCCCGGCGGTGCGCATCGCCCTGGCCGGGGTGTACGGCAAAGCCCTTAAGCTGGGGAGGGGAATGGCCCAGCCTGTAATGCCACGTTTGGGAACTGATGTTCTCACTGTATGTTCCTTGCCGGGACCTCATCTTTCGCAGTTTGTCACTTGGAAATAACCCTCTCCGCAAAGAGCAGATTGATACCCATCCCCTTCTGTTTAAAATCACCGTCCCAAGAAGAAATGTTTTCAGTGAAACCCTCTTTCTAGGTGAACTGCTGGCAGGGAGTATCACCTTCCTGCATTCCTTGATGTTCTCCTGTACCGCATTTTAAAGTGCTTAGAACTTCAGTGGGAGAGGGTGGGAAGGGTGAGTTTGGTGCCATGTGCTGATGCTGTTCCCTCCAGTGGCGCTTGCTGCTGTCATGTTGTGAAATGACAAACCAGCTCGTGGGGTATCAGAGCACGAGCACTTCGTCACTTCTGTTCACATGTGCCGCTCTCCTCTCCACACCCCCAGGTCTTTGGTGTAGTTTTGAAGTTACTGTAATGTCTCCACATCTGTCTCTTTAAAGCCTGTGCAAGTGTCATTGCCCTTCCTTGTTATTATTGGATACTGTTGTGTAAAGAATAATACAATAGCTGGCTTTGATCTGAGTAATCTTAAGAGTGACATGTGTCCTGCGAGTCCTTGCCAGGATCTGCTTTCTCCCCATCTCTTTGTAGGTGCGTGGATTTTGCAATGGTGAAACAACTGTCTTGCCTGTTTGGGGCCATTAATTGAGATGGGGTAATGAGGGGAGGGATACAGAATTGATTAGCTGCAAAATTCTAAGTAATGGCATGGAGGAAAGAAAAATGGCAAAAGTGGAATGCAATGGCAGTCTTCTCTTCTTCCTCCTCCTCTGCTGCAATCCTTACCTGACCCTGATGCTGCAGCAGAGAGCCGGCCTGCTGCTGCTTCTCCCGAGTGTGTGCAGAGCAGGTGGGAGGGAGCAGAAGGAAATTGTGCTGCACGGGTCACCCTCAGGTTGCACAAGGTGCTGTCCTCTTCCCCCGCCTTTTATTTTTTCTGGGTTTTTAAACCTGTGTTAACCTCATTTTTTAAAAAAGGTAACTCTGTTTGAATTTATAGCAGCAAAGCAGATATTTCATTATTTTGTCCATAAAGTTACTATAGCTTGTATTTTGTGATACCTGTGTAGTAACTTTGTTTTGTTGCTGGGAGAGAGAAGCGTAGCTTTTCTTGTGGCTGTTTTTCTGACTACACAGCTTGTTTTCACAATCTGGATCACTTGGAAGTGATTCCGGGTACTAGTTCAGGCCAAAAAAACACCTTATTAGAGGATTATAGGATTACTGATGACACCTGAGATTGTTCAGTCAGTGCCATTCCCTAGTTATAATCACCTGTGCAATAGGTGTGTGCTTAATGAAGGACATATTTGCATTCACTCTAAATCCCAAGCTGCAATTTTGCAACTTCTTTGTATTTATCTGATAATTTATGACCTGAGTACAGGGACAAGCCTTGACTGGAGATGGCTTTTAATGTTTTAAAGGTAATGTGTTTTATTTCACCATCTGAGTACAGTAGCAGACTTGTTACCAGTGTTCGTCAGTGCACTCAGACTTTCTCAAAAGCTTTTATTTTCAAAAGAATGTACCTATTATAGAATAGAAGCTGAAATATAAATTTTGTAGAAATGACTGTTGCCGTAACATTGGAAGTTGTCCTGTGCATTTAACAGGATGAAGAATCTAATCTGTGATTGGTTGGGTACTGTTGAGGGTTTGATTAAAAGTTAGTTAATTACAAGGGGAAGCAGACTAATAAATAGACATGAGTACCTGATAGAAATTTATAACCACTTCTTTAAAATGAGTATTTCCTCAAAATCTGTTTGGGTAATGATTACACTTTTTATATTAAAGGACACCTGTCCACCTTTTCAGGCTTATGGTAGAATTACATTTTAAACTTAGTAACTTGAGTGTAACTTTGAACTTCTGTGTGTCCTCTTATGTTCAATCTTGAAAGTTTGTTTCTAGAACATTTGTTTTGTCTTTATCCAGTTACTTGGAATGTAAATGTGTGTATTTCTGTACTGCCAATCTTGGATCAATCTGTCTTATCTTGATTTCTGAAAGACTTCTTTAATTTATAGCTCCCGGATCACTCACCTGAACTATTTTGCTGGGAAAGATTTTCATTAGTAAGAGGTTATTCTGAATTTTACATGTGGTAGTGTTTGTGGTATCAGTCATGGAGGTCGGGGTGCTCCGAGTCCATGTGCACTCCAAGTGACAGAGTAACAGAGGCTTTAGGTTGAGGCAAAACAATTAAAAACTTGGAGTGGATGTGCTCTGCATGATTTCACAAGGCAGAGTGAACTCACATTCTGTTGGAAGGTGTGAATTTAAGATGTCTTGATTTTTTTTTTTTTTCCTCCTGAACTACCCTGTCCTGTGTGTTGGAATCTCTGAGTTCCTGCTGGGACACTCTACTGGTGTTGATTTAGTAGGTGCTGTGAGGCAGGAGGTTGTATTACACCTTGGGAGTTTTAAGTAAATAAGTAAAAATTTAGTTCTGAGTGTATATGGCAGTGAAATTCCTGTACCAAGCAGCAGACTTGATGTGAAGATACAGGTTTGTGCGAACCTTTTGCCTCAGTCACTGGCCAATAAAAATTCCTGTGACCCACACGTTGCAGCATTTACACTGAAATGTTCATTGGTGTCCAGGTGCTCAGAACAGACCCTGTACTGTGTGTTCTGGAATTTAATGGAAGTGATGTGGTTGCTTGTATGAAATTTAATACAACAGGACTGCAGTAGAGTTAAAAATGAGGCAAATACATCTGACTCAGCAAATGCAGTGTTCAGCATTTAATTAAGTCGTGACTGTCTTAATGAAGACCCGCAGTAGAACAGCGTGAGTAAATAACTGCAAAGGTGTAGCTTTCTAGGAATCTGGGCTTTATATGTAGCTACAGAGAACTTCCCAAATCTACAGCCAGAATGTATAAAATAGTCTAAATGTGAGTGAGTCTTCATTATATAGAGAGTTCTGCTTTGTTGTGTTCATGTATTTTCAGTGTCAGGTTTGTGAGAGAATTTGTGGAATTCATAGCACCATGGAAACTCTTCTTTCCTATATTTGTCTGCATTTTGTAGCTACAGTGTTATTTTGGAATTATCTGAAAACAGTGAATATAAACAATTCTGTTAGGAAAAAAATGACTTTTGCTAGATGGAGTAAATTAAAATGTCTATTTACAGAACAAGTTATTGTTTGATTACAAATACTTGAAACACACAGAACTGTTATCAAATACAACTGGCACGAGTATGGTCTGGAAGAAACAGGATCCAATCTATGCACATCAATAGGGTTTGGTATGTGAGTCAGTTAAACAGTCAGGCCCTGCATTTGCATCAGGAATGTATCTCTTCAGTCTGGCAGTCATCTGAATTTTCATATTTATAAATCTGAAAATGTTTAAGCTTTAATCACGTTCAAGGAAGACAAATTCATGAAATGAATTGATTAATATTTTTACTATTTGTATACAGAAGAATGTTATATTCACCAGTAACCAGCTGCTCTTTTGTTGCTAATCCAGTTGTGTAGGTATAATAATGTGTGAAACATGATCTGGAGTTGATATTTAAAGACATTTTTGAGGCAGTAGAGGGAGGAGAAGGTATGGGTCCAAAAGTGGTGTTTTTGTACTCATTGTCTTCACAGTTGCACAGAAATCTTTTTAACAATTTGAAAATAATTTAGATTGCTGCATCAATTCAGTTTTCTCCCTATTTATAATTTAAACTTTTTTTCCAATTTTTGTACATGATTGAAATGCAAGATGACTCAAATACATGAATAAAGATTAGGTCCAAGGCATGTGTAATTATAGGTGATATTTTTATTTATAGGCTGTTTGCCATAGATTTTTAAATGTAGTTGCAGATTAACTTTTAGATTTTGCTGTAAAACTGATGCATCTTCTGCTTTACAAGATAACCCATTTATTGAGAATGAAAATTTCCCTCTTCTGTTTTTTGTTTTCCTTTGATTTGAAGTAATTATACAATCCCATTAATGTCTCCAAAATTTCTCACTCACATTTCATGACAGAAAAAAGTAATACTTCACAAATATTTGTTTATTCATTAGGCAGCTTCTGTCTCAGTTTAATTTGTGTGACTGTCTTTCAGGTTTCCTAAATAAGTTTCTGTAGCCACTGAATTTTCTATTGGAATGATGTATTCCATAATAAGTAAATAAAATTGTTTGTTAAACTGAGTCACCAAAACAGATTTCATCAATTTGACCTCTTTATGTGTCTCCATGCTGACAGCGTGGTTACTGAAACTGCCTCCTGTTACTTTGTTTTCATTTCTGTTCCTAGGAGGTTTTATCAAAAATCCCTCTGTACTGCGCCTCTTAAAATGAGAAGTGCCTTTGTGATTTTAATGAAATAAATAGATAAGTAATGAATTTTATATATGCAATGAATTTTATTTATATATATATATATATATATGTAAAATGAGTTTGTGTATATATATATGCATACACACAACTTATGTTTCATGGGTTGGGTTTTGGTTTTTTGTTTGTTTGGGTTTTCTAGTGCACGTATAATCCATGCAGAAATGGCTTGTGGGCAGTTTGTTTTAGAGAATATTTTCAGATCCCTGGCTGAATGGAAATTGTCCAACAAGTCAGTAGTAGGTTAAGTGTTGGGGTGATGGAATCTTGGAAAGCTGAATCCACTGAATGTTTTGAGAATTAGAAGGATTTCATGGTGGCTTGTTTGGTGCAGGGTGGGAATTGGCGAATGTTTGTATAATCTCACAAAGATTTTTCCATACTGCAGTATCTGCAGTGTGAATGCATGTCTGAATGTGTTCTCTTTCTTTTTAATACTTCACATTAACTGTGTTCTCTCCCTGCCTCTTGTTTTTTCTTTTTAAAGGTTGCAACAAACTTTCTTGTAAGGACGTACCAGTGTCATCCCAGATGAATCCTTTCTACCTTTCCATAAGAGTAAAGTAACTGGAAGGTTCAGTCAGCAGGTATTCATTCCCCTGCCTCTTCCGACTGCTCCAGGTGGATATTTTTGCCATGCATCCAAGCATAGTGTGGAATCCTTTCAATTGTGTTTGAGGTGTGAACAACCTCTGGAAGGTCTGCTAGAAGGATAAGGAGGAACCTCTATGGGTAACTCTTGGCTGGAAACAATTACTGGTCAACCATGGTAAAACTTGCCAACCCTCTTTATACGGAGTGGATTCTAGAAGCTATACAAAAAGTTAAAAAGCAAAAGCAAAGGCCTTCAGAAGAGAGAATATGTCATGCTGTTTGTGCTTCCCATGGATTAGATAAGAAGACTGTTTCGGAACAGTTGGAACTCAGTGTTCAAGATGGTTCTATTCTTAAAGTTACTAACAAAGGTCTTGCATCCTACAAGGACCCAGATAATCCTGGGCGGTTTTCATGTGTTAAACCTGGCACTATTCCCAAGTCTGTTAAGGGATCCAGAGGAGCTTGTAATGAGCTTCGTAATGTGGATTGGAATAAACTCTTGAGAAGAGCAATTGAAGGGCTTCAAGAACCTAATGGCTCCTCGCTAAAAAACATAGAGAAGTATTTGAGAAATCAAAATGACCTAGCAAATATTTTCAACAATCCTGCCTTTCAGCAGAGGTTGCGTCTGGGGGCCAAACGTGCAGTGAACAATGGGAGGTTACTGAAGGATGGTCCTCAGTACAGAGTGAATTATGGCAGTTTGGAAAGCAAAGGAGCTCCAAAATACTCCAGCACCTTCCCAGCTTCTCTTCCACCTGTCAGCCTCCTACCCCATGAAAAAGACCAGGTAAGCCTGAAAAATGAGAACTAATGTAGTAATGCCAAAATTCTGCTTGTTATGCCTTGTTTATTTACCTAATGTGAAAATAATGATTCTCCTTGTGCTTTGTTTGCCCATTTAAATGTATGTAAGTAAGGATACATGTCCAAGGTCCGTGCAGAATCAGCTCTGGTAAATGAAGTTTGTGTTGCTCCCTGTGTCCTGTGGTTCTTCATTGGGTAGTTTACTCTGTGGATTTTTGGTAGATGAGCAGAGCAGCAGGGCAGAGTACAGCTGTATTCTCTGCTGTAGGTGTGAAATTGTTCTGTCTTGTCTGGCAGACCAGCATAGCTGAAATTTGTTCTGTGATTTGATTGTGGCCTTTTACCTTCATTTTCTGCCTGCAGATATTGATTTTTTTTGTGGTTTGAACGCCACCTGGAATGCAACTGTTAGGACTTGTGATGTTTAAGACTGTTAGAATTCTTATTGTTAAAGATATTTGGATGTAGATAATTAGCTCTACAATTACAGTTAGTAGGAACTGCAGTTAATGTAAGTATTGTAGTAAGAGAAGTGAAGGTCTTGAGTGACAATTTGAGCTAAACTGCAGGATCCTCCTCCTGTTTCAGTTTTGTTGGACTCCCTACCTGGGTTTATTTTTGCTGTTACTTGGGTCTGTTTTAAAGTTAGTTGTATACAGAGTTTAGCCTTGAGGCAAAAAGGGCTATCAATTAGTATTTTGTTAATGAAAGGATAGTGTCAAAGACATGTCTGCAGGCATTCTTTGATCATTTCCCATTTAGTATGGTGAAGTGTGTTTGGAATTTTCAATGTACTCGGGGGGAAAAAAGTTACCTGTTTCAGTTGTTGTCTTATTAAGATACTGGTAAGTTTGTGGTTTGGGCTGGGTTTTTTGTTTGTTTGTTTTTGTTGGGTTTTTTCTTTTTGTTTTTTCCTTCTGGGTAGTCAAGTTTGATGGCAGTTGTTTTAGATATGAAATAAACCAGACAGCTTTGTCATTGTAGAGGTGCCATCAGTGTCTCTAGAAACTGCATGATGGTTTTCACTTGTCGTTTTCCTTTGGCTGATTGTAAGATGCTGGAGGGTGCTGAGTATGAAGTGCTTGTGTTAGAATTATGTTATGAGGTCTACAAGAATAGTTGTTTGTGGAACTGTCAGAGGTGACGTTAGAAAGGTCAGTAGTTGTAGCTTGATTTTCTTGAGCTTCTCTAAATAGATGTTAAATATGATTGCTTTTAAAATGGATATCCATTTCTATCGTTGGACTTCTTGAGTATTTGAGGGATGTGTGGGGCTTCACGCTCTGTAATCAGAATGGAAATTCAGAAGTGTTGCATACTGTGCAATTACTGCTGTAGCCATACACTATAAACATTTAATTACTTGTAGTGGTAAAGCTGTCTAAGTACTTTGACAGTTTCTGCTGTAATGGCACTAAAAATCTGGAGGTTGGAGTACTGAGCAACCAAAGTAGCATGAATTCTGTGGAAACAAAAATCTCTCTTGTTAGACTACCTACTGGGACTGGCACCCACTGCAAGGAATGTTCGTTGGGTCACGGTGCTGAAAAAGCCATTACTGCCATACAAAAATACTGGTATAAGGATGAATCTGTCTTCTAGAAGTTAGCCAAACAAATCTGTTCTCTACCGAGTGCTTTGGCTAGAAATGAGCTTTCATTTGGGTGCCTCAAAATTAGCAGTGTGACTTGGTGTTTAAAAACTGCTCAGCATCCACTTTTCTTCCGACAGAAATAGTTTTGATGTGAGGTTTCTGAACCAGTAGTTGCATATTAGTGTAGTGCACCATTTACTTGTACTAGCTGTGGGCCAGGTTACTGGGTAAATATATAGAGACTTGTTTTAAATATGTGATTTTTGCTGTTCTTCAATCTGTGTGGCTTTAAATACTCTTTAAGGGATAGTTTTGAAAGTAACTGTACATAGGTTGTCCCTCTTACTGGGATGTGACTGCATCTTCATTTGAAATTGATGTTAATTCATGAATAAGAAGAATGATGCTGCAGGAAAACTGTTAGGCTATTTTTGCTGTAAGTATTTTAAGTGACAGTATGGGGCATGTCAAGATTATTTATTCAGATTTATACAATAAATGTATCCAACTGGCATCTCTTGGGAATGGCTAGTACTTGAAGAGATTGAGTATTTTAAAGTTTGTCTTTTTCTGTAGCTAGCACAAGTAAGAGATGATTTTTTGTTTGTTTGTTTGCGTGGCTCATTTTGTATGTTTGGAGTCTTTTTTTTGTTGTTGTTTGTTTTCAAGTGCTAGAGGTGAAGTTCTAGTATCTCTTCTGATGACTTTCCTTGAGGAGAACACCACAAATGGATAGATATGCAGAAGAAATCTATCTTGATGACTGTGGAAGTTTGAGTGATTTTGATTATTTTTCCTTTTTAATGCATAATTAACATGTCATCAGGATGAGACAGTTAAAAGATTTGGTGCATTAGAAGTGCATCGGAGCTCTCTTGCCGTCAGTCTGAACATTCACACTCCCAATGCAGACCCTGAACCTTCTTCCTGAGGGGTTCAAAGGTGATCAGAAGAGATGCCTGTGTGGGGCAGGGTGGTTGTGTTGTTTTGGGGTTTGTGGTTGGTTGGGGTTTGGGATTTTTGTTTTTGTTTGTTTCCACCACACACCCAAAGCATCAGAGTCTGTAGCACACTGAGAAGGTGACACTATTGCCGTGCAGTGACACTGAAGTTGGTTTGACAGAGCCAGTGCCTTGACTGTGTGTCAGGAATGTTGAGTGTTTTGCATTCTATGGAGTACTTGGAGCAGGGAGCAGGAAATACTGAATCTTCCTCTTAGTGGTGATTGGTTTGGAGCTGCTTTTCTTGTCGCCCTGTGAACTGGGTGATCCAATTCAACTAGATACAGTTCTGTTGTTTGATTAGAGAAATAGCTGTGGGTGGTTACAGCAGTATAGCTTGTATTGCCATGTTTCCTCCTGTTATTCATAGGCCTGAAAAAAGCACTTTTGTAAAAATGGTGTGTTTTCTTCAAGGGTTATCCTGACTCTTCTGGCAAAGGTCTGTCGGCTGAGTTAGAGCAGGAGGAAGCGAGCATTGCAGCTGTTCAAGTCCCTTCTTTCCTCCATCCCTCTCCATTCCGTAGTGTGTGTGGAGGGGTTGCTTTTCCACCCCTGTGTGAAGAGATACAAGCACAAGGCTCGTGGAGGGCAGGTTCTGTTGGAAGGCCAGTCGCCAGCAGCAGCTATGTGGTGTCTAGACTGTACATCATAAGTGTAATTAGTATGGAAATCATATTTCAAAAGGACCTTCCAGTTATCCAGAGTATTCTGGTGGTTACATTGAGGTATTTTTTATTTCCTGAACTCCCCCTGCCTTCCCCTCAAAGACCCTCAAACAAAGAAACAAAAAAAACCCAGAAAAGCACACACACAAGAAGGCAAAAAAAGAATTAGTTTTGTTGTGCATCAGCTTGATCTCATGCACTTCACTATATTGCAGTGCATAGTTAAATGGTTTGACTGCTCTTACGTGCTCTTCCTTATGTTCAGAGTATCTTGCCTAGAGATCTTCTCTCGCACTTCACACCTTTTCTCACCCAGCCTTTTCTGAAAAGGGCTATATCAGTATGTTAACCAGAAAATGCGGTGTAAAAGCTGGTTACATAGTAGGGAAGGGTGTGAACAGAGAGGAAAATTGAGTGATACTTAGGTTTTCAACAAGCCTTTGAAGCATTAGAATATACTTCTGGAAATGCAGCAAAGTGGTATTTAAAAGTTAAGGTTAATTTTAAACAGGTTGTTTAATTTATCTTTAATAGTGTCAGTTGTACAATGGCAGTATCGCTGGTGTTTTCTGAGTGTGGACTGCATCGTTCCCTTTGTTACTTGGACAAGCACTGGGAAGGTTCTGCAGTTTGGGAGCTGCATGAAACCTCCTAGGTCGTAGGAGTCAGCCATCTCCTGAGCACAAATGCCATGTGACTATAGGCATGAAGAAACAGACATTGGGAGGCTGTAGGCAGCTCTTTATTTACTTGTTTTTAAATAGAATTTAAAAGGATAAATCCAGGTTTAAAAGGTGAAGAGGCAACGGCCGTTGTCGTGTTTTCAGAGGGCTTTGGGAATGTGTAGTAGTTACATCTGTGTTATGTTCAGAGTAATTAGTACTTACAAAAAAGCAGTTCAAATGGAGATGGCTTGTTCTTGGTTCTCTTGAACAGCTCAGCAACTGTGGTTTCCATCTGATTCTTGGCATGAAAATTTTTATTAATCCCTCTTTCAGTTTGTCTTTCTAGGCTGACATTCATGCAAAACTGAACTTGTTTTATTAATTTTTCGTACCCTTAACTCCTGTCTAATTTTGTTTTCAGTGGCCTACGTACATTTAGCTTTTCGAAGTGTAACTTGGCATAGGTTGAATTTCAGTTTTCTGGTATGGAGCTTGTGCCAGTGCAGACACTGGGTGTTCCTCCTTCTGTCTTTCAGGCAAAGGGCCAATCTATAGCGAATTGCTTTTTTGGCATCCAGGCTCCTCCTTGCTCAGTTTTTCAGCTTCCTGCCTTCCTGTGGGTGGGCAGCAAGACACTGTTGGTTGAGGCTTCTTATTGCCTCTGTCTTTTAGACTTTCCACTGTGCAGAAACAGAAAAGGGAGTCAGGAAGTGCTGCACAATGTGTCTTGCAGACTTACACATAAGAGGATGTTCACAATGCTGAACTTTGGGAGCTGGCTTTGCATGGTGTCTGTGCTTCTGAGGGTGAGTCTGAGCACCAAAATACAGTGATGGAAAGTTTCTGTAAGGGAGCATCTGCAGTGCTACAGTTGAAGAGACAGTAGACAGGGAAATGAAAGAGACATCTGGGTTAGAACTTTGTCAGTCCATAAAATGTTGTTGTCCTCGGACACAACCTGTTTCTCCCCTCATAACCTCTTCATGGTGACAAAAGACTGTGGAACACTGGCATTATTTGACAAACAGTAAGTCTCATATTTGGGCTTCCCATTATCTTAATTCAAAAGATACCTTTATTTCTTGGAATGGTGACCTACAGCTTTCTGTGTGTAGCTCTTGTCCTAGAAATTCTGGGATGATTGCTGGGTTCTGCCGCTTCCATGTGTTCTTTGCTGTTGCTGCAGCTTCTGAAATGCTGCAGGTTCCACTTCTGTGCACAATCCATGTGAACACTGAGAAATGGATCCTCTTAACTCCTGAGATACTGGAGCTTACCAGAAATTGAAGAATGACTTACTCCATCTTTTGACCACTTAAAACTGAAGTGGAAAAGTCTTTTTATCCCATATTGTACAGGTGGATCTGTCTGGCTTTGGGGGCTTTTTTGTATTTTACAATTCAGCACATTTAGATCAAACCAAGAAGTATGTTGTAAAAGTTTTCCTGAATTGTGTGGTGGGAAGTAAATTAAATACTGCTGTTTGCTGAATGAGATTGGTCTCCTCCTCCATAAGGCAAGGCAGAGGTTGGTTTCCAATTTCTGATGTTAGTTTCTGCAAGCAGGTCATCTATTTGCAGTATCCTATAGAACCATGAGAGAAGACCCTACTCATTCTTTTTTTTCCCCAAAGCTGGATATTCTGAACATAGTTCTGCGTGGTGTGCACGTGGTTCTTGTTTACTGCAAGAAGTGATTCCAAATCTTACACTGCAAGCTGTTTAATCCTAAGGCTTGCTAAAATTTGATTATTTTGGTAGTTTTCCTTCAAAATTAATTGGGGTAATGTTCTGTGGTAAATCTGGTATTGAAAGTGACAGTAATGAGTTAAAGAAATCCTCTGTAGTTCCAGCAGTTCTGTTGGTGTTTATTCATCTGTGATATTTTCTGTGAAATCTTTCATCTTAATTGGGAGTGACATTTGATTTCTAAACTGTAGTTAGAGGTTTTACTCTTCACATATTTTATCCCAGACTAATTTCAAGTCATGACACTGGGACTTTGTGGAACCAGATGAAGGGAGTTGCTGTTGTTTAGTGGAACAGCAGTATCAGGGTTTAGACGGTGGCTGTAGAATTTTGAGTGTGATGCACATCAAATCAGGCATCACTTAGCTGAGAGATCCACTGCTGTACTTTGTGGTTACGTGGTAAGAGATGTCAACTTTTAAACTAATGATTTCCTTCAGGTGCAAAATCACTTGTGTGTGGTGTTGGTTTTCCCCGATCTTCTTATATCCCTCATTGAGGAAAATTATTACTGGTGTCACATGGATTTTTTCTGTGGCTTTTTTCTTTCCTCTCCAAGTTCTCTGTGAAGGGCTTAAAGTTTCAAATTTGCAGGCACAGACAATGGTGTGCCCTGTTACAGGGATGTCTGTAGGGAGCTCCAGGGCTGCTGCACTTAGTTCTAGGTTTGTGTGGATTACTGGGACTTCTGGTTGTGCTGTAGATAAGTTACCTAAGGAAAAAGTTCTTGGGGTGAGGGAAGCTGCAGACTTGTAAATTGTCTACTGTTGTGTCTTGTCCCTGCAGTACTTGCTAAATGTGTGCAGGAATTCCTGCATTCTCAAGCGTTTTGGGTCTAGAGGGGCAGAGTCCCATTTTATGTCTCCTTGTTGTGGTGGAGCAGTCCAGCTGCTACCAACTAATGCAGTACTTGGTGGTGTGGGTTTGCCACATTTTCCACATGCTCTCCAGGAGTTAATTTCACCACTGGTGGTATTTTGAAGTTGACTTCAATTTCACATCTCTCTTCTTTCCAAAGTGGTAAAGATGACTGACTGTGTTTTTAAGAAATGATTTTTATGTCATGCCCATGTGTCTGTGGCAACACGAACTGTCAGTGTTTGCATTTAGCTCAGTAAAAGACAAGTGTCAGTGGCAGCCCTGTTTCAGACCTTGAGTAGAGGTAGTTCTTAACTAATGACTACATAAGATCTTGGAATTGTTTAGGATGGAAAAGACCTCTAAGATCACTGAGTCTAACTGTTAACCTAGCACTGCCATGTTCACCATTAAATCATGTTCCCGAGTGCCACATCCACATGTTTTCTGAACACTTCCACAGATGGTGATTCTCAGACTCCCCTGGGCAGCAGGAAGTGGTTACAAAGAGGATAGTCCAGATAAAACTGCCATAGGTGTGTGGGACTGCTGTCAAAGCACCTCGTCCAGCACGACATACCTGGTGGTCATAGTGAAGAAGTCTCCTGTTTCTCAGATGGCAAAAGAATGAGAGGTAACTGCCACAAGCTGCATCAAGGGAAATTGCAGATAGATGAAGGAGAAAATCCTTTAAAATGAGGATGGAGAGACATGGAACAGGAACTTGGAGTGGCTGTGGAACCTCCATTCTCAGAGGTGGCCAGAGCTTGACTAGGCAAGGCCTTGAGCAACCTGGGGGAACGTTTGCATCTGGTCTTGTGTTGAATGGTGGGTTGGGGTTCACGCTCCAGAGTTCTCTCCCAGTGCAGAGTATTCTATTTCAACTTGGAATTGAAAGGTGTGTTGCCACTTGAAACTGTTGCCTAATAGAACAGAAAGTATAATTTCTTAGACTTTGATGATGATTTGCAGACAGCTGCATCAAACAGTCCAAGTGTAAGCTAAAGATGTTTTAAGAAGGCTGGAAGCTTCACCTGGGAAAAACATTGCCGTAGATTTCACAGTGTGTTTGTTTTGGTATTTTGTTTTACTGTGGGTTTTTGGTTTTGTTGGGATTGTATTTGTTGTTTTGTTTTTGTTGGTTTGTGTTGTTTGTTTGGAGGTTTTAGTATGTATGTTTTTTTGTTGTTGTTAAAGTTTGTTTCATAAATGCATTTGGTGTGTGTTGCTTTAAAAGTAGTGAACATCCTGATTTCTGCTTTCTCAGGACTCCCCGGAATCAGGAAAAATAAGAACTTTTAGCTTTAAAGACCTGGAAGGCTGTGTCTGAAGCCTCCTAAGGTGTATTTCAGTTCTACCATTATGTTACGGGGGTACTAGGTGGAGCTGCTTGGAGAGCTGTTGTCGTTTACATTGATCTGTAAAAATGTGAGTAATGCCTGACTTACAAATACTGTGGAATTCTGTAAAACATTGGTATTAGTGGATAATGAGCAGTAGTTAGCACAGACATTATAGAAAGTACAGTTAAAGGGTGATGAAAAAGTCAATGTTTGAGCTGAAAAGATTAAGACCAAAGTAATCTGTGTTTTAATTACTGAACTTAATAGTAGCTAGTTAACAAGTACTCTGGTGCTGTATTCCTCCTTTCTGTTCCAGATCCAAAAGACACTCATCTTTGATTTCCAACTTTGGTTTTGTTTTGTTTTTGTTTGTTTGTTTTTGTTTTTATTTTGACCTCTGAACTACTATACCTGCTGTAGGAGTCAATTTAACAAGAACATGTTAAAGGTAGAGGAACAGGACAGTCCATTGACTCCTGCAAGGAAGTATTTGGTTATCAGTTTATAAATATAAACATGGTTGGTATTGTAATGGAGTTATACATGAACATGGTATTTTCTGATCTGAATATTTTTGCTCTGCCTTGTACTGTCCAAGCTCTCTTCCTTTTCCTCTTTATCCAGCTGTGAAAACAGAATATCCCTCAAAACTTGTTAATGCAGTTTTACAAATATTAATCTTTAATATTGGAAAATCGTATAGTAAAAACAGTGCCTGTGCATTTTGACACGTTTGGCGCTTGCTCTGCTGATCTGGCAAAGCAGGCTGTCAGGTGGTACAGATGGTTACTGAAGGTCTAAAAGTTACAGGTAACCCAATCAAGAAATGACTAAAGAAAAGCACTCAGGGCGGGTTCTCAAGGCAGCAACACGTGCCAAGCGCGTACAGGAAGGTCAGTTACTCTGCCTCGATCTGTATGTGTTTAACCACATGAAAAGGTACTGGAGCTCTCCCTCTTAGAAACCAGTGACTTGTTCTGTGGCCAATTCAAGGAATTTCTCTTCACTTGACATGCTTGTCTATCACAGCTTGAGGAAGGAAATCGTTGCTACTCATGCCCAGAAGTTCTGGGTGTTGCCACTTGGAGTTCAAATGATGATGGGCAGTTGTTTTCACTTTATGCATTTGTGTACTGTGTTTAAAAACATGTGAGTGGCTGCTTATCTTGCAGGTATGTTTTTATCTTTTCAGTAGAGAGTTGTAGAAGTCTTTTGTGATCTGTGCATGAGATGGACGATAGGAGTCTTTTATTTGAAATAATAAACCACTGGAGGTTTATTATTATTAACAAAACTGCCTACGATCTGCTACCCCTGACCAGAATCTGAATGATTTCTATTGTTTCTTTCTCAATATTGTCTTTGGATGTATTTTGAAGACACCTTTGAACAACTTGATTTCTAGAGAAGAGCTCCTGATACAGCAGAGTGACAATCTTTTTCCATTTCCTGATCTCTATATGGTGGTAAAATTTTAATTTGTGTGGTATTTTGCTAATGCACATGAGTTTTGCTAAAAGAAGTGAATTTCTAATTTTATTAGAGCTTTTATATGGAATGTAAAGATTAATGCCTTAAAATTTTGTATTTGCTCCCACGTAGCAGGGGAGGGAATCATCAAATAAGTAGGTTTGGTAGGTAAGTGGTTTTAACTTTGAATATCTTATTTCGCTTTTCCTGTCAAAAATACTTATCTTAGTATTTAGTAGACTTGTGTCTTAGCTTTCAGTTTCTGACAGCAGCCTTAATAGGAAATTCTTTCCTCTCCCCACAACACGTGCATTTTTACTTCCCTGTTACTGATGCTGTTGTGAGAGGCCAGCAGCTTTAAATAAGGTTTGCTTTTGTCTCTTATGTGCACAGCTATAATGACTCCATTGTTATTGCTTTCTTAAGCTATGACAACTTGACTTTTTTTTTTTTCATTTGAAGTATGTATTTAATAGATTTTACCAATTAGAGAAGACATCTGTTTGGAGATCAGTAGCAATCAAAATCACTTAGGAAGAAATTTTTGGCTTGTGATGCATCTGAAATATTTCTGGAAGTTCAACTTCTTTTAGCTGTTGCTAAGAGATAAGTGTTCATTGACATGAGTGATGTAAGGATATGTCAGCGTGCTACCAGTTGTTTGATAGGCAGTCAGCTCTGCCGCCTTGCAGATGGTTGGAAGGCTCTTGGTAGTGGGTAAATGTGTGCTGATTATCCCATTAGATTAAGGTAACGCTTTGTCATTCATTGAATTCTGCAGACCAGGCACTGAGCAGCTGCTCTGCTGTTGAATTCTGGATCTGGTGAATACAAAGATTATGCTGAAGGATGTTTAGGCCTGTTCCAGGCACTGAGCATTGGACTACTTTGAGAAGTTTTTATATTTAATGCCACCTTTAGTGTGTTAATAATGAGGACAATCCTGTCAGACAGTACCTTTAACATTTTAACTAAGCTGTGTTTTTAACTTTGTTATCACTGCATGCTCATTGATATTTTCAAACTTTGTAAGCTCTGCCTTTCTTCAGGTGGTGCCAAGGGAAGTAACTCTTGTTTCTGCCTGATGAGGCTTGCCTCAAATGCAGTTTAATCAAGCTGATGATTATCGAGTTCATAAACACATTTGTTTTGTATTGCACTTTTGAGCGTGCACCTCACCCATGGGAGTGTGTTTAAAGGTCACAGGTCACTGTTGTGTTAAAGCTTCTCTTTGAACTTGTTTTCCCATCCTTTAGAAAACAAATTATTAGGCAGAATTTTATTTGTCGCTTTTCAAGAATTGAAATATTTAGTTTCTAGAATTATTTTGGAAAGGGATTGGGGAAGAAATTGGAGAATTCCCCAGACAGAGCTTAACATACTCGGATTGTACAAAGTGAAAACATTTTTGCACTGTTAGTGTTTACAGACTTTTAAAAGCAGTTAAGGCCTTCAGATCAGTCAGTATAGTTTTGTCCAAGAATATTTTCTTTTGTATGGATCTGAAAGGTGAGTTTTTCTGAGAATAATTCAATTGCTTCAGAAATACAGTGGATAAAATAGAGCTAGAATAAGGTGTTGTTACAGTAGCTGTGTATATAAAGGGTTATGCGGGTGTACCATGTGTATAGAAGGGACTAATACGCGCTGTTCAGTAACATCATAATGGATTGTAGACTTAAGATATCTTCCAGAGAGTTGCTTTCTCAAGATATTATGGTCCTCTCAGTGAGATTTAGAAATAGATTAGAAAGGTAAGTGTGTTTGGTATTACAGTACCTCTTTTTTTTCAAGGTAAGAGTAAAAAGAAGAGGGATAAAGGTCCATGTATAAGGGTCACTGTCTAATGGATGTTAAGAAAAATGCTTCTGAGGTCCAGTTTAGGTTCATCTTCCCTGCCCTGCCTAAGTGCAACTTTGACTTGATTCTTGCAAGTGTGGACTGTTAATTTTTTTTTCAAAGTATATAATGTTTTAATGGATTCTTACATTTTCTCTCAACTCATATCACATACTGATCAGCCTTGTACCAGTAAACAGTTGTCCATCTTCCATGCAGTTTCAAGAAGTGTTGTTGAGCTGTTTCTGTTGAAACTGTATTGTCCAAAAATGATAGTCTATTTTGATGCTAGGATTATAATGAAAAAGCTGATTAAAAATTGCTATTTGGAGTATTGAATTTGGATATGAATATGTTGAATGAATTTTGTTACATAAAGCTACAGCTTTACATGATGGGATATAACATTCTAAAGAAAGCTCTGCAGGAAGCCCAGGAGCTGAAGTGTTTTCTCTGATGTAGAAATACCACGGTCAAATGATACATCTTTGCAATTATGACAAAAAGGAAATTACTTCATTTGTTTAATGTGTTTCTTTATCCTTAATAATCAAATTGAATTCCATCTCTGAATACAGTGTTAAACCAGTGGAATACATTTCATCATAAATGTTTGAAATAGCTTCTCAGACTGAAGAAGTCACTCTTCTCATGTACCTAGTGGAATTGTTAATGTGGTTTTTTTCCTCACCTTCAGGTTTACTGAAAGGCTGACATGGAACTCCAGTACATTACCAGTAATTCCTCTCTACTTCTGTTTAGTATCCAAAAGGTTTCTTTTTGTGACCCAGTTCATGTTTTGAAAGTTAATTATATAAAAATCTGAGATATTGTCATAGAGAAATAGTTTTTAAAAATTATAAACTCAGCATCAGTGAGGTTGCTCCGATGTTAAAACTAACCATTGCATAATAGTATATGTGGAAAATGAAGTTTTTCATCTCTTAGCAACCTTTCTCAGAATATACTGGGTGACTGAGGTAAAGAGATATTAATGCTTTCTTCAGGCAAACCAGACCAGAATAATGGCACCTGCAGTGACATCTGTCAGTTGTGAGGGACTGTGGCCTCACTGGAGATAAGGATGAAGGAAAGGCAAGCTGTGTGTACAGCTTCTGGTGTCAGAGTTGGCCATGACAGGTTGTGATACAGCCTTGGTTCCAGCACAGCTGTCTCCTGGTGCTGTTATGGTCTAGTCCAACAAATGGCACAGATAAGCTTTGGGCATACTTGTTCCAGCCTGGGGAGTTTGAGCTGTGTGATCTCGCAGTCCTGTTCACCTCCCATCTTTTTAAGTCCTGTGATAGAGTGCTCGCTTTTGGGCAGCTTTCTAATAAAATACAAAATGCTACAGCTGGAGGAAAAAAACCCCTGACTTTGTAATACTGAATGTAAACAGTTTTCTTGGAAGGGGTTTCACTAGGAGGAAGTACTACAGGGAATATTGTATATTATTATATCACTCTTCATTTAAAATGAGCTGTTAGACTATAAAGCCAGTAGGAGAGTAATTAAATTCTTAATTGGGGCTGATTAGCAAAGGTACAATGACAAGTGTTTTGATACATGCAAAACAGCAATGGGGAAGAATGACTTAAAACTGCATTTCAAACTAAGCAGCACTTGCTTGTAAAGAGCTCTTTGGAGCTGCATTTCTTCTCCTGTAGTCAACTGATATCTTGACTTCTGTATAGAATTAAAAATACCAGTTTCCCTAAGAGTTTTTAAAGCAATACTACAGAACAGTAATAGTTGTATTTTATTTGCAGTTTTAACTCATTTGTATTCACAAACAGTAAATAATTAGTCTACAAAAATATTGTTACTGGTAGATGTATTCAGTTCCATCACAGCTCAGTTTGACACGGCTGGTACTTGCAATCAGCAGTCACTGCCTCTGTGGCTGTTACCACAGAACAGAGGTGTGGGATTTGTGCTCAGTGCTTGGGGTTTTGTTTCTTAGATGTGGGGCTCCATCTACTTTCTCAGGCTTGTCTAAGAGTGGCATCATCTAGAACAGAGAACTCACTTAGTGAAAACAAAAGCAAAACACTGAGGGGTTTTGTTTAGTTTTCAAAAAATACCATTATGTGCTGACTTAGGAGAAGTGCGTTGGAGGCGTGTTTTGAGAATCGTGTTGGTTGTTCAGCCTCATCAGGCTATAGCTTGAGTGAAAAACTGTAGTAAATACTTTATTAGCAGCTTCCATGGAGGGCACTAACAAGTATCCTGTTATCAAAGTGAGAGGCAGTAACGTATAATCTGTATAAAACCTGTTCACATGGCGTATAATTTAGCTGCATTCTCTGGGGGTTTTTGTCCAAATTGCTGGTTTGTGTTCAAACTTTATAATTCTGAGGTGATATCAGTATCAGTGAAAACAGTATACTGTGACTCTTTGGTGACTTCTGTGGTTGCTTTGAATGCTTTTCCAGTGTTAATTAGGATGTCACTAATACAAGTACCACACGTGGTTGAAGAGGCCCAACTATTGTGTCAAGATGGACATATTTCTTTCTTCTAAATTTGTGACTACTTCAGGAACTTGAAGCTGAGCAGTGTGTTTGTTTCTTTGTACAGATGTTTCTGTTCCCACGAGGGAACCTTTACTGATAAGATCTTAACACAGCTTTTGTGGTTTGACAGCTCATAATTAGGAGGAGGAAAAGCCAACTATGATTTGAGTTTACCATTGTGGTATAGGACACAGTACAGTTCATACTGTTTCCTGTCACATCATAATTTTTGTTAAATTCATTTGCAGAATTCAGTATTTTAGTGTTTAGCCTACAATAATTTGGGAAAATGGAAAGCATAGGAGGGAAGTATTGCACTGCCAATCAGCTGAAGGAGGAAAAATGGTTTCTTTTTCACCTGGCACTGTGTTTTCCCATCCACCTACCTGCCCTCCATCATCAGTTCACACAGCTTAAAAAAATAGCTGGCTTGAGGCTCTGACTACATGTGTGTATTCTTGACTGAAGTGGAATTGACTGAAAATGCAGGCTCATGTGCTGGTTAAGTTTCCAAAGTCTTTGGAAGGGAATCATGAGTGTCATATGGCATTTGGTGCTGCAGGATCTGCAGTGGGAGTAGCACAGGTGAGGCTTTAGGGTAGGTCTGGCTCTAGTGTGTTAGCTCAAGAGCTCAAGCTTTTATACTTGGATTAAAATGATCTTTCTTTGATCGTGGGTTGTAGCACTGGATTAAATGCTGGCAAAGTTAAATAGATAATCCATTAGAGTAGAATCAAAAGACCAAGTGAATTCAGTGAAGACAGGTTTTTAGAGCTTAATTTAATGCTTAATTATTTTGACTTGGGAGAAGAGTCTGTCTTGAGAGGTATCATGCAGTTGCTCTATTTGAAGGCAGAAAGGTTCTTACCTGAACTACATGAAAGAGCTGTTCTACAAACAAACAAAAAAAGGTGAATTATATTAATAGCACATTACTTGAAATTGAGTAGCCTGATTTATGCTGTAGAAGCATTTCTCTCATACTGTAGTTTTTTTCTGCCAAATGTGCTTGATTTAAGATGACCCTGACTCTCCTCCAGGATATATAATGAGTTTCAAAGTAACCTTTCCCTAGAGAGGACTGTGTTGTTATCCTCCATTTCATGTGTATATGATCTTAGCTAACGAATGTTGGTAACTAACTTGGAATTCATGTTGTGCTCAGTGGTTACAGGACTCTGAAGACACACCTCACCACCTGCCTGATCCATATCTAAAGATACATTTCCTTAAGGTTGTTTTGTTTGAATTTTTGTCTTGAACACAAATATTCAAATATTTTTAACGGAGTGCTACAGACATCTCATTTTGTGCCCAACATTCCACCACAAAGGTCAGTTTCTTCCTCATAATTCAGAACATACCAAAATTGTAATGTCATATAATTAAAGTACTGTTTTTGCTGCAAGTCTTTGCTGCAGGTTTGCTTTTTTATTTGGACCAGATTAACACAAATGTGTCATCACTGACTAACATAATTTATGTTAAGTGATAAAATCCTGGCCTGGGAGGAAAGGATAATGTGCTGTGGAGCTCAGTTATCCTGCTGTCCTGGTGAGTCTTGTGGCTGTCCTGTAGAACTGGGTGAGGTGTTTGCCTTGATTTTTGGAGACTTCCTGAATTTGGTCAGTACAGATTTTCATGTGCAAGACCCATAGTGACCTTAAGTATTCACACTCTTCTGTGGGTTGAAAACCTGAAGTATCTCTAATGATGTAAAACAGGAATGCCAGATCAAAACCTAAATATGGCATACGGGTTGTGAGGCAGAATCTTCCCTTCTCGCTCGTCCCTTGGATTATACGGGTTCAGCTGAGTGATGCTTCAGACAGTGCAACCACCAGCAGATGCTCAAGACAGCTTTTCAGCTGCCGTCAGTATTGGTGGGCATTACACATTAAAGCTTCTGGAGACGTTTGGCCAGCGTATTTTCCTTTATAAAATACATTCTCTTGAGGAAAATGTCCCGAGTGCTAGCAGGTTTTTCTGTCCTGGCTGTCAGGGCTGACAAGTGACACATGTTAAAAGTGCAACAGGTAAAAGGCAGACCCTTTGTCTCCTAACCAGACACAGCTTTGTAGCTCTTTGTTGTGTTTTGGGGTTGGTTTTTTTTTTGCAGTTATTGTTCCTAGTAATACAAAGGAAAGTACTTGATATTGTTTGACATTCCAAGCCATCATGAATATACTTGTTGTATATGTATGTATGGCCAGACTTTGCGAATGCAGATTTGGGCAGGGCTCTCCCCACGTGGGTGTGCCCTTCCAGCCTGCGCAGTGGATTTTTTAGGTGAGGCACAGC
>JAWWEV010000169.1:14274797-14386662 GCA_035583235.1 Hafferia zeledoni | reverse complement strand
GAGGTCACCTCTGAGCCTCCTCTTCTCCAGGCTAAACACCCCCAGCTCCCTCAGCCTCTCCCCACAGCACTTGTGCTTTAGTCCCTTCACCAGCCTTGTTGCTCTTCTCTGGACCCACTCCAGCCCCTCAATATCTTTCCTGCACTGAGGGGCCCAGAACTGAACACAACACTCAAGGTGTGGCCTCACCAAGGCAGAGTACAGGGGAAGGATCATATGTTTGTTGCTAAAGAGTATTAGTGTAGTTTAAAAGTACAAGAACTGTATATACTTGCAAGAAAGTGACACATGCTGTAACAAACGTGTCTCACAATGCCAAACAAAAAAATTATTCATTAAAATCCCTTTTTCTTATGCTAGCAAAATATGACTTTTATTCTCAAGTTTAGTAAGATAATTATAGTTTTAATGTAATGGAATTTATATTGGTGTAGAATTTTATTTTACAGCTTTCTTCATATTCCTAGGATGCAGTTGATAAACATGATACATATGGATGCATTAATTCAACACTTCTATTCTAGAATCAAGCAACGGATCAGGGTAAGCTTGACCATGCATTATAAGAATTACAGTAGTAGTGACTGATGCCCAAGAGCGGATCCAGAACAGTAATTTCTTCAGCCATTGTTTCCTTTCAAAGGCATTGAAAGGACATAGCTGTTCAGAGTTCTCCTAAACCTTGATGAAGGTAGTTGTGGGTGGTCTTTGATTTATGTGGGTGAAGAAAGGAGAACAAAGTCTAAAATAAGTGTTCTTTCATTTAATAGCTACTTTATTGGCCCTTTAAGGATTTTGACAGTTTCTGTGGTTTGAGAGCTTGATCATGATTTGTCAATCTTGAGTTTGCTTCTCTGATCTGTCATTGCTGTGTTGTGCAGTAACCTGGTGCTTCTGGAACTTGCCCTTTCTAGTGAAACTCCAGCATGAGTATGAAGACATCAGTAACAGAGAGTGGCTGTCAGCAGTGTGTTATATTGGGAACCTCTGGCAAGATTTCAGCTTCAATTCCAGTCTATGTTTTTGTAGATCATCTTCAGGTTTTGCTTTGGCTGTTGAAATGTTAGCTAACAGCATTTTGGCACGTCATTATTGCATGGTTTTACCTTAGAAGGCTGATGACATGATGCTTTGCACCGCCGGTTACTACTAAAAATATGGTTCCCTTTACTATGGGAGGTTATCTTGGCTATTTGAAGGTTTTCGTAAATGACAGTCTCGGTTCACTTTTTCAAGAACAGGCATCCATTTTAGACTTAATCAGGGTAATTTCATGGTCTTGCAAATCTCAACAGTCTGTTGACTCCCAGTATGACAGGAAATATATTAAGGTGTTGCCCTTTAACTTAGTAATTCCTGTTTTGATTTCTTAGAATGTGTCTGAAGCCATCTAATAAACACATATGAGGAAGCTCCGTGTGCTGTACTTGTTGTACATACTAAGAATGTCTTTCCCAGGCCTGTTGCATTGTGATACCACAGCAAGCTGGCAGGTTTCTTCTCCTGTCTCATTTTTTTGGTAGGACCTGGGGCCTTGCAAATGACTGCCTGTTAATTGCTGCTTGAATCATAGATGGGGACAGATGTGGCTGCTTCTTAAACCACAGATGTAGCAACTAATTTTGCTACAGGACAGAGGCTTGGACTCAGGCTTACTTGATTCGGATGTGATTGTACCACCACCCCATTTTTCCCATAGACGGGGGAGAAAAAAGGTAATTCCCATGTTGTAGCAGACTGACAGGTTTTGTATGAGTAGGAAGTATCCAGTTTCTGTGCTTCTTTCAACAATGCTAATTTCTTCTGAAGTACATCCATCTTGGATAGGCACTGCTGAAACGGGTAGAGATGCTTGAGGTGAGTCTGGCCCAATCGTGGCTCGGCTTCTTAGTATCAAGCTAAATACTTTCAAAATCTCATGGGTTTAAGGGATATTTTGTAGCTAAAGTAAACAGGCAAATCTGTGATTGTGGTTTTTCTGCTTTTATAGCAATAGAAGCAGATCTTACCATCTTGTTTAAACACGGGATCCGCATATTCTGTGCAATTAGCCTGCTAGGATAGCCAGACATGGAAAAGAACAATGTGATATTCTTGGCCTTTCTGACCTCTCCTCTGCCATTCTGTTCCCATTACACAGAACTGGTTTCAAAACCCATATTTTTTTCATTTGTGTGCCTTAATGAAAAGAGCGGTAAAGCTGGGAATTGCTTGATTTTATTTAAGAAGATGATCCAGGAGTCACATTTAAGCTCTTATTTTTGTGGGGCTTTTTGTTGTTGTTGCTACAGAGAGACTGAATACAAAATAGATGGCCTAGTGGGTGGGTTTTGTTTTGGTTGCATGATTTGGCATGTATTCATAAGAGATTAGGCTGGAATCCCTTGTGTATACAACTGCCCCCCATCCTCTTGGAACTTGTGTAATAAAAGTGCAAAACGTTATTCTTGCCTGAAAAGTGTACAGTGATATTTTTTTCATTTGCAGAGCTCTCCAGAACTTGTAGACTTGTAATAGGAGTGGTATGCTTTCCAGTGGAATGGGATGAAAATGTTTAGATTTATGTAAGTAGTACTGATTAGAGAAACTTCGTTGTAAGCTGCTCCATTTGCTCTGCCTTCCTGAAAAATCAATACCTACATAAGTAATTAAACCAGAAGTCAGGCTAGGTTCGTTTCTTTGGTAGGAGGTGCAAATAATTTTACAACTTGTTTGTCGTGACTACGGCTTTGTTTTCTGAAGGTGCAATTAGCTGTGTGGATTTCGCCGTGTGCTTGGTATCAGTGCCTCACTCTGTGCCTGCAGAGCGATCGGTGTCGCAGTGAGTGCTGTGCGGTAGGATCTGTCTAACACAGCTCTGTAACACCAGGCCCAGGGGGGACTGGCAGCATGAGCAGCAGCTTGCTTTTGACAGCAGAATGTCCTTGTTGCTATTGATTAGACTGTTCAGTGAAGTGAAAAAACATTGATCCAGCTTTAAACTGGTAGTTATATGATAATCCTGGAGATGAATGAGTATCAAGTAGAGTATTGCTGGGAGGGGTGGCATGAGGGGAATCCACTGTTGGGTTTTTGTATAGCTACTACGAGGCTAATGATACTTTAAAGATAGATGTTTTATTATACAGAGCTACACTAAATTAAGTGTGGCTAATAAACAAGTGGATCTTTCTGTACACCAGATGCAAATAGCTGTAAAAGGACGTACGTCTCCTCTCTCTAGTTCCTCGAATTGCTGTTCTCTGTTGCTCTCCAGTCTGGGCACTGAAAGTAATGCTGATATTTTCAGTGGTAGTGGAGTTAATTCATGTTTAAGTCCCATCTTATCTCCCTGTTACATCCAAAGCTATATGTATCATGTTACTTTTTCTTAGGAAAACTAACTTATTTCTTCCCTCTTTTTCCTTTCTGAAATGTAGATTCTTGGTATATTGTGAGATGGAATATTAACTTTGAGCTGACCCTTCTAACACTTGATCTCCTGATTCTCAGATATTATCAAGCTAAAATGGATGAAGGAGATGGCATTGCTGGTGTTAATGTTTTCTGGGATTTGAGTCTGCTTTGACTTCTGTACTCAAATCTTTTTCTTGGGTGCGGATCCGTCTCACACAGCCCACTTAAGGAATGGGAAAGGTGTCTTAAATATAGGATAGGAGGACCCTCTTTCCGAGTCGTTATTTGATAAATGTCAGGTGAGGGGAGGACTAAATACCCCTTAGCCAGTGTTTTGGCAGCAGTAGTGGAGAATGGCAGCACCTCCATATGCCTGCCTGAGTGTTCTGGATGCTTGTTCAGCCTGAAATCTGACATGATTTAGCTTTGAAGGGTGACAGCATCTCAAAAGGTGTTCCCAACACTGTGCTCTTGAATCCTCGCTGTCACTACAGGTCACAGGTTTTTAGAATTGTGGTACTCGGGGGTTAGGATTAAGGGGCTTTTTTTTTTCTTGCACTGTGTACTTAATTTTCTGCTCTGTAAATACATGGTTGTACATCATGGAAAGATCCTTTGTGCTGATCTTAATTCTTTGCTTCGTACGGTCCACAGAGCCTTCTCCAAATACATGCACCAACTGCAATTTACTCTAAGAAGTCATAGTGACTGAACAGTCTGCAGGTCAGAATTTCAGAAATGCCAAAATCATCCTCCTTCCCTGTCTACTTTTGCCTTTCCTATTCCACTAAAGGATTAGATGCTAAAATGCTTGAATTGCCTGTGTGCATGAGTTTTAGAGATAGTGAAGTAATTTTCTAGAAAACTGGTTTTTAATCTGCTGTTTTAAAAACAAAAGCACCAACTCACATAATGTATTCCTCAAATTAGCTACTGATGGAATTTTTTTGTTGTTGATTTGGGAATAGAGATTACTTCAAGATCTAAGAAGTCCACAGTCTGTCCTACAGCAATGTTGCAGTTTTGGATTTTCAACATTGTAACTTAATTTGGGCAGGTCACTTTAATTAGAAGTGGTGAAGAAACCTTTGTCCCAACTTGTATCTATTTTCTTCAAAAATTCAATTGGTGCAGGAGATCTGATAGCTATTACAATGGAAGAGAAGCTGTCCCAATGCTCAGTGCAGAAGCTGAAAGTTAGAGATGTTTTGGATCTAAGCAGTTGAAAGTGCTTTGATTGTGGTTGACGTTTTATTTCAGTGGCATATTTGGAAAGCAGGGGACTCTGTAGTTATGGATTCCTGCATACATTGTTTGAGAGCAGTTACTCTTCCCTGATCAACCCAACAAAACTGGGGGAAAACCAGAGTTACCAGATATTGGTATAGTAAAACTGAGTGGAAACCACGGTCTGGAAGGTTCCTCTTCTGGAGAGATAGGGGAGAAAGGCAAAGGGAAGACCACAAACTTCATCATGCAAAGCTGTAGTCCCGTAGGCTTGTGAAACAGGAGCTGGTCATATCTGTTTGTAGTGGCAGCTGGAGAAGGGGATTTGAACATCATCTGCTGGGCCAGCCAGGAACTTTGTGCAAAAAGTTCACTGCTTGCCAGAATTTAGCAGTTCAACATGAGCAGTCACCTGATTCAGTTGCATAAGATGATTGTGATCTGTATGTGCCTATAAAGGCTTCTTGTACCCTGCTGAACATAGACCAGGAGGAAAGACCAGATCAAAGAAATCACTCATTTCCTAAGAGGGTTATAATTACAATGTTTTCAACTTTTAAAATTTTTCATTTACAAAAAAAGTAACTTGGTTTTGGCAGTGAAGTAAAATTGGAGGAGAAATAGATCTAGTAAAGAAATGATTGAAGGTAATATTGTCTAATATACTGTGCATTTGTTGGTGTGCTTGAAATCTTATGAATAAGAAAGGTCATCCTTTTTACTGCAGTTGCTCGTGTGCAGGTCAGAATCATATTCACTTGGTCCCATATTTTCACATTCTATACCACCTGTTTCTTTGCGTTGTAAAAACATTATTTATCTGATTACAAAAATACCCCCATCAAATAATCACAAAATTTATACTACAAATGTACTTTTTCTATTAGTTTTGGATTACTTTCTGGCCAATACACATTTTAGGTATAAAAAATAATAAAGAAACAAAAGGCAATGATAGTTCATTAATAGTAACACCCATTTTAGTTCTTAAAATGTTTTGGGTTGTTGTTTGTTTTTTTTTTATTTCAGGAAGGTGTTGTAATAATTATGAGTAAGACCTGTTCCAAATCGGGATATTCTTTACAAGCCTAAGCATTGAACATTGCTCATACTATCACTTAGAAGTGAGAATTATGTTGTTTGAGTTTCTGCACTTTAAACTGTTACTTCAAGGCTCATCCAGGAAACACATCTTAACATTTTGTTGCTTACTTGTTTTGGGAGAGTTTTATTTGTGTTGAACCTCAGTCTTCCCTACTGTTGCAATGTGCTTTTTAGTAGCTTCATACAGAAATAAAGGGTACTAAGCTTGAAGGAGCCAAAAGTGATTTCAGTATTATTCCTCTTCTACAATACATTATTTCACTGTTTCATCTTGGTGTATTTCTCAGCTGCTCTTTTGTCTTAACTGTGAGATCTAATAGTCTTCCAGGGAGGTTGACATTGACAGGGAAACTTCCCTTGCCTTCGTTACCCTTCAATTTGCTACTAAAACATGAACATCTTCTGATCTTATGTTTACCCTGCAGTTTTGCTTTATACACTTGTGATCAGATGATTATGTATTTAATTGAGAAACTTGAAGTGGCAAATCAGTTTAAGTGCTTGGCTGTAGTTGTTGTCCTCAGTAGCACCAAAGTTGTGATGATACTGCAACAGAACGCGGCACCATCAATTGCCTCCTTTGCCTTACATGTGGAATTCAAGTGTCTGCACCTGTGGGAAATACATATTTCCGCTTTTCCTGCCTCCCTGCTAATCTGGATATAAACCTGTGCTCTTGCCCATGTTGTGCATTTTGTTGCTCTAACAAAGTTTGTTGTGTGTAGTTGGGGAATTTTGAGGACATTATGTTAGATCAACGGGGTCTAAGTTAAGCTTCCATGTTCACAGAAGTTGTTCAGCTGTTTTGTTTCTAGCGTCATTAAGTACAGTAACTTTGGAGTTGTGATTAGATTGCTGCTTAGATGTCAGTGGTAAGAGTTTGCAGCTCTGTTGTGCTGTTCCTTTTGCAGAGCTACAACTGAGAAACTATTGGGAAAGATGCAGGCTTAAAAACTGTTCAGTAGGCAAAAACTGTACATGAGACCGCAGTTCTTTAAACTCTTACGGTTTTCTTTGTTAGAGGAGAGATGGGTAGAGTATTTAGAAGAAAATACTGATGCACTTAAACTTGCAACATAAATTACACATACTAAATGTATCGACAAACCCTTTTTTAGAATCTGAATTTTGGAGAAGGTCCTTTCATGCAGTGGGAAAGTGTACATTAGAGCTACATGCTATTTTAAAAAGTAGTTTCAATGATAGGTGTGTTGTCAGAAACATGTTTAAAGGCTTTAGACTATTGTACCCATTTTTTGCTATGCAGAAATGCTCTTTCTTAGTTACTTCACCTGAAGTAGCATAGCTGAACTTCAGTACTTTTGTCCACATAAACTGTATGCTGAGATATGTTGCTATAAGAGACAAATGCTGGATGGTTTTTGGACCAATGAAAAATTTCCTTCGCCTACTATGGCCAAAATACAAATTTGGTATTTCTGGTGCCCTTTCACCCCCCAATCACATGACCAAATATTTTCTTGGATTTTTCTTTGAACTACACAGTCCATACAGTTTTTTTGCTTGCCTGATAGGCACCAGTTCTTACAAGTAAGTGAAAAGGTTTGGTTGCCAGATGATCACTTTTCAGAGTGGAAGAAAATGAAGACCTTTCCCTTAATTCTTCCTGATACAGCTGAATGAGTGGAAGAGTCAGTTTAAGAAGTTGTTAATTTTTGAAGTAAAGCAAGGAAGGATAGTCTAAAACTGTGGATAGCATATTAGTTTGCAGGTGTATTGTCTTAAGAATAGAATTGCTTTGGAATTACTTTAAAATGCTGTGTCTAGGGCAAATAGTCAAGTTTTTTCAGAGAAATTATGCTTGCTTTGATCTCTGAAGAAATCAAGTATGGATGAGTTCATGTTGATTAAGTCTGCTAAATTAGAGTGTGGAAAGAAAGAAGACTTGACAATCACCTGTAAATTGCTTTATACTGTAGATGTCCCAGAAACACTTGACTTTGACAGTCACCGAAGTCTTCTCACTTGTGTCCCTGGTGCAATTGGGAGTTTGGGGTGGGAAGGGCGTTCCTTGTCTCTGTAAACTTCTGATCTTTAAGCTGAAAAGTTCCTGGTGTAACCACTGCTGAGAATGAATTAATTTGTTATGTTACTTTCTCAGAGCTGACAGCTTTTGATGAAAGCTGTCCTGTTGGCTGCTCTCCTTTTTCCCTCATGTATCAGTCAGGGGTTACATGTCTGTGCTGACGGTGACACATCGATTCTGTGCAGAACTGAGGTCGAGCTGCACAGCCAGCCCGTTCCAAGGGACAGGGTCAGAGCTCCCGGATGCTGCATTGTCTTTGGTGGTGTGGTGAGAAGAGCAAAGAAAAGTCCTTAAAGTTCGGGGTGTTTTCTAAACAGTGATACTTTAATCAGCTATCCAAAGACAGTGTGAAAGGAATCAAATTACAGGTCCAAACCAGAAGCTGAAGCTCTTCATGGAAATTTATTCTAGCAGCTGTTGGTAGCTTAATTTAGATGCTTTCAATTAAATGGGACTCATGAAAGCTGCACAAAATGCCCTGGTATGTTGTTCAGAATTGTAGTAGAAATAAATTTCAAATGGGGGAATGGGGCTTAACTAGTGCAGTAATACATTTATGAACCCTATTAAAAAAAAGTTGCAGCTCTGACATATTACACAACTGTCAAGTGGTACCATTTGCTTTGTTCGCTGATAGGTTGTATGTGACTCTTATTTCTGTTTGACTTCAGAGATTTTACGCTTTTAGAGAATGTGCTTGTGATGATTGATAGAAGGATTTATTCCTGAAAAAATCAAGAGGCTGCCCAGAGATCCTTGAACCTCCAACCTTGGCAGTGTTCAGGACTGATAATGATTTGCTGTGTTTTGCTGTTGCCTGACTTGACATGGATTTGTGTTTTCACTCTGAATTTGCCTCCTTCTCTGGTCAAAACATAGAAGGTGTGTCCAGAGAAGATTTGCCAGAGTATTCAGGGGAACAGTCATCCTAAGAGATGCTGGTTTCTCCCAGGAGGGTCTATATATAGCTTTGTGTGGGAACTATCCTTGTGTATGTTGATGACCTGAGTATTTCATTACACTTTCCCTCCACCTTTCCTCTCCAAGCAGTGCAGATCCCTCTAGAGGATGCTGATCAGCAGGCTGTGAGGATGATCAGCAGGCTGGAGCACCTCTCCTATGAAGATGGGATGAGAATTGGGGTTGTTCCATGTGCAGAAGAGAAGTCTCCTGGGAGACCCCACAGCACCTTCCAGTACCTAAAGGGGCCTACAGGCAGGCAGGAGTTTTTACAAGGGCATGTAGTGATAGGACAAGGGGTAATGAGTTTTAATTTAAAGGGTTCAGAACAGGTTGCATTGAAAGGGTTGGGGTAATGTTTGGATTAGATAACGGAAGAAATTCTTTATTGTAGGGGTGGGGAAGCATTGTAACAGGTTGTCCAGAGAAGCTTGGGGGGCCCTCCCTGGGAATGTTATCAATGCATGAAGAGGAGAATAGTAAAAATAGAAAACTCTTGCAAGTGTCCTAAATGACTGGAAACATTCCCTCTTCCAGCATCCTCCCTCTTCCTTTTTTAATGGAAGAAAGCAAACTGGTTGCTGTATTAATACGTAGCAGTCTCATCGATTTACATGGCGAGTTTTTATAGAGCAAAGTCCCATGTTTGCACGTTTGTATTGGGATGTAGGGAGCAGCAGTAAAACCTTTGGGGAGTTGAAATTAACATTTCTGGGATACTGGTTTGATTCCCCCATCTTTTTTTGTTCCTAGAGCAACACTTCTGCCTTCATAGTCTTACTGTACCAGTTAGAGTGGGGTTTGAATTCAGGGGGGATTAAAGGAACATTACCAAGAAAAATAGACTTTTTTTGTTGATATATTTTTAACATATAGGGTGAATTAATCACATATTAATTTATTGGCAGGTTGAAAATGTAAATCTGAGATCACTTTGAAATATAGAAGTGATCTGTGCATGATCTGAGGGCTACTAGATATATCTCAAATGAGAAATAAACCCGCGGCTGTTACAAGGAGGTTCCTGATCTCAGATAAGTGCCACAGAATAAGTTGCATGATTTAGGTTTGTTTCTTCAGTTCTATCAAATGTAATTTCCATAAATAGCCTGTAATTTTAGAAAAGTAAGAAAGATTAGAGTGAAAAGTTAGTTTCAGTTGCTTGATTCATGTATTTTTGCTTTTAAGCTTTGCTGTGTTTTGAGTAATGAAGTTATAGAGGGAGTCTTGTGCGATATTAATACTTTCCCCTTCCTTTCCCCCCTCTTTTTCCTCTTTCGTCATGTTTTGTCGCTGTCATCTCTCTTCAAGTGTAGATTTATTCCTCATTCAAACTGTTGTTTTCTTTGGCAGGAGCTATAAGAAAGTCTGTGAAATTATGTAATGTCTGAAAAGTTATGTTCATGATTAATTAGCCTATCATGAAACTATTTTGGTGCATGTGGAATAACTAGATCATATTTTTTCTTTATTTGGCAGTGGTAGAAGGCACTCTGGTCAGATCAAGTAACTTTAGTGTGCTTTGTATTAACTATTCAGTATATTACCTGATTACATTTGAAACATAAAATATATGTCTTTTTTACTGGTCACTCACATTCTCTTTAGAGGAAAGTAGCTTGGGCTGCAGGTATGCCTTATTTCCCAAATTGTGGAATTTAGAGCTGTTTGCTTAAAGCTGAGCCACCCCTGAAATGCCACATTCAAAGAAAATTCTGCCAGAATTGAAAAAAGGGAGGAATGATATGTCATATCTTAACTGCATGGACAAGAGTGGCACAGCTTTCAGATGGCAGTGGACTCAAGATCTCAATGGAATTTTAAGTCTGAGGGAACTTTCTCTGTTTTATGCTGCAGGGTTTTTCTCTTTACCCCTGACACTGCTGCCCCCATCCCCTGAAAAAGAAAAAAAAAAAAAAGGTATCCAGTGGAGTTAGGTTATATTTTGAAAATTGAAAGATGTAGATGTTACACCTTTCAAATGTTGACTAGTTTAGTAAGATGTCTTGTTTGTGATGGTGACTTCTCGGTTGCATTGTAAGCATCAAAGTAGAAAGAAAAGGCCTCTTCTATGGATTGGATTATATAGTGTTCTTTATAGCCTGTTGCTGAAGTGCTTAGTGCTTAAGTGCTATTTCACAAATCCTTGATTTTTGCACATTTGAAGGAGGTACTGTGCTCATCCTAAATGACTGAATTAACTTTGCTGTTAAAATACACCGTATGTAATTTTTTGTTTTCATTAAATTGATGGCATCTTTCTCATGGTGTAGGTATAAATGCTTAGTTGTAAGCATTTTAAATACTGGAGAGTTATGCCACGAACACACAAGAGCTGTGAATAATATTTTTATTTAGACTGTTAAGAAACAGTGGTATAGGCAATCTTCTTGGTTCTTTCAATTCCCCCTTCCACCCCCTTCCCCTACCAGCTTAAATGTAAAAGGCAAATTTTAAGCCTGTTCTGTTCAAGAGACTTTCATTTAATTTTATATAATAGACCTACTTGAAAGCCTTTCTAGGAAAAATGGATCTCCTGTGAAGTGTGTACTGGTTTTGTTCAGAGCTGTTTGAACTCTGGTTTACATCACCTGGCTGGTCAACAGTGTTTTGTTATGTTCTAGTGGAGATTATTTTTGTTTATAAAATAAACTACAGTGATCTGGGTTTTTAATTAGGAAATGAGTTTTTGATTTGGGGGCACTGTAATTTCTTCATGGTATGTCAGTATTGTTCATGACCTGTACATACAGCCCAATATACATAAGCAGGGCCTTAGAGAGCAATCTCTTTCATCTGTTGGAAGTGCCAGCTTCCTAGGTAACTCCCTGGGGTATTGGGCCACTGTGCCTATTCACCTTTATTATCCTCTCCCCTGGATTTCAGCACTTGATCAAGCATAAAACTGCCACCCTCCCAGGTCTGGTATAAAATACGCTGTAGATACTTTGTGGTTCCAGCAGATTTTCAGTGGCTTTGTGCCTTCAGCGATGGCTTGTAAAGGTAAATGCCTGCCAGTCATTTCAGTGTCTTGGCTGTTAAATAAACTGCTTTTCTTCCTTCAAAAATATGGTTCAGTTCCTGTCAGGGGGAAAAAAAAAGAATCTGTTAGCATTTAATCAGATATTTGTCCAACTTTCTCCACCTTCAGAAAGGAGACCAGGAATTACTTAATTTTTAAATAAATAAATAGAGTTTTTTTACTTGTATTGCCCTGTAGCTCACCTGGTAGAGAAGTATCTTAGTGCTGGTGTCTTTTACCAAATAGAAACCAGTGACTAAGCAACAGCAGGTCAGTGGCCGGGCTGCTGCCCCTTGCAGCCTGTAGGAGTCTGTGCTTAGCTGTGCTAGTTCTCCAGTACTTGGGGCTCAGCAAGAGAAGTGGCTGTGTGATTTACAGTTACATAATTTATATTACATTTGCTCTTGTAATAATTGAGCAGTTACAATAGTTGTCAAGTTACATGCGTGAGTTAAAACTAAATACTTCTTAAACAACAAACTAAATCCACACAACAGAACAATAAAACCAAAGCATAATGTTCTCTATTTAAAGCTTCCATTTCCTAATCACCAGTGGAAGAAATTCAAAGAAAGTTCTCCTGTAATCCCATACCAGCTTCTGGAATTTGCAGCCATAATAATATTGCTTTGGTCCTAATATTTTTCCCTTCAGGTTTGTGAGGCAATCAGGCAGGATGTGTCTTGACTTTCTGCGGAAATTCAGCTACTTCATCTTGAAGTAGAACAGGGCCCTGCTTGTTTTACTTAGAATTGCATTTCAAACATTAGCCCAGTTTCAAAAAGACCCACTTCTGTGTTTAGTACACCACTATTCAAATCTAGATCATGCTGACAGTAAACTTGCCCCAAAGTGTAAACTAGATAAAATATGCATATGATCAATTTAATATGCAATTAAACATTTTCCCTGAGCAATTAGCATTGAGACAACTAATAATTATCCTGTGCCACACTGCAAACATTATACACATTTATGTGGGATGACTTTGGTAATAAGTTATGAATGAAAATATGCATGTATACAAACATCTGAGTAAACATAATATCATGGCAATGAAGCGTGTGCTTTTCATACTGGAGTTTATTTAATCTGCTAAAAAACAATACCTCTCCCCAAAGAATGTAAAAATTGACATGCCCATGGGATCATGGTCTGCAAATTGCAGCACTGCTTGCTTGCTTGTGATTACATGTGTCACCTGCTTCATTATACTGGCATTGCAGTAAAAGGTAAAATTTTGAGTTGGAAAGTGCAATCCCATTTGAACAACTGCATATACGTGGGTCAAAACCCGATGGATTCCATGCCCAAAAGTTTGGAAGTCTCCTAAACATAGGAAAAAACTGAGTTATATGAAGACAGTGTGAAACTTTAGCAAATGATGAGCAAGATTATAGAAAGTGAGATACATAATGAACTTTACCTCTGAATGAATACCTACAAGTGTACGTGAAGATGAGATTTTTGGAAGGTTTACATGTTAATGATGTGGATCATTTTTAACTGCATGTTGTCAAAAACAGCTTTGTCAGTGACACAGAAGGTGAGGTCATGATGGGGATAATAACGATATGTAATTGATGCTAAAGTACATAGTTTTTATTATAGGGAGTGTGTGGCAAGTAACAGAAATGTGCAGTGCTTTTAAGACATTGAGATGGATTTAAAGGACCAAGTTTTGGGGAAGTTCAGAAGAGTTAAAACTCCCTGTTTTGGAAAGGGGAAAAATGGAGCCACATGAAATGGAAAGGTGTCACTTGGAAGATGTTACATACTTGGACTGGTGATAGGTGTGTAAGGAGTAATGCAACTTCTCTGTCATCTGCCTGGTTGGATCTGCAGTAGTGATCTTACTTTGTGGGAATCCATGGACTACTTAGGGGAGGAAATGAAGCCTAGTGTTGGTACACTTGAGCTTGTTTTAGGTGCCAGATGGAAGACTGTAATTTAACAAAGAAAGAAGCTCTTAGCCAGAAACTGGAGATTAAAATGTTTAGCTTTTGAACCAGATGCTGGTCTCATAGTAGGTAAGGGAACAGAAAGGATGTAATTTGGTGTTAAAAAGGAAAGAAGGTTTTGGAGCCCCTCTCTTATTGAAATATCACTTCAGATGAGTCTGAAGACAAAAGTTTTATATGTCTTAGGTGCAAACAAAATAGAACTGCATTACTTTTATATCAAATCTAGCTTAAAAATATGTTTTGAATTAATTTCCCAAGGGTACCTTGCAGAAGGTGAAAGAAGGGGGCAAACCCAGTTGTCTGACATGGTCTACATGTAGTACTGATGGTGCATGGTCTGTTCAGTTTCATCTCTTTGATAGAGACCACTTACAAATGTGTATTCCTGAGGAAACTATATTGCCACAGGTATTAATAACATAGGGGAATAGTACTAAAATAATTTTCCCCTGTGTTCATTTCACTTCAAAACCATTGAAGGTGGAATTTCAAGAGGTCTGAAGGCTTATTGGCCCAAGGTTATATTTACACAATGTAGAAGATGGTCATCAGAATTATGGGAAGATGCAAATAGAAAACTGCAGTGTATAAAGGATGTATTTACATCTTCACTCTTCATAATCTGTCTGATAAGTGTGACCACCTTACAATGGCATGTTCTGTCATTGTGCTCAATCTCAGTGAAGAGACGAGGGTATCCTTCTGTCACAGCCCAGTTATATTAAGAGCCATGGCTACAGAACTGCTTTTATTATTTTAAAAACACTTCTTGCTACTACAGAGGAAAGGTGAAGACAATTTTCAGTTATTTAATTCCAGGTGCAGGACTGAAGCAGGAACATTAAATGATAAATTCCATCCTCCCATTCAGGAGAGAAAAGCCTTCTTTCCCCTGAAATGCTACCTTAGTGTGCTGGAACTCACTGGGATAGAGTCCATTTTCTTCATAGTAGCTACTGTGGGGCTGTATTTTGGGTTTGTGGTGAAGCTTTGTTGATAATACAGGGATAGTTTTTGTTATTGCTGAACAGTGCTTACCCAGAGACAAGGCATCTTCTGCTCCTCACCCCTCCCCGTCAGTGAGGAGGCTGGGGATGCACAAGAATCTTGGAGGGTGCCCAGCTGGGACAGCTGATCTCAGCTGACCAAAGGGATATTCCATGCTGTAAAAGTGTTGTGCTCAGTATATAAATGGGAGTAAGTAGAAGGAAGTGGAGTACTTTGAGTGATGGTGTTTGTCCTTGTAAGTAGCCATTGCTCATGATGGAATCCTGCTCTCCTGGAGATGGCTGAACACCTGCCTGCCCATGGGAAGTGATGCATGAATTCCTTGGTTTGCATTGCTTGTGTGTGCAGCCTTTACTTTGGCTATTAAACCGTCTTTATCTCAACCCCTGAGTTTTTCACTTTTGCTGTTCCGAGTTCTCTCTCCCGTCCCGATGTCGGGGCAGTGAGTGAGCAGCTGTGTAGAGCTCAGTTGCCAGCGGGGGTGAAGCCGTGACACGTGGGAATCAACAAAAGATCACAGAAGGGATACACGTTAAATAAGTATCAGAGTTTGTTGACAGAAATGAGAGCAGGGTGTACCTATATCCAGGGCTCATTTTTAGGCTAACTTCAGTAGTTCTGTGTATCTATTGGACTATGGTTTGAAAGCCTCCCTTCTGTAAGTGGTAGAGACTTTAGATTCATTCTGTTGAAAATAAAAGCTGAGCCTCTGGGGACTTGCCTGTATTTTTGAACTGCTGCTTTGCACCCTTCTCTAGAAGGTGTATCCTGTGCTTGCTTTGGGTGATGGGTTTTCAACAGAAAGTGAATTTTTAAAATTTTCAGTGGATAAACTGCAAACAAAACATGAATACAGGATGGCTTATATGCAGCTAATTAAGGGGACTGGGACTAATGAATACAACTTTCTAGAAAGGTATGTGTGCGGTTTTGTGGGGGGTTTTGTGGTTTTTTTGTATCAGGTTTTCTTCCCTTCGTGTTGATCAATATTCACTGTGCAGGGCACTATTCTCAGTTGTTTTCTTCAAAGGAATAATAAATTGAAGTTTTGGTTTCGTTTGTAATATGTTGTATTATTTTTGAAACCACAAAAGTCTTTTGAAATGGAACTCAGCTTCTGTTTTCATGACCAGGTTTCAAGGAAAAGAGACTTGAAGCATGAAGTTCCATTCTGTTTTCTAAGGAGTAATTGTTGCAAGTTCCCCATTGTAGGTTGTATTGTTTCCCAGTTTAGAAGAGACAGCAGGAATGTTCCTTTCAGTAACATAAAAAAAGAAACTGTATTTTGAAAACTGTCTAAAACTGTATGCAATTTTATGCCTGTCTTCCTCATTACCGTGCTTGATTATGAAGGTGCAGGTTAGTTTTTTGCTATTCAGGTCCATCAGCAGTAGTGTTACTTGTTGACTGCTGAAGTTATTAGTAAAGCACACGAAGGCGTGGGGAGCTGTGTTCAAGTGCGAGGCATCATGTCCAGGGAGGCAGACAATGTATTTTCCCGTAAGAGCTACTTAAAACACTACAGGAGAGCAATTTGCATTGTAGGCCGGCTGTGTTTTTCTGTGTGGAAATCAAGAGGCAAAGTTTTTTGGTTGGCACTTCTTGACTTTGTAAAACATCAGACCAAACCAAAACCCGAAACCAACAACTGAAACCCCAAAACATTTATAAACACTGGTGTGTGCAGGTGAATAGACTTCTTAAGCCTGTTTAAGGAACTGTCGATTTCTTCCTGGCTCTCTGTGGGAGAGCGCTCCCCCTCCTGCTGTTAACTCGAAATGGATCAACAATTTGTATTCACTTTCAGGAGTTTCTCACCTCATCAGGAGTGCAGGATGGCAGCGAGATTTCCAGTTTTCAAGACGATGTTTCAAGAACATTCTCTGAGACTGGTCTTTCTAGGTGTGTCCTCAGGATCCCGTTCAGGGTCGTCAGCTGATTGCTTGGGGTGTGTACACAGAGTGGAGGTCGGACCTGTAAGAACGTGCTTTGAACTCTGAGATGTGGTGTTACTGTTGCACTCGGATGGCTTTGGGGTTGTTGACTCGAGGAGCACATGAAGCGTTTTAAATTAACAGTTTGGATAATTTATGTACCTCTGACAGTTACAGTGTATATCATAATGCCCATACAGACGTAACCTTTGGAAGTCTGGGAGAGGATGTGAGCAGGGAAAGCCACTGTGTAATACTGAAATTAGCTTGATAGAGCAAAAGAGAACATGAACCTGCATTCTAGCAGTGATGATAGTCTTTGAGGGAAGAGAAGTTTCAGACTGTAGTTCTTCCTCAACACACACCATTTATGCAAGTTCTTGACTTAAAGGTGTAATAAAGATAGTTGGCACCCTGGTTGGTCCTCTTTTCTTGGAGCTGCCCTTGGGCTGGCCTTTGCTTTGTGCTCTTTGCATGCGTGGGCTATGTTAAAATGTGTGGCAGGTCTAATACTTTCACACTTGTGCAGCAATACCCTTGTCAGCATGTTTTGACCATCGTTTGAGTTGGTGTGTACCTTTCACCATCCTTTGTGGGCCTGTAGAACTAACATAGGAGCTACTGGATAGTTACTAAGAGTTGTTTGAAAAAACTGGAGTTCAGTTTAATTTAGAGTAACTTAGAGTAACTAGTTCCTGAAATGTGATGGATTTTTATTTTCAGATGTGGAAAGTAAAGTCTTTATTACACACAGAATGGGTGCAGTAGAGGGATTGCAGCTGAAAGTACTCACAGGATCTTGTCTTGCCTGTGACTGAGTGCAGCTGGTTCAGTAGCTGAGACTGGAAATCACTACCTGAGACTGATTAAGGTTTTGCTTTTCAATATCAATGTTTAAAAAAAACAGTACTTAGTGATGCTAATGGTGATGCTTCTTGTTTTTTCAAACTATGGTAAAAAGAGTAGCTCATGAAGGCACTTTGTAAAAATCTAATCATTCTGAGAAAGGGAGCTGCTTCTGTCCCTCCTAAGGCTGTAAATGGGACCAGAGCAGTGGGTCTGTATTGAAGGTCATGGCAGTTTCAGTTTTCAATAAAATTTGCCTCTGCATCCTGTTAATTCTATAATTACTTGCATGCTGTCTCTTTTAATAGGGTGACAGAGATCTAATTTCATTTGTGTATCATGAATAAGGGTGTGTCTTCCACCAGCTTGTCCGATGATGTTGGGGAGTTTCTGGAAAGGCGTTGAGAGACAGTTGCAAATTGAACAGTTGAGGTTCTTGGTTTACAACTCAATTTCTTGTGAGTGTGTGCAAAACTTTTGATGTCTTCTGATGTGTGTCTAACACTTAATGAGACTAGCACTTAAAACTGTAATTGTGTGTACACAGCTAATGCCTAATAGTTTTCAGACAATCTGTTCAAAGCCTCAGAGTGCTATACTGTGCAAATAGTACTCTTGCTTTGAGTGGGATTTATAGTTGTGGGTAGCTGCATACTCAAAAGTAAGACTTTTCAGGACCTAATGTGACTTTTTGACGGGTGGGATGTTAGAGCAAGCTAAATGCATTAGGAATTTCATGGCAATTATAAATGTAGTCAAATAGGCACATAAATTCCACAAGCATGGAAATGACAGTAAAAAAAGTTGTTGTTTTGGGCCAGAGTTTTGAGGCAAGTTCTGGCATAAGGTAACAGAAATCCAGCAGACTTTTTACCAAGGATTGAAATTATGCAGTGGCAAAGCCTGTTAGTGTCTCAGAATAGATAGCCGTGAGTTATTAAAATAAATAATTTATTGGTTGCATAAGTGACTTCTAAGTCTTTGCTTAAATATTGAAATTGCAGGGGTTTAACTAAATGCTAACACTGTGTTGTTCTGAATTAGTGATGATGTGAAAGGTGTCCTTGCCCATGGCAGAGGAGTTTGGAACTAGATCTTTAAGTTCTTTCCAACCCAAACCATTCTGTGATTCGCTATTTTTTGTAGACCACTCAGAATGCAGAATCTGTAAAAACTGAGAGCAGTAAGGATAGTGAGTCCTTAGTGTTTCAGACTGTGTAAAGTATGTTGAATAGCTGAAACTCTGTGGTGGGTTTTCTCTGGTGTTTTTGGGTTTTCTCAGTTTAGTCAATTACAAAACACTTAACTAAAGGCCAATACATTTTTGTTATTTTTGGTCTTGATCTGTAGCACAAACTTATTAAACGCATTTTTTATTCTTGTATTCTGAAGTGACGGAAATGATGAAGCTGTAAACAAAACTGAGTGTACATAAATTCATAAAATTTGTAGTGAAAACTCTTTTAAGCATTAGGATAATCACAATTATTGTTTAGAATGGTTTTGAAATTATAAATGTTATGAAATTAGATTTTGGTGGTGTACTTTGATTGTACTGTATCATAACAGGGTACATGGTTTTAACACTCTTTAGAGGATTGATGGACTGCAGTGGTTGTATGCATGACATTTCAAGGAATTGATTGACTGTGACAGTTGGATCTGTGGTGCTTAAGTATTGTTCAATTTCTACTTGGAAACTTAAATCAAAAAATAACCTATTTAAGGGTGCTGAGTTGATGGTCTGTTATTTCTCGATGGGGTGTGTGTATATGTACATATTTTTTTAAAAAATCCTGTTGCCTGACTGCTCTTTCTGAAGCTTCAGTTTCTGAACACAACTATGTGTTGGCATAAGGTATGAATTTTCTGTAAATTTGCACTTACTGCAGTTGGAAATAGAGTTATTAGAACAAGGCAGCCTTTTAAATTTGGATGTGCAATTTCTAGTGACCTAGAAAACTAAGGAGTTTTGCAAGTTGTCACTTACCTTTTTTACAGAATTAAAGGGATGAAAAATTCTTTCCGTGCACTTAAAGTTTTTGTAATGCAAATATTGCTGTGGTTCTTACATATTAGCTGGAAAAGTTACTTTGCTTTTAAACTGAGGTGGAAAAAGAAGAAAAATAGTACTAGTTTATCTGGCAAGAAGTGTTGCAGAGTTGAACAACTGACTATACTACCTCCTGTAAGAGAGGAGATAGAATTAACCTTCCTGAAGGCTAATCATTGTTTTTCAGAAGATAATGATATATGATGGCTGTATTTTAGAAGATAAAATCTCTTTTCCGAATCACTACTTTATTTTATAATTCTTGTAGATTAAGGTGAGAGGTGCATTACTGTTTGATCGACGTTCTGTTACAGTCAAAAAAATGGCCAGCGCTCCCAGCCCTGCCCCCACCAAAATATTAACCCAAACTCCTTGAGTTCATCCCAGCTGAGACAGCTCTGGGCCAGAACTAACACTGCCAGTATGAATTTAGTTTTGCTTTGACTGTGCAAGCTAAAACAATACAAAACTGTTGTGTTTACTGTGCTGACAAGTGTGTGTGTGTGTGTGTTCTTAACTTTCAGTAGTGGAGAGATCAGAACTGTAATACAGTTATTAATGTAAATGGCTTCAAAATATATATTGGAGCCCCTGAGTTTCCTGAAAACTTGTGTGCAAAGTGATAGGATTTGTGAGCTCTTTGTGATTAGGTTTGGTATGGGAACATCAGTCTTTGCAGCCCTGAACTGCCAACAACCTTTGTCCTTTATTTTACCTTCAGTAAAAAAGGGCGGGGGTGGTGGTGGTGGTGGTTTGAAATAGGGAAGTAAATGAATGTTGGCTAATGGCCATGTCTTTTCCTAGAGCAAGAAAAAAAATCTTGGAAAGATAGATGAGATTGTGGACCTGGATTTGAATGATATGTGATGTTTTGTAAATTATTTATCAGAGCAGCGAGCATTTTTGAAATGGCTGGAGCCCTGTTATATCAAAGGGAAGGAGAACGGTGTGGTTGCCAAGAAGAGATTTTTACCAGATTTCACTAAAAGAATAATCTTTCTTTTTAAATTATCTATACTTGTAAGCAGCAGTTAAGAAATGTCCATACAATGCTGCAAGTTGTGTTTGAATAGTGCCTGCACCATTTTTCTGCTGATGATTATTGGCGTGTTTGTTTGGGATTTTGTAGTTAATACCATTTTGCTCCAGTGACGATAAAAGCGAAATGATGGGACATATCTGTTGAATTATGGTATCTGACTGGCAAAAATAGTAGCTAACTAATTCTGTTTTATTTCTATGTACATTGTTTTAACAAGTGAAAAATCCTGCAAATAATTTGTATAACCCTCCCCACCCTTAGAATTATTGATCTCATTCAATGCCCCTCTGCTAAAATTGGTAAAGAACATCAATAATATTTTTATTTATTTTTTTGAAGAATGACTATTTTAGAAAGCTGCCAGTTTTATAACTTAAACAATTATTTTTTTCTGGACAGCAATTTAATATTTCAGCTATCCATATAATCCATAATGGAGGTCTTAGTGAGATGTACTGCAGATGATGTTTGTTCCTATTAGTTACAAGAAGGTAATAGCAGTTTTCTTTTGTAGTTAATTGAAGAGAACACACATCTTCATACTTAGAAAAAGCCTCCAGCTCTGTTTATCTTTTATGTATATTTTTAGGGGTACACAAGCATGTCAATATTTCAGTACTTGGATTGTGAGGAGTTGAACCTTATCAGCAAACCTCAACCTCCTGAGGCCTGTGTTGCCAAAAGGGTGTGATGTCTCGGGATATGTTTATATGGAAGTGCTTGTAGGCAGGGGATAAGGGTATGTGTGCTCTTCTGGGATGGGTAGGACAGATTTACCCTGCTGGTGTTAGTATTCTTCAGAATCTGCTGCTTGACTGAAGATGATCCTAAAGATTAGTAAGATGGAAGTGGTTTCAATATTTCTGTATTGTGTTGAGATATAAGGGTATATCTACATGGAACTGATTCCTTCACAGGAATACCCTTAAAAACAAGCATTTCCCACTTCCAGATCTGTAATGGATCAAGTGAAGATGGTCTGTCAGCTACCAAAGTAAAATGAAGGTAAAACCAATAAATAATTACTCTGATATTTAAAATTAACAGCATTGCTTACCTAAATCTGGAAACTATGAATGTGAAAGAAACTATTTTAATGTATGAGTTACTGTGAGACTGGCTGCTACAAGCCAGTGTGGGAAGGTACTGCACTCTGTTGGAGCATCCCACTTGGGAGAAATAGTTGCATATGGTTTTGTTACGGACCTGCTCACAGATAGTCCCGTGTAGTCGTTAATGCGTTACTATTTTGGACATTGCTGGTAAGTAGTTTCATTAAAGCTCTAAAACATAATGCTGAAACTGTTTAATAGGTATTCAATCTCCGGTAGTTGGTCACATAGTTAATTAGGAGGATGGGAAGTAAATCTGTATCACTTCTGAAGTCCCCTGAAAAGCTTCATGTTTTGCTTCTGGAGATTGAAAGATTTGCATGGTTTTCTATTACAATTGTGTGTCAAAGCTGATGGGACTCATCAGACTGGAATGAATAACCCTTTGTCTGTTGAATCCAGTGTTTTTACCCTAAAATGACAGTTTCAAAGGAAGGTGTGAGTTTTATTGGATTTCCAAGTAATAAATAATGTCTTAAATTTGAGCGTTTTTAATAAGTTTCTGTTTTCTTTTGTCAATGAACTGTATTACTGTGTAATAAAGACCAGTTTATATCTTGCTCTTTGAGCACTATTGCATTTTAAGAACAAGTAATGGAGTTGAAGTTGTGTGTGGAAGAAGAGTGTCCCAAGTTGTAATTTTTCCTTGTTTTTGCTAGCACTAGTCTTATACTGGAAACATTTGTGTGGATTTGTACACAGGGTCGTTTATTACGGGCCAACTTAAGTTTTATGAAATACCTTAAGATAAAAACTTGCTTATTCCAAAGATAGTAAAATGGATGTTTGTCTAGGTTATTAATATATGGTACAACAAAATACCAGGTAAAAGCCACTGAGGCTGGTGGATCTTGGTTTTGGTTTGTTTTTTTTTTGCTAGCTAACTCTGTCTGTTTATTTTTAAATCCAGCCACGAGCCGATCCCATCCCGATATGTAGCTTTTGTTTGGGAACGAAAGAATCAAATCGTGAAAAAAAGCCAGAAGAGCTCTTGTCATGTGCCGACTGTGGCAGCAGTGGTAAGTTGGCTGAATTTACAAATACTAGAAATGTTAATGTTAAGTATGTTTTCTAAAAATATTTTAAACCTTGTGAACCTCATCCTGTCTTTGAGCATAGACAGATTGAGAACTGAAACAAACCAGGCTGGGGTGTGTGGAAGAGATTGGGGTCTTTTGATTAGGATTTTTTTTTTTTTTTTTAAATTGAGTTTTGCCGTTTGGATACCTAAGATAATTTCAAATGAGAGCTGTGAATTGATTTTTATGTCAAAGTACAGATCTGCTGAGTAAACTGATAGGGAACCCACACTTGTAAAATACAGAATTCAGTTATTGTTTGAGATCTGTATTGGCTCTGAAAACTCAGTTTTGCATTGTGACATGAAATGATGGTCAAGAATTTTGCTTGCACAGATTTGCAACATTACAGAAGATGAGGAATAATCATAGTAAGAAAGACTGTGAGCAGTCTGCTGAGGATCTTGGGTGTCCAGTTCGTTTTGTTATGAAATTAATCTGTTACTCTAGTGGGCAGTTGAGTAATATTTCAGGTAACGTACTAAAGCAGTTGGACACCTGTTCCTTGTCAGACACAAGGTGATGGCACTCTCCTGATCGTGTGTACCCTGTGTGCTGCAGCAGCTCTTGCAGAGTCTGTGGGGCTGTTTTTAATGCAGGTGCTTCCCCTGAGGTGAGCAGCAAGGATAATTTTGAACAGGAAATACTGTAGCACACTTGCTTTGGGCAGAGCTTGTGCATGGATGATACCAGGAATGTTCTTGGCCTAGACCATTGCTGGTTTGCAGAGGGATTTGGTGAGAAACCTGGGTAAATTTCTTCCACAACTCCATGCTACAAAACCTTTTCTGAAGCAACTGTGTAGTTCTGGATGTGAACGTTCTTTGATCAGTTTACCTATTCTGAAAAAATCCTGTGTGGAAAATAACTTTATGCTAGAAGAGGAGTTAATTGGCCACTATGGTTTGTCAGTTGATTGCACTGCTTTTCTTTAGCTATGCCAGTAGAAAGACTTTTGTTCCCATGAGCTTAAAACTGCAGTGGTGTAGATACCTTTGGTAAAGCTTTGCAATGTAGGCCATTCCATCCCAGCTCCAAGACAGAATAGCAGTGCTGCTTAAAGTCAGAGACTGTGATACCCAAGGGACACGAGCAGAGAAGTGGCAGGGTCTGTGTAAGCCAGTGCGACTTTGAGAAGGCTGGCAGTGAAAGAAGAGTTTTGTTGTCTTTGAATTTGGAGTCCCTGTGTATCATCATTTTGTAGGTGTGCTGGAGATGGCTATCCCAGTACCTGAGACAGCCTACAGCTGCACTTGAGTAAAAACTAAACAGTATGGATAAAAACGTGTTTTCAGTTAATCAAGATGTGTTTTCATTTGAACCTGTCACCCTCATAGTTACTGTATATTTTAGCCAACCTATTTGTTAGTATATTTAAACCAATTATTACGCTCTGAAGTAAGAAAATTACTTTCACCCCAGTATGCAACAGCAGACCCTACAGGTTTTAAACTGCCTTCCTTTAGTGCTTTATAGGTTTCCTGTATTTTCAAATATGTTTTTTGATATTTGGAAAATTAATAGGATTTGTGCTTGGTTAGACAGAGCTTACATTAATCAGGTGAGCTTAGATATCAGCTATCCTTCTGTTGTGTAACAATCCCCTGGTGGGTCTGAGACACTTCAGAACTGGAAGTCTTGACTTTCATGGATCAGCTTCTATTTGAATTAACATCGATACGTTCTCTCTGCCTCATTAAGACTAAATTATCTTTAATTAGTTCCTCAGATGTATTAGATAAAAAGAATGAAATGTTGAGACTGCCAATCAGTTTGCTGGATGGTTAAACTTTAGCTACTGATGCCTAACTAAAATAAAAACCAATCTCAGTGCAATTTATAAATAACAAAACTTCACTCAAGTGGAGTTTTATTGTAATTGGATTTGTAATTTTGCACATTGCAGTGTATCTCAAAGCTGGTCTTGCTGTCTCACAAATAGAAAAGAAATTGCATGTTGTGCACAGCAAGCAAATTGTTCAGATGATCAGAGATTAAATTGCAGTGCCCACTACTGGCATGTCTGTTCTCCTTTTTTGTTTTTGTATCAAGTTGCTTTTGTCTTTTCAGGTAATGCTTCTGCATTCAGAAAGCAGAAACTATCTGGATATCTGCAAATTTTTGTGGTATTTGGGAGGGTAGATTATTTGGGTAGTGGAAATGAAATGCACTGCTATGTCACTTTGCACCAGAGCATGTTCTGAAGAAGGGGGTGTCAGATGTGAGAAAACAAATCTCATTACAAAAGTAGACATGGCTCATCTTGTTTTTTGTTGGTTTGGGGTTTTTTTTTTCCCTCCTGGCTTTTCCCTGTCTTTTGATTTTGAAAAATCAATACACTTGAGAACTGGAATCAAACTCTACTCCTGTTTTACTGATTAATATGGGAAGAAGCAATTAAAGAGCTGCTGCTGACAGGTTTTTAGAAGGGGAGTAAGGTATAGAAAGAGGAGGGGAAAAAGCTGAGTGGCTGGAGATCTATAATGGATATTTTTTTTAAAGGGAGAAAAGTAGCTCATAGAATACCTGTGGGTCCTGTCCCTTTGCATGGTATCATATCCTGAGAAGGCAGGAAGGTCACTGGTCAGAGATGGGTGGGAGTGGCTGGAGAGCAGAGTAATGGAGACATTGGACTCACGTCAAGAGGAATATGGACAGAAAGTGTCTGGGAAGAACTGTGAAGAAATTGCTTTCTAAATGAGATTTAGGATATGCTTTAGTAAAATAAGGGAATATAGGAATTGTCTTAATTATTGCTGTCTGTGTAAGGGTGCTGGCTAGTTGGATAAAATGAACTGCTAAGAAACCTACAGGTGAAAAAACCTGGTACATCCCCAAGGTGGGTACCCTGACCATCTCTGCCCATAGCTCAAGTCACCCTAAATACCAAAAATGCTTTCTGCCCCAAAGGTTGTCAAACACAAGTTGAGGTTTTGGGGATGTTTTTGTGAATGGTGTCGTACATTGGTTCCCACTATTTGTATCAAAGTTATAAATAACCGGCGATAGCAGCGTAACTAATTTAGCACTGTACCTAATTGTAGTCACTGATCTAATGCTTGTTCTTTTTAAAGACTAGTTGTTTTATCAAGTCCTTTAATGAATAAACAAGGCCCAACTTTGTGAGGAAGAAACAAAAGTGGGCAGGTTAAAAGTGTTGTTGTCAGTCACAAAGGAATGAGATGTTCAGTTTTGACTTCCTGATCACACCTCTATCTGCCACATCAGTGTATTGCAAATCTTAACCTTTTCTAACAGAGACAGATAAGAATGAATTTTGAAGTGTTTAATTTTAAGGTAAGCCTGTATGTATTCCTGGTGGAAACTGCCAGCTTTCAAAGGTCTAAATTTCCAGTAATCTGCTAAGCTTGTGTGATATATTAAAATATTGATGCTGCTGAATTTTAAAAGAAAGTCAAGTGATAAAACCAGGAGGAATTACCAGCTGAAACACTTCAAACTAGTGCTGAAAACCTCCTGGCAGATTTATCAGCTTCTGGATATGGAGAAGATAGAGTGGTTTTGATTTCAGTTTAGATTACTTGAAGCTGAAGTACTGCAAATTTTGAAGCTCAAAACATGCTTTCCTTCAACTCTCTTTCAAATTCAAAGAAACTAGCTGTAAAATAAGTAACTTTGTTTAACTGACTACAGAAATCTGTTAAACTACAAAATCTGTATAACTACTCTGACAGTGGTTAAACAGAATTCCTTTTAAAAGTGAAGCATGTGTTGGTTACCACTTCATGTCTGGTAGGCATTACCCTCTACTTGTTATTTTTATATTTGCACTATGTCAATTTGCATCTAAAAAGTTATTATAGAATAATATCATATGGTATTTTGAAATCTAAAAAATTCTATGCTGTCTCTGCTGGCAAATACCTAGGAAGGACAGTGAAAGAACATGGTAAATGTATAGTGATGGTTGCCACTTGGACCCTTCCAACTTGTAGTTAACTTGTGGCTCGAGGACTTTGAATTGCAGGTAAAATCCTCATATTTAATACCAATGGAGTTTTTTTCTTGAATTTTTGTCCAATAATAAAATCTAGGATTTAAGGATAGTAACAAATGTATTAAGCTGTGTAATTGCTAGAATGAGAAATGGTGTGTTGGTAGATAATGGAGAAATAAAGTAACACAGCTACACCCAGTCTTTGCAAGCAGTGGTTACCAACCAGTGAGAATGGATGGTTTTTATGTTTAAACTTCTCAGTTATTTATTTAAAACAGAATTAAAATCAACAGTCTTAACTGCAACTTACTTGCTTCTTGAAATAAATCACTTCTGTGTAGGGTAAATAACTGTAATTAAATATACTTACATGGAGGTGATTGGTTTATGATTACACTTAATGGCTTAATATAGTTAAGTCATGGTTGATGACATAAATCTTTCTGTGATAGTGATTACTAATATCAGCCACTCTAGAGATACTTTTTCTTATTTCTTAGTGAAGTTTCAATGAGGGGAACAGTGCATCATTGAACTGAGCTATACAGATACAGTATATTTGTCATGTTCGAGAAGAATAGTTACCTTAGTTTCATAGTAAGTTTTAAATTAGTGGATACATCTTAAACTGTATGCTAAGAATCAAGTGGCGATGCTTTTTCAATATCTTTGGGTTTGAGACTACTCTTGGAATTCATTATTGATTGCTCTTTACCAATAGATTATGTTCTGGCATTTTATTTTAAGAATATGCAAAATTCAAGTTGTCTTTTGAAGTTTAACAAAAAGTGCATTGAGCCTTGGGTATATGGAATAAAAGGCATTGAAATATAAAATTTGCACTTACTCAAGTGGCTTTTGCATTCCATTGATTGTCTTTGCCATTCATGCCTCAGTCCATTAGAAGACAAAAGTAGTAAATGCTCATGGATTAGACTGTCTTCTTGTTTGTGGTGTTTGAGCTCAGTGGTGGGCTGGGAAACAGTCGATGGAGAAAGTCTGAATCACTGTGACTGGGCCATTACCTAGAACAGAGTGTGAATCCCAGTCCTGACAGGGAGTAGAAAGGGCAGTTCATGTGCCCCACATCTCTGCAGCCATCTCTGAGTGCTGCAGGGCTTCAGGGGTTCTGCCTCTCTGTCAGCTTGTGGTTTGATATTCCTGATAATCTCTGAATATAATACTGTCAAAAAGTGTTTCCCTGGGAAGGTTTATCCCTTTCTATTTAGCAATGCTTTTATCTTTTCTGGATTAAGGGCACACTCACTGTTGAGGTTGTTGAAGACTTGAGAAAAAGGCTGCCAGTATTGCCTGAGGTGTTGTACGTGTTCAGTTGTCTGGTATCTTCTATTAATTGGAAAAGTCATATAGGCCTTCAAGGCTACTGTGAAAAGAGGATCGTCCTGCCAAGGAATAAAATGCAGGTTTTGGGAGATGGTAGTTCAGCCACTCTGTGTTCCTCCCCCCACCTCAATTTTTAATCTTCCATTGCAATAAGCTTTTATTATGCCACTTGCCAGATTTATGCCTTTCCCCACCTATTGCCCTAAAATTGTTCTTTGTGTATAATTAAGTAAGAAGTTGGAATGAAAAATGCATATAGTTTGACTATTAAGTTTCTCTGGGACATACTAAATAGATTTGGAAAAATAACTAATATGGCTTTATCTAAGATTTCCTCCATTTATTTTGCACTACTGAGAAAGAGGAGTGGAGTCAAGTTGGAAAAAATATTTGTTTTAGAACCAATGGCAGATTAATATGCTATGGAAATAACGTAGTGAAAATAAAAATTCAGTTTTAGGTGCTTGTGTAGACCGTTCACAGGTGTCAGTTACAGTAGAAGTCAGTTTTCTACCTATGTTCATCAATGAGTTTCATGGTGTTATTCTGTATCTTTATATGGAGTAGGTGGGTTAAATAATGTGTTGCAAAATTCTGAAAGCAGCTGGTGCTTGCAGTGTTCTGATGCTGCTGGCTGCATCCTGTTGACCTTAAGAATTAATCTAACCAATCTTAAATCTCAAACACTTTGGTGTTTTTTAGGACATCCATCATGTTTGAAATTCTGTCCTGAATTAACAACAAATGTGAAGGCCTTGAGATGGCAGTGCATTGAATGCAAGACGTGCAGTGCATGTAGGATCCAAGGCAAAAATGCAGTAAGTTAGACTGGAGTGTTACCTGATTTTAATTTGTTTACTGTAGCTTTATAATTAGCACATGTGCAAATACAAATAATTGATATACAACTTCAAGCAATGCTGTATTAAATGTTTTTTTCCTCTTCTCCATCCCCTCATCCCTGCCCCCCTTCAGGATAACATGCTTTTTTGCGACTCCTGTGATAGAGGGTTCCACATGGAGTGCTGTGACCCACCACTATCCCGAATGCCAAAAGGTGATCATAACATTCCTTTCTGTGAAAATACTTTCATTTGCAGTCTTTTCTTTCATTAAGTGACCAAGGCCTTGAGCATGCTAATTTGTTTTTTTAATGATGAATAGTATAATTTCATTAATCTCAAAACTAGTTTTATTTGTCATTATGTGAGGGTTTTTTTCCTCAGGCAAATAATAAAGGTGTGCATCTAGTTGACCAGATAAATTCACTGTGTAAATGAGTTTGTTGGGCAGTTTATTGAAGGTGAAATTTTGGAAAGGCTGTTAAAATGCTTGGAGTATAAACATTGACAAAGAAATCCTTAGAGCAGGTGGAAGGAGACTATTCTTCATGCTTTTTATAAGAGTAATTGAAAAAACAGACACCACCCCCCCCACCCCCCCCATTTGTTTTCAGGTCCTCTAATCTCTAGATTTCTGATATGCAACATCTCACTTTTGCTCTCAGTTCTTTATGGCTTTGCCTATTAAATCTTAAAGTTACACTAAAGACTTTTTCCGGTTCTTCCCCTCCCAGTACCATAGTGTCTAGACATGGTCATCTAACGTTAAAAGGATGCTAAATTCAAGTTGTTGTAGATTAAAACCAACATACCTATGTGTGATCTGACATATTCTTTAGCACACTCTGCCCTAGACTGCTTTGTAACACATGTAAGTTTTTTCCCCAGTCTTAATTGTGTTTGAAGATCTAGGTAGTTTAAAAAGGGGCAAGCTAGAACAAAAATTCTGAGAACTCATACGCTCATAATCTTTTCTGTGATCCTTGTTGCCTCTTGTTTTGCCTTTTCCATGAACACTTTGCTTTTAAAAATTTCAAAGTATGGGTAAAAGTGAATCACTTGTTTGGTCCATTTCCCCTTCTCTCTGTCCTGTTCTAGAGATCTTTTGCTGACCTTGTATATACTTGGCATGTATCTTGGTAGACACCTGCAGTATAGATCAGATAAACTGTGTACAACTAAACTCTTTTTCCTTTACATAGGGATGTGGATTTGCCAGGTCTGTAGACCAAAGAAGAAAGGGAGAAAGCTGCTTCATGAGAAAGCTGCCCAAATAAGGCGACGATATGCAAAACCCATTGGACGACCGAAAAATAAACTAAAGCAACGAATGTTGTAGGTTTCTCTTGGGTTTTATTTCTTTAAATGTTTCTGAGAATGTAGTCAGATAAGAGTTTGATACAGGTTTGAGTACAGTTTTTGACTGTATTTCAAGCTGGGGAAAATAGATGATGAGTGATTTAGTATATGTCTTTCAGGCCAATGGCCACTAACTTCTAAATTATAGTAGGTGCTTTTTGTGGCATGTCAGAAGGTGATAAAAAACTTCCTGTAACTTAGTATTTCAGATCCCATAAATTTTTATAAAAAACTGCACCGATGACAGATGCAAATAGACTTCTGTATGATAATATGCCTCAGCCATCTTTTAAGTGTAGCTTCAAATAATTGAAGGATGTGCAGAATGTACACTGAGTGGATAATAATTAGCTACTTAGATACAACTTTAGGAGATTGTTCTGCTCAAAGACCTGTTCGAAAGTTGTGTAAAAATTACTTTAATATTGGCTCCTGAAACCCATTCCGAGAAGCAAACTATGCAAGTACTACAGAAGTTCTGGTTTCAGTGGTGCTCTGGAAAAAGGTGATTACTTGAATTCTGCTGTTAAGATGCCACTGGTTACTAGGAAAAGAGGTTGAAATTCTTCTTACTTCTGAGGACTGTGTTTGCGTAAGACAGGAGTGTGCTGTAATTTTTTTAGCATTTGTCTTTACAGGAAACACTGTAGTTGGTTGTTTTAAGGCTTAGTTGGAGGATTAAGTAGCATTCAAATGCTGAGTTGACATTACACTGAGTGTTAAACAGGAACAGGTTCTGTGTCAACTGTGTGGCATGTTGCCCTCTATCACATGTTCTTATCCACGTATACCTTTCTTTCTCCCTATTGAACTATTATTTAACTGTTTGGCTGTGTCAACTCAGCAGCTGAAAAGCTTTGACTCCATGAACTTACTCATTCTGTCATGTGATCGTTACCCAGCCATTTTCCTCTACAGTCTAAAAGCCTGTCTCATATTATTCAGAGTTGCATGGTAGTGGCTGTAAAACTTTGCATTTTGCAAAATAAAGATTTTTTTAAGCCAGTGGAGCCAACATGTGAAAATAGAAAGAAAAGTATTCACACTACAGTACACTAGTCTCATTGATGTACTTGGTGCTGTGCAGCTTGCTGGATTCTCTTTTCCTTTGCTCTCTGCCACGATCTTTTATCTTGCCTTTTTGGTCCTTGTGAAGTTCAGAATATGTTGCTCTAGGAAAGCAGAGCAGGACAAGGATTAGCACTACATGAATGCAAAAGATGAAGTTGCACTGGCTCATGAGGGCATGCTGTTAAAGAAAGAGTGGGTGAAACACTACTTTACTTCTCCACTCTCCTCCTGAATAAATAGCTTAGGAAGGGTCCTTGAAATGTCTACATATTATCATGTGTACACAATAAAAACATTTCCTATGTCTCTACTTATGCCTTGGGCTTTAGTTGTAGCTTTGGTTTTACCCCTTTGAAAACTCATAAGCCTTCAGCTGGGTTCTGTTGTGGTTTAGGAATGGTACTCCCCAGTTTGGTGCTGCCACTGAGACTCTCCATGTGCTGCTCGTTCACTCACCCTCTCCCCTCCCCTGCAGGGAAGAGAATTGGAAGCACAAAAGGGAAAGATCATGGGCTGAGATAAAAGCAATTTACTGGAAACAGCAATGATAAGAGAGGATTCACATGATTGCTCAGAACCGGTGTTACCCACCACTTCCTCTGCCACACTCACTTGAAGAGACTCCCTTTCCTTCCCTCTGCCCTGGTGTAGAATAACCTCCGGGTCCTGGCCATGCCCCCTCCTGACTAATGCGGAAATGAACCCTGTACTAGCTGGAACCAGGACAGCTTCTAATCCAGAACTACCATCTTAATTCTCTGCAAACATGTCTCTGATTTGGGTTCCCACAGTGGATTTAGCTGGAGTGTCCCCCTGATACAGTAATTCTGCTCTTCCTCCTACCTCATAGATACAAAAAAAAAAAAAAAAAACCCAAACAAAAAACCCAGGGTTGGAACTGTTGTGAAGGTTTTACTGCTACATTTTACTGTTGTGATTCTGAGCTACAGCTTTTAAAGTAAACATCATGCTGAAGGATGCAGAAGTTGTTTTAGTATTCGATTATGGATATTTTCATAAAGTTTTTGTGTAGCATGTGAGCATGTTAGAGGAGTATTTGGAGAGCTCTTTGTAAAACAAATACATGCAATACTGTGGACACATTTCTGTTACTTCAGTGTCTAATATTTGTATATAAACAAAGTAATCTTGTTTTGGAAAAATAGTGGTTAAGAGACAGTATAAGAGAAGATTTTTCTTCACGAAATCCTATTTAAAAGTGATTGTAGGGTATAGAAGACATCAGAGTCATATATAGTGTGTGGTCACATGAAATACAGGAAGGTTAGTTAGTGCTACTTAGTTCTTATGTTGTACAAAGAAAATCTGAAAAGTAGTACTGGAATAATATTTTGCCTGTTGACCATCTGTAGGAAGCCCTTCACAGGCAAATTACTGTGTAAGATTAACTTAAACCAGGTGCGTGCTGGCCTCTGGCACCACTGATGTTGGCCACATCTGGTAGTGAAAATAGGTCTTGTGATAGACATAAGCTTATGACACCAAAGGATTCAAAAGACTTAGAAGTTCTTAGTTTTGTTGCCTCTTAAGAGCTTACCAAATTTAAGAATGTGTGGGTGGAAAAGGGACTAGTTCTTAAAATGGTGGGCCTTTGGAGTTTAGTAAACCAGATGGTAGCCCTAGGCTGTTGGATCTCTAATTAGAAGTAACCTGTTGCAATTAATTACTTGAGTATCTCAATTAAGACAGCAAAAATCTGTGGAAGAAAATTTTCTGCTGCAAAGTAAATAAGCTAACTTCAAAGAGCAGGATGGAAAAGGGAATGAAAGAAGGCATGTGATGCAACTATATAGCTTTGTTTGGCCTTGTAATTTGATCATGCGTCCTGATAGCTATTTCTTTTATTGCAGATATTTTTAAATGTTCTGTTTCTGCATGCTAAAATATACTGTTCTTCAGTATATCCTTCAGTGTAGTTCCTCTCTTCAGTCATTAGCAATGAGTTAAAGCTGTAATTCTGCTGTCACAAATGTTGGCTTTCAGTATGCCTTTTTTATTCCTAGCATTTAAATAAGATTCACCAGTTTTTCTTACTGTTTTTTCTTAACATGTTCTATGTTAGGCCTGATTAGTTCTTGGCTTTTCTATAAACACAAAAGTTTTGCTCTTTCCTTTCTGGCTTTTTTTGCTATTGTTATACTTTCTAAAGAAAACAGTCTTTCTTTGGTTTTGTTGTAATCCTCTTAGTAAACTACCTCATTTTGCTTTTGGGTCTTTGGTGGTAATTTTTACTACTAATGTTGACATACATAAGTGAACTAGAGTGCAGAAAAAATACCAGTTTCTTGAAAACTGACTGCATTGCTTTAAAGGAGTAATAGCTTTGTCTACAATTTAAGCAAAGGTAGTCTGATAATTTATTAGCACTGAAAACATTCATCTCCTTTGCGTGTAAATAAACTCTATGGTGATGGAGCAGTTATTGTACACACACAGTGCATTTATATTTTTCTCCAAAGAAGCACACTTTGGCTATGTCTAAAAGTATGTGGGAAGGCTGTGTACTTGGGTGATCTTGCTATGCCAGCTGCTTCCATTTATATATACTGTGGAATATCTTATAAAGAAGAGAGGGGAGGGGGAATGCAGAGGAAAAGGAAAAAAATACAGCTGGATATTATGTCATAGTGTGAAATGCATTTCCAAAGTGTATATGTCTTTAAATTTCTTTAAAGATTTTTAAGTACAGTGGCCTAAGTAAGTTGTATAAACTGTAGTACTATTTGGCGGTAAAGATTTTGAATGCTGATTTTCATTTTTCAAATTTTTGCTTAGGTCTGTAACCAGTGATGAAGGATCCGTGAATGCATTCACAGGAAGGGGGTCACCTGGTAGGGGTCAAAAGACTAAAGTCTGTACCACACCTTCATCTGGTCATGCTGCATCTGTGAAGGATTCAAGCAGCAGATTGCCTGTTACAGACCCCACTCGGCCTGGTGCCACCACCAAAATCACCACCACCTCCACCTACATATCTGCCTCTACACTTAAAGTTAACAAGAAAACCAAAGGGCTCATTGATGGCCTTACTAAGTTCTTTACACCATCACCTGATGGTCGCAGATCACGAGGTGAAATAATAGACTTTTCAAAGCACTATCGTCCAAGGAAAAAGGTCTCTCAGAAACAGTCATGCACTTCTCTTGTGTTGGCTACAGGTACCACACAAAAGCTGAAACCTCCACCTTCTTCACTTCTCCCCTCAAACCCCATCTCTGGTCAGAGCCCCAGTTCTCAAAAATCCAGCACTTCGACTTCTTCTAACTCTCCCCAAAGTTCTTTCAGTCAGTCAAGCATACCCTCCTTCAGTAGCCTTCCTAATAGCAGTCAGCTAAAGGGACTCTTTGATGGACTCTCTCATATTTATACCACTCAGGGACAGTCTCGAAAAAAGGGTCACCCAAGCTATGCACCACCCAACCATTTGTGTAGTAAAACAGAATTATCTTCCACATCAACATCTAATAGCCATTTCTGTGGAAAGAAAGAGGTTAGGAGTAAGTTTGTGTCTCATGCCTGTGCCTCTGGATGGGGTGTGTCTTTTAAAGCAATTGCTCACCTCAAGAGAGCAGCTTTCCTTAAAAAGCACAGGACTCTAGGCAGATTAAAGTATAAAGTGACCCCTCAGATGGGGACCCCCTCACCAGGGAAGGGGAGCTTGACAGACGGAAGGATTAAACCTGATCAGGATGATGGTAAGCAAAGGTCAAAGTGCCAACCAAACCTGCGTCCCGTCCAAAACCAAAATTCTTATATTGTCACATAGGTCTTAGCTATTTCTCTTGTTCTTACTTCACTTTCATACAAAAGCAACAAAACTTTGACCTTTTATCTAATGCTGACTAAATCTCCAAAACATTTTTGGTTTTGTTTTTTTTTTTCCCCTGACTAATACCACACCACCTTTTAATTATTTTTTGCATCTGTAGTGACACTAGGAGCCCCAAATGCCTTCATAATGTTGCTTATGGCTGTGTAGTACCGCATGAGTAGCCACGTGTCATGCTACTTCCTTGTTCTTCCCCTGCCATTTCTCTGGCAGTAGTGCTGTCATCATGGTTGTGTGCTGTCAGTGCTTACAATGGTGGGCATTTCAATTCATTTCCCTCTGCTCCATTGCTTTTTCATGAACAGTTCCATCGTACTACAGTCTCCACAACACTTGATCTGTACTGCTGTGAACTACCTTTGTTATAACTACTTTTATTTAAGAAAAAAACCCATTTAATGTATAATGTTGGAATGTAGGTGTAGCTTAGCATTGATCTCCAACTTTTAAGGGCAACTTTTTTTCTCTTATTTTTACCTTCTAGAGTACACTGGAGTTTTATCAGGTAGCATAGTTCTAGCAGTGGAATATACTCCATTTCATGAGGTTCAAAACTAATTTAGTAGAACTGGACTGTAAAGGCTTATACAGACAGATAAGCAAGTACCAAAAAACAGCTCATACAGCAGCAAACTGCAAAACAAGAAGGGGGGAAGGTTTCACTTCTGTTACTTAGTAATCCCAAATTTAGTTAAAATAAGTCTTAACAGCCATAGTTACCACAATCCTATTTAGGAGTATGACTTGGGTAAGGTACATGTAACTTTCATGTCTGTGAATAAACTTTTTGCTGCTTTTAAATAACAGATACTGAAATCAAACTAAGCATCAAACAAGAAAATACGGATATATTTCTCTTGGGAAGCAAGGACACTGTTACACAGGAGGATTTGGAAGTATTTAAGCAGGCTCGAGAACTTTCCCTGGAGGTAAGAATCATGTTGCATAAAATGTAGTTATTTCTGTAAATAAAAACTCAGTTAATTTTCATAGTTCATTCATCTTCATTTTTAATATCTTCCTTTTTATCTAATGTATCATGCTTGCTGTGAATTTTATTTGGGAGACGCTGTATATACAGTTTCATTCTCCTAGATAGGAGACCAGATAGCATGCTGGAATGGGTCAGATGGGAAGTGACACATAGAATAGATTTGGAAAGATATGCTCTAGCATTTTGGACACAGGACTACAGGATTCAGCATAGAGTTTAAAAGTAGCTGACATCCTGGTCAGGATCCTGAGAGGATATTGGTCAGTAAGAATGATGAGTTTCCTCTGCAGATAAAGCAGAAGCTGTGAAAAGTTAGGTCTGTCCCAGAAAATACTGTTTAGTTGAAAACTGGGTTTAGAGAGTTCATAAATTGATTTTACCTGGTTATTTCCAGTTTAAGTACTACAGACTTTTTCTTGCAGTGAAAATACTTGAACTGAATCAGACTAAGGAATGAGACTTTCAGTTTTCTGTGTTCATGAGTAACCAGTGTCTTTGAGAATCTGAGTCAGAAGTCTGGTGCATGTAATGTTTCGACTGCTGCTTTCTTAAAATAGCTTCATAAACTACTGTCTTGTACTTTTTCAGTAATGGAATTCACTTAATTTTTTTTTCTGGTTTTAGTGTACAAGAGCTGACATGACTGTCTGTGTGGGTCAATGCAGTGACTTTTTTACAGTCTTCATTCAGAGCATGTTAACCAACAAACTCAAATTGAGTTTAAGGATTTGCTTTCATTATTAGCTTGTACTTCTGTTTGCTCATGGAAATAGTTCCCTCCTCTAGCTTTCATTATCTTTCATATGCAGTCCAAAAATATTAGGTGATAAGATTTCTAAAATTTGTGACATTGAAATGGCTTGATTTGCCCCACCTTTCTTACTCTCTTGTTTTTGCCAGCCCTTTGGAGTCTAGCAGTCACTTTCTGATCATCTCAGCTGCAATAGGATAGCTGAGATGGGCGTGTGTGCTTAGGGTACTGTTGACTGTATGAGGTAAATTCCAAGGACTCTGGAATGGTTGTGCTGCTGCTTTTCTCCCATTGTTTTGACAAAAGGACAGCTTTGAGTTTGCAGCAGAACAGTAGAGAAGGCCTTACATTGGATGCTGTGGGAGAAGAGAACCTGAGGCTGTTGTGCCTCTTAATTGGCTGGGCTGAGAACCATTTATTTGTATCCACTTGTAAACGCTGATCACTTACCTTTGTGTTTAGTTGTTCAGCACCTAGAAGGAAACTTTAGCTGTTTGTATTTGCTGTTTGCAATCTGTGTCCTCTGTCCAGGTTTGAATTACTTAAGCATCTGGTTGAATACTTCAGTTTTCTCATATCTTCAGTGGATGAAAATTATGATATAAAGCTAAAGTTTCTTTTAGTTTTCCTATAGCTAATATTTTCTTTTTATTTCACCTGATAGAAAATTGGATGTAAAAACACCGGTGAAACAAGTGGGCGATATCCTTCAGTGATTGAGTTTGGAAAATATGAGATCCAGACCTGGTACTCTTCACCTTACCCACAGGAATATGCAAGGTAGCAAGTTGTCAATGTTGCGTGGTTGGAATTTTTACTGATGTGATAATTATAATTTATTTCCTTACTCTTTTGTAAGTATTTATAATTTACAACCTTTAAAAGTAGATATGCCTTTGTAATTATAGGTGAGAACAAGTATTTGTCTTTTTAGCTAGTTCTAATCAAAGATGCAATAAAAAGACTGATTTTGTTTCCTTGTCCTGCATAAACATCAGTTTGCAGTGTGTATTGGTGTGGTTTTGTTGGGAGCTTGTTTTTGATTTGTTGGTTTTGTTTTCATTTATCGTTTTGGTTTGTTTGTGGTGGGTTTTATTTTGTGGTTTTTTTGCTTGGATTTTTTTTTCCTTAAACCGTTGCAGTGAGGTATATCCAACTTTTGGCCACTTAGACAAATTAATATAAGAAAATAGAAAAATAATTTGTTAGCCTTCCCCAGATAAAAAATAAGGAAAATAAAGGGGAAGGAGATCCCCTGTGATCTGCTTTGTGCTTCTTTTATCTTCACTTGGAACAAAAAGGGTGAAATTTGAGGTATTCCTCTGGTGTGCCTACTTTGATGCAGACCACAGCAAAAGTTTAGATGCAATGTGGGAAGGGGGAAGTAACTGGGATCTACTATGGGCTAGACCACAAAACAACTGACCACAGCTCAACTCTGTTGAATTAGCTTCACTGTGATTGATTGGATCTGATCTTTTCTATCTTCCTTTGCTGATGAACAGTGTGTGAATGTTTAATCATTCTTCATTTATTTAGTTCCTTATGCTTACACAGCATTTAGTTATGGTACCTTATATTTGAGTGGGGAGGGCTTTTCATTTGTGGTAACTTTTTTGCTTACAGAATGTAACAAACTTTTTATATAAAATATCTTTTTAATTTTCATACAGATTACCAAAGCTTTACCTGTGTGAATTCTGTCTTAAATACATGAAAAGTAAAAACATTTTGTTAAGGCACTCGGAGAAATGTGGCTGGTTTCATCCTCCAGCCAATGAAATCTACAGAAGAAATGACCTTTCAGTATTTGAGGTAGGTTTATCAAAAATGTCAACTTTCTGCAAGTAATCAGTTCATAGACATTATAGACTAGTTGTAGAACTAGTGGAAACTTTAACATGCTTAAATATTTCTTTGGAGGTTCTTATACTGCAAAAACAAGTCCATCTTCCCTATTCTGTTCTACTCTTTGGGGCCATGTTCTTTCATGATTTGTACTTTACTTCATGCATTAACCAGCCTCTTTAGATACTTGCAAAGCACTGCTCCCATTGCAGTTCTCATCTCTGATGGGTTTGCCTTTCCCTTCTCAGCAAAAGTACCTCTTATGCCCTTCAATTTCTGGCTGTCTGAGTGTCTTGGTTATAGGGAGAAGGCTAATCATAATGTAGGTGCTCCTGAAATATTAAAGCAAGCAAAGCAGCTTCTTGTGTGTTCTAAAATCACAAATGTAGCTACTAAGTGCTTTTGCCTTCCTTTTGGATGTTTGAGAAACTTGCCCAGAAACATCCTGGCTGGGTGATGGAGGTTCAGGCCAGCTTTGGCCAGAACACACTTTCTTTAATTTATTAAAAAATATATATCCATAAACTCAATTCTGGGATTACCAATCTAAATTCTTTTCTTGGGAGATGATCTCTTGTAAGTTTTGAGGTTTTATGGATACCCTGGACGATGGAGTTCTGTTTGAAGTAGCTTAGCTGCACTTGCTAAAACCATACTTTAACCCTCACATTCCTGTTTTTCAAGCGTTGTTACAGATGGCATTAACAGAAAAGACTGCTGGGGTTACTAGGACTTCTTTTGAAACTGCTTCTCAACAGTGTTATTTAGATGTATATATTGATAATTTCTTTTTAATTGCAGAAGTCAGATTCTGCTTTAAACTTGTATTTTCTTATTGTGTAAATGTTTCTTGTGCTTGATCATTGCCATTATCTGTTCAAACAATGGTAGATGCAGTCTTGAAGTCCTTATTTCAATCAGAACAAGATCTTAGTATTTGGTTCACTTTTCTGTGTTTGTGCTATTAAAAAAAAAATAGCTGTTTGCATCAAGGTTGCTTCTTTCCTGACTTGAACAGTTTTCATAAATGTTGTAGATCTGCCAGCAAAAGACTTATGTTGTAAACAGACTTAACTCTTTTCCTGTCAAGAAGTGAAATTGTCCTTGTCAGTCTAAAATAACTTGATTTTCTCTATTAGCAGGTGTTCAGAGCTGTGCAGCATACAATAGGCAAATCATGCTTTCCCATTTATTTTCATTAACCAACAACAACATGTGAATAAAAAATTCTTTAAAAAATGATGTAAAATACAGGGGATGGGGAGATGGGGAATTGCTGCAAAAACCCATGAAAAACAAGATGTGTGTGAAAGCAGTGTCCTGACTCCACTGCTTTTATTCCCTTTCTCTAGTGTAGAGAAAGCTTCAGTAAGCACTTAGGTTAAGCCTTCTACAATAAATGTGATTGGTTTGGGTTTTCTTATTTCAAAGGTTAGTGTCGGTTTCTGCCCTGATTACAGTAGAAACTTAGTTATTAGTTGGTGTCCATCTTCACAAATCCTTTCAAGAATTCTGTGCAACCATTTTCTTTTAGGCAGAACGAAGGGTTTGTGATTTCCTTTATGCTTTTGTGTTTTGGAGACAAATAGAAATAAGTTTGGCATTTTGTGATTTATGTACCTCTGCCTAGAGCATGATTTCAACAGATTTGAGGGAAGACTTTGACACAGCTTACTGCTATGTTGCAGCCAGGAAACTTTTGACAGATGCTTTTGAGCTCCACACCCCTCTTTTTCCCCCCACTTCTCACATTCAAAGCTGATGAACGAGCTGTGTTTACCTGCAACTTGAGTTTTTTTACGTTTCTGTACAAATGTTCTTACTGAAAAAGGCAGCTCATGTAATTTGCATTTTCAGGCTTATGGCTTAGCCAGTGGTGATTTTTACTTTCTTAATGTTCACATTTAATTTGCACATTTGGTAGTAAGTGTGAAAAGTAATTAAAAGCACCTGGACAGTGGAGTGTGTTGTACAAGAGCTTTAATGTATTTGCTAGGTTCTTAAGAGCCCTATGCAAGTTTATTCTGATGTGTTTAGGAGCAGTTGCTGTCCATTAAATGTGGTTTCTTTCAATCCAGTTAATGCAACAATACTACTGAAGTTGTCTTAAAATCCCTGAGTGTATCCGAAAGGTTGGGTTTTAATCAGATTTTAACTAGGATTCTTACTCTAAACAAATTAGAATAGAATATGGCTTCTTTTTCAGCACAGTGTGCATAGATTTGTCTGTGACTGTGAATGAAAGCTACTGTCATTATCAAAGATCATCAGTACAAACAAACCTTTCTATTAAGAAGATTATTTCAAAAACGCTGTTGCCTTTGACTGAGCCTTCCCTTTCAGGGAGTACCTAATTGATCCAGGAAATCTGTGTCTGACGTTTCTGTAGCTGAGTCACAGCTTGACTCTTTACACTCGTAATATACCTAGACTAATTGTAGTGTTTAGCCTGAAAATTTACTTCACTTGCTCAATAGCGTTTTAGTCTGGCATGGAAATTTTGGTCTTGTCTGATTTATCCAGAACATTGATGTGATTGATGCATAATTTGCTACTCATTTCTTGGCCTTACACCTTAAATAGTCAACATAATACACTTAATTGTTTGGGTTTTTTTTGAAGTTGTTGTACTCCAATGCCTTCTAGCAAACCACAGCTGAATGCACTTTTAACTAGTGCGCTTTTGTTGTCTGCTACTCATACTCATTTTCATTCAAGGAATAAAGTGGAAGAGGTAAGTCTGTCTTGAGCAATTAAAAGGTGAAGTTACTTTGTTTAATAAATCTGGATGCTCAGAGGTTGCATAAAAATGCAAAGCAATTAGTATTAATTGGAGATTTCCTACTTAACAGGAAACTGGGGCATTTTTCTTCTGAATCTGAATGTCTGTTGTTGGGTTTTTTAACTTGTAACACCACACTGTTCACATTTCCTTCTAGGATATGATTGATTGAATGTGTTGTTTTGTCCTAACTTGATGTCTTGGAAATAACTGCATCTGTCTTGCTTTTCTCTAGGTTGATGGAAATGTGAGCAAAATTTATTGTCAGAATCTTTGTTTGTTAGCTAAGCTCTTTCTGGACCACAAAACCTTGTATTATGATGTTGAACCATTCCTCTTCTATGTCCTTACAAAAAATGATGAGAAAGGCTGCCACTTAGTTGGATATTTCTCTAAGGTAAAAAGAAAAAAAAGTGGGTTTATTTAACATTTGTAATTTTCTGCTCTCCTTAATACTTGTGACAACAGCAAGGGAAAAACATTGGAAGTTTGAAAAAAAACAAAATCAGAAGCTTGAAAGCCTCTCTGTAAATCTCGAATATTATGTGCCTTGTCTCAAATACACTGAACTTTCTTGCCTCTGACTGATGCAAAATTGGAAATGCATTCAATCACATGGATCGGGGTGGGTTTTTTCTTCCTTTGGGATTCTTGTTTCTTCATTTGTTTTGATTGTTTCCAGAGCAGTGTTGTGGTTTCAGTTGAATACTTAAATCTTTTCAGTCCCCCTAACATTTTTGCATTGATATGCCAAGTCTAACTTGTAAAAGTTGCAGGTACTTGAAATGTTGATGTGTTTTCAGGGCTTGACTGCCAGCAGTTCGAGCTGGTTATTTACACCTAAATGGCTGGGAATGCTCCTCTTTTGTGTACAGTGGGATCTAATGCAGTTACTGATTACATTGATGTAACTTCCTGGTGGATGCCTTGCTTAGAGTGGATGTCTCTGTTGGTTGTGGCTGAATTTAACATAATAGGTGGGTGCTATAGCCAAAAATAGTACTTATGTAGACTATCTTGACAAAGAGACCAAGAAAAATGGTCAAGTGTAGTTAGATGTAATTGCAACAGGAAAAGTTTCCATTATTGTGATTGCACTTTAAGACATGTGATGAATAGGTGCAATTACTCAGAAATTCAGTCCCTCCTTCCCCTAGTGTCATCACTTCCTATTGGCTGTATAATTTCTTTCTTGAAGTGATTTCAGACTTCTCCAAAGTGCAGTCTTTAACAAAATCTTGCTGAGTACCTGAATACTATAATCTCTTGGATATCTGATACATCCTTCTGAGAACTAAGCCTTGCTAGAATTAAAGTAACAGCGAGACACATAGGCACAATTTACTGTCTTTTATATCAGTCAGAACGTCTGGTGACTTTATAAACATGTCAGTTTTGATTTAGGCAAGTATTTTCTTAAGCTAATAGAGGTTAAGGTGGGTATCTTGTTTGGTTTTGGTTTTTTTTTTCTTTAGCTAATCATAGAATGATTAATGTTGCAAAATACCTCTGAGATCATAGAGTTCAACCATTAACCCAGCATTGCCGTGGTCACTACTAAACCATGTCTCCAAGTGCCACATGAACAAGTTTTTTGAATGTTTCCTGAGGCTGTGATTCCACCACTTCTCTAGGCAGCCTGTTCCATTGCTTGATAGGCCCTTTCAGTGAAGAAATTTTTCCTACCTTCCTTGGCTCAACTTGAGGCCATGTCCTCTCGACCTGACACTTGTTACAGGGATAAGAGACTGACTTACTAGAGTCCAAGTAGAACACATTCACATCCTTTCCCTCATCCTCCAAGTGGGTCACCTTGCCACAGAAGGAGATCACATTAGTCAGGCAGGTCCTGCCTTTCATAAACCCAGGACAGCTGGGCCTGATCTCCTGATTGTCCTACATGGACAAATACGTTGCCAGGATGTGAACTTCTTAATAGCAGCAGTCCTGAGAGTTTTGGAAGTCTGTACAGTGAAAATACTTACCCATACTGTAAAAACTAGGAAACCTTGTGAAATATGGCTTGGGTATCTGCTTCACAGCTGACGAAATACTTGGGAATGCGTGTACTAGAATGTGATCCTGCCAATGTCATCACTGGTCTAGTGTCATCGTACGTGTGGAGGCTGAAGTGATAGCAGGTGTCTTGAACTATACATGTGCTTACCACAACTTCTGATCACTTACACTGACCTGGATATTTTTGGTTGGTTTGTTTGATCTTCCTCAAAACTACCTATTTTTGATTTTTAGATCAGTTTTTTTTTGTGTAATCTTTTAAAGGTAATACGGGCCTTCCTTTTTATCGGTAAATTGGAAAGAACCCATGAACTTACATAGTTAGGACAGCTTCCTAGTTTACCTTCTTCCCCCCGTTGTTTTAAACAATCAGTGTAATGTTTGCCTTCATTGCCTGTATAGGACTTCATTCTGTCTGAAAGAGCTTTTGCTCATCTGCCTTGATTTTGGTTCAGGTGAGAAGCCTGCAGCTTTGTAAAAGTCACTATACTGCGAGTATAACTTCTTAGTTCTGCAGGTATGGAGTTCCTCCCCTGCACCCAGACCATAGACTCGTTCAGAGAGGGGAGACAAAAATGAGAACCAGCAGGCACTTAGTTGTAGCAGTTGTAGAAAATACAACTTCACCATGTGTATGGATATTATATTCCACTTCTATATCTTTGACAGAATGGTCAATGAAGCATGAAAATATTTCATCTCACTGTCATCCTCCTTTACAGTACTTAGACTTTATTATGCTGTTCAGGCAATGTATTTAATTTTTAAGATGCTGAATAGTTAACTAATTAAAAAATATTTTGAAGGATATTTCTGGTATTTCCGTCTTAGAATTAAATATTAAGGTGGAATTATTTGACTTTGGTACTGGCCCCATACATCTGTTCACCTTATTGGGATATTTTACAAGGACAGTGGCAGGTGCAGCCAATTGCCCACTTCAGCAGTGCTTTGACATACTTGATCTGTTTCTCCTTCCCACAGGAAAAGCTTTGCCAGCAGAAGTACAATGTCTCCTGCATAATGATCATGCCCCAATACCAAAGGCAAGGATTTGGAAGGTTTCTCATTGATTTCAGTAAGTGAAGTGTTTTATTTACACTTGTGATCCAAGGAGCCGATGGCTGCTATAAGAAAGTATAACGTGTGAAACTTTATTTAACTTGCTTTGTTGTTTTTATCAATAGGTAATGGGATGTCTGTTTATGTTTACATAGGATAGAAAAGCTCCCTGAAGTGAAAAACTTAGTGCTGCTCTGTTATTGTTCTCAAGGAAATTGAGAATGGATCTCTCGGCAGTAATATTAGCTCACAAAGCTATTACCCTGAATGAATTGTCTAAATTACCTTCCATTTTGCCTTGCTCATTAGTATAAGAAGAGGTAATTATTTGTGATTATAGCTAAGAAGGTGTTAGTCCAAGGGATTCTCTACATTCTAATATTTCTAACTTGTATCTTCTTTTAGCTAAAAAACTATTGTAATTGAAGAATTGCTACATAGAAGAAACGTATTTAATTTTTTGTGTTTTCTTCTTGAAGTGAAAATTGTTACCAAAAAAAGCATAGGTGCTAATGGCTGTACTTGTTTTATTTTGCTGAGCTGTCTGACCTGTTAGAAGGCTTCATGCACATTCGTTTCAATACAGATTTGTTCTTCTCCAAATCTTTAAGGTGCAGTAGAACTCCCAACAAAATTACAGAAGGAATCTTCTCTGTTGAGAGTCCTCAGTATTACTGAATCCAACTTTCTACTGTAGTTTAGAGGGAGGATGATAAAGAATTAGGGTATTTTGTGTGTGGTTGGTTTTCACTATTATGTTTTTTAAAGCACTGTAGAATTACATGACAGTAGAGATGGTTCAGATAATAGGATTCCTGCCCTGAAGGTGTATGCAAGAACATTAAAATGCAAATAATAATCCATTGCAGTATAACAGCAGGACAAAGACAATAATTTGTAACTGTAGAGTTTAAGTTCTGTGTCTTGCAGTGTTCTACCCAGCATGACTGCACTAGTGTATAAAGAGACTTAGTATGTCTCACCATCGTATGGCTTTGTAAACAGCCTTCACTATACCCCTGTGAGTCAGGTAAGGATGGTTCTGGACCACTTAATCCACCATGGAAATGTAGCTATCACTGGAGTGGAACACAGCAGCTGTTCCATTGTGTACCTTCTGTAACCTTTTAGGAAAGGCTGTGACAAGTATCACGTATTTCTGGAACCATGGAGTGAGCTTCAAGCTTACTTAGAAACTGGCCCTGTTTTTGGATTAGAATACTTCTTTTGCCGAAGGAGATGAGGAACTCTTTAGTGGGCATAACTGGGAAGTACTTCCAGGCTTTTACTTTGTTTGTTACTCTGTAGTGTCTCTCAAAAACAACTAACAAGACTTTCCACAAATGTTTTCCTGGTTGAATTTGCAATAGTTATGTTTACAAAACTGATGGCCCAGCCATGAAACCCATGAATTCTACAGAAGATCTTGGTATGAGTATGCTGTGTCCCTCTAGATGTGTACTCTGTTACTGTGCCATGTGCTGTTTGATCTGGGAAAATCATTAGAGTGTTCTGTCCTTATCCTCCTGGAAAAATCTAGAAGCACTTTGAGTTGTTTGAATCATTAGGTTTTATTTGTTGACTTACAACAGGACCTGTAATGGTGTCCTTTTGGAGCTTCTCTGGTGCTGTTCCTATGTCTTTCCTCTTTGTAGGCACACTCATATCACAGGTATTGGCTGCAGCTGTGAAAATGTGGCATAGTTTAGAGACCACCTTTAACTTCTGCTGTAGCTAACAGACTGCCCACCTCCGTGAGCACACAGTCCTTCAGTACCTTTCCACAGTGTTTTCTTTTTGTTTCCTGGACAGAGGTTCTCTTAACTAACTGGGCATCAGACTGTCTCAGTTGCCAGCAGAGCAAAGAACCAAGAGGTGACTGAGAAAAGCTGGCTCTGTAGTGCAAGTGTGGTCCAAATTTCATGAGAGGTAGTGAGAGTACTGTTTGTGGCTGGTTTTCCCTGGATGTATAAAGGAAAATAAAAAAGGAAGGGCAGGTTATCAAGGCTAGTTTTCCTAGGTTGTATTTATATCTCTGCAGGATGGGGGCTGGGTGCCATGAAATGGGGCAGCCATAGCTTCATCTGAATCAGTGAGCCCAAAATCTTCATACAGAAAAACTCTTTGAAATCAAGTATTTACTCTTTTTCCTGTAGTTTTACTTGTGCTTCTGCCTTCTGTATTGTAATTGACTGCCATCTTCTTTGTACTTCACCCTTTCTGTTCACTTGTGGTTGCTTTAGCTGGCCTGAGAAGATATGATACAACAAAACCCCAGTCATTATTCTAAACTTGAACAGAGCAAGTTTATCATAGTTTAAAAGATTCTTTGCCAGTGACATTATCGAGACTGTCATGTTCTCATAAAGTTGGAAGATAAATTTTATACTCTGAATGTTAAGCCTTCATTTGTTATGTGGGTAATGCTTGTAAACTGCTTTATTTTGAAATCTGTGAAGCAGTCACTGGTATTTGTCTTTTTTTATAACAGTAACCAGAACAGTTTTAAAAGTATAATAATAAAAATGTAACTGAGCAAGTAATTTTCAGAAAATGATAGTTACAAACCACGAAAGGGAAGGCTTTAAGAACTATGTGCAAGCAGCTGACTGCTCACATTACTTTGGGTATATCTGGACTCTTGATAGAAAGGCTGGAAAGAACAGCCTTAACCCACCAAACAACTTCTGCACAGTCAGCAGTCTGGTGGTAAAAATTTGCCTCATTTTTGTAAATGAAATGCATTTGTTTGTTCAGATTGTGGTGCATTCTTTTGTCTTGAACTAATGTAATGTTCACAGATGAGTCCTGTATGGTCATGCTGTAACTTGCAAGGGCAAGTTTGCTTAAAGAAAAATAGGTATTTATTTTCTGACCATAGATTTTTATGGGTTTTTTTTCAACTTAACATTTTTGCTAACTGCATTTAAATATATCTATACTTTAAATTGAAACTGATAATACCATTATTTTTTACTTTGTCTATCAGTCTGTTTCTTCAGGAATCTATAATCTCACCTGTGGGAAAAAGATTTTTAAAAAGAGTAAATTAACTTTTGTGAGAAGCAAGCATGCTGTAAAATGCCTGTTTGCTAGTCTTGATGGTCTTCAGCAAAAATTTCATTGTAGTTTATTGTATGTCATTCATCATTTAGATAGCAATGCTATTGTTAAAACCAAAAGTATATCTGTGTTTTTAAAGCCTAGTAAGATTTTTTTTTTAATTGTAGGAAAGTTAGAGATTTTGACTGTGATAAAAACCTATTGGGCTGTTTAGGAATCGAAAAATGTTTTGTTATAAATATTTATTAAACAGCTAAACTGTTGATTTGTAAAATTGGAGACTTGATACTACTTGATTTTGCTTAATTCACTGTGAGATAAAATCAGTTTAACCTGTTTTATTTTCTTGAAGCATATCATACTGAAGGCAAAATGGTTTACATGAAGTCTTCACTTTGTTTATATTGAATATGCTTTATTAAATACTATTTTCTAACAGTCAGTTGAATTTTATTATTTTTTTTTAACATAGGGAACCACATTTTTACTTGGAGTGTATCTGAACGTACAAAGCATTTCCTGAACATGAATAAAGGTCTTAATTTGGCTGTTATATTTATACCTTCCTGCCTTTTACAGGACTGAAAGATCTTGCCAGACTTTTTAGGTTTGGGCTGTTTGTTTTGTGTTCATTTCCTTGTTCTTGTATTTTGTGAGGTTGACTGGATTGTGATTGCAGGGTTGTACCTGAGGGAGAAAAATTGACCTTCTGCATCCATCTTTTGTATTTGCTGTAAATAAAATTTTTGGGTAAGTAGACTCCAGTTGATCCAGAAATAAACCAGAAAGCAGGCTTTATTGCATAAGATCCCATGCTGGGTTTGTTTCACTTCAAGTCCATTTGTGGTGATACACAGCTACCATTCCTGTCACAAGGATTATGTGTGTTTGCATTTGGATGAGCCTCTGTATGTCCTCTGTCAGTTCAGCCTGTATTGCTGCTGTGCTTTTAGCAGTGCAAGCACTGGAGCCATGGTGTTACAACTTCTCTCTGTGCAGACCCAGTTCTTTTATAAACTTTAGCAACTTCTCTATACAAGACATTTTTCTTTGTTTTCTTGATTTGAACTCTTGCAAAGCCCAGAATCTTCATATGCTTTCTATTTCTATTCCTTGGGCTGCAGTGCCAGGACATACAAGTTGTTGGGTTTTTTGGCATATCAAACAGAGAATTCAATATTACCTAGAATGGAATTAAGAATGTTTTTCTTAATTTAAAGTCATCTTTTGATTCATGTTTCTTCACGAAGCTCATCTTGTCACAGTCCTGTGTTTCTGCTTATTGGATTGCAAATTCCATGCTGGAGGCCCAGCCAACAGTTGGAGGAAAAGAAATTCATGTGACTGCTAAAATAAACCTTTCCAACTGTGCTGGCAAGCATGGTGACGATTCATTTGCATTACAGTTACAACTGGACTTAATGCTGAGGAGCAAAGTCCTTGGTAGCCTTTTCTTATTTATCTTTAGGGTGTTTCTTGTCCAGCTGTTTGTAGTTTCTTACTCCCCTTCAGCATTCCTTCTTTTCATTTGATTTATCTGTTCATTGTGAAATGATTATCCTCATTCAAGAGATGAAATATGTTTTAAGGATGCTGGGATTCTGTTTGGGCTATACATGCTTTGTTTTGCGTGGAGGGGTTTTTTTGGTTCACTTGTCTGAATGTTTGGGAAAATCAGTGCTGACTTCTTGAACTTTTGTATCATTTATTGTGTACAACTTTTAATGGCTGGGGTTTTTTCCATTCATTTGAATTAACCCCTGATTCCCTTCTGGGTTGTATAGCTTAGAATTTTTATGAGGAAACCATGATAGGGAAGGGCAATTCAAATCTGGCAGTGGAAGAAACAAACAGAATTTATATTACCTGAGGAGTTTTGGTCTGGTGTAGGAAAAGTGGGTCTGGTAAATGTCCTTGTTTGCTCATTTCCCCAAATCTGATACCTGTTTTTTGGCCAAGTGTTTGGTTTTTTCTTGCTCCAGTCAAACAGGTGAGTAAACCTTCAAGTACTGATTTGCAGAAGCAGCAGGGTATAAGCAGTATCAGCACTTGTGCAACAACTAATGTACAGCACCAGAGAAGGCAAGTTTCCAAGGAATGAGAGGAGGAAAAGGTTGGCTTTGCAAGTATGGGGACAACTTTTAGTGAAAAGTTATGTCTTTCCTCCTAAATGCTTTTCGTGAGTGAGCATCAATGCCATTGATAAAGGATGTCAGTACTGTCACTGATCTTTATTAAAGTTGTATCTGAGCGAGAGAGAGATTCGCTGTCTTGCTCGGTTAAGGGAAAAATTTATTAGCCTACATTGCTTCTCAATAGGAAATGGCTCAGCAAAGGCCTGTGATCAAGATGGGTGTAGTGTTCATTTGCTGTTTACAGCTTTGAAGAAATTGATTGAAGATACGGAACTACAAGCTGTTTCTTTGCTCTCAGTTCTAATTCTGTCTTCTTGACTGAAAACTCCTATAATCCCTTGTCCACGCGTGACCATTTAGGGGCTTTTGTGCACAAAAGCTGAATCAGTGAAATATTCTGTGCTAAAGGTGGGCAGGGACTAAGTACAGATGTCCTCGAAGGTGTTTGTTGTACCCATGATGCTGTATGCACTTTGCTTGAGAAATGAGGGATGGTGATGGGGCAGTGAATAGACAAAAAAAAGGATGCATAGCTTTGTAAAGTGCATTCTTGAGTTGCTTCCAGTTTGCACTTGTTTCATAAGATCTGCATCTCTCTGGAAATGTGAAGATAGCTGTTGCTTAGTGCTCAGTTCTACAGAAGGGGTAAGCATTGTGCACTGAGTAGTTGTCTGTCCCACAAGCATCTACAGGTAACCTAAGTCTGTATCCATGAGAATGGGGACAGTGTATTTATTTCTTCCTGCCAGCAGTTTTGAGACACTTTTGAAACAAGCTGAAGGAACTCCATTACATGAAACCTGGGTTAGTCTTCAGGATCAGTTTAAGGAGACTAAAAAGCAGATTTTCTTCTGGTGTTTAGTGCAATTTCATTCTTTCAGCACATTTGTTAAAGAGCTTGTCTAGCCCGTAAAACAGGTGTTTCAGTGAAAGCGAAGAGGTTTGGTTTTTCTCAAGCTTGAAAATAACATGTAGTTCAAAACTGAAACTGCTTATTTTTAATATGCTCAATTCAAACAGCATTTGCTCTTCTAGGATCAACTAGTTATTTCCAGCTTCCTCTGGGCTCCAGTACTTGAAAAGCTCTGTCTTCTGATACCAGTAAGTGGTTATATTTGATGGAGAATGCTGTGCTGGTTTTAAGGTAAACTGTCAGGAGAAATGAACCCAGCACGAAAGAGATTGTAAGTCAGAGTTAAAATTTATTAAAAATATTACAATAAATGCAATGACACAAACAGAGATTGGTTTTAACCCACAAAACCCAGAAGTATAACCCAGCACCCTCAGGCACAAACAGAATGGTGTTTGTTAGCCCCCATGCTGAGCCCCACATGAGTCCTCTGAGTTCAAAGTAAAAGGAAGGGGAAAAAACCTGTTGGTGCAGATGATGGTTGCAGTCTGCTCGAGAGTGGTGGTCTCCTCCTGTCAAGGTTCTAGTCCTCCTCTGGATCTACCGAGTGGTTCCCCCAAGTCCCAAAACCCCCAAGATTAAACCCCCTCAGGTTCAGGTGGGACCACGAAGTACCTCCCCCAGGGCAGGGAGGTTCACAATGGGTGATCTCACTCTGTGAGTCAGGGGGTGTTTTGAAGTCATTGATGGCCCATTAGCAGACATAACACCTCAGACTGGGTGTGGAGGTGCTAACGACTTGCTGGAAGGGAGTTATCACAGCTCTTATCTCACAGGTGTCTTTCACACCCAGCTCACTCTCTGAGGGTTGGGTGTGCCCTGGGCAGCTGCTGCAAATAGTCCATTGTTAACAGTTCATGGGAAGTGAATAGAGGGTGAGAATACACAGCTTTAGTCACACCCACACAGCAGGCCTGGTTCTGAGCTAAGATACGAATTCCTTTTAGACAGTATTGGACCTTGTTTTCTCACTTGTGTGCATTGCTATGTCTTGGATTTTTGCAGTATCTTCAACAGGAGTCAGGGTTGAGTTTTCCATGGCTAGTTGCAGTTTGAACAGTGATCTTTTCATCTTCCAAACTGGTTTTGTGGTGCTTTAGTGTATCAAGGAGGTTTGAAAATGTCACTGTGCCAAAAGATCAGTTTTATAATTTTCTTATCTGTGGTTCTTACTATAGTGTTTCTCCTTCAACTGCAAATTGTGTTACTCATTTGTGAAAACCTGAAAAGTAGTGATTTTTTTGTAAAGCACTATGTTTGTGCAGTCATCCAAAAAATCTAATTGAGCAAAACTTGAAACTAGTAATGTACTAACATGTGGCCTCTCATTTAGGGCAACGTGTTGCTGATAAGATAGTAGCATTTGAGAAAATGTCATGCCTGTTTGGAAGATGAGTAACTTTTTTAAAGTACAATAAATGTCTTGAAAATAAGCGGTGAAATAGAGTAAAAATGCTGCCTGAGGTTTTTACAGTGCCTCTGAGAAAGTAGTATATCAGTAAAGGAAGAGCCTTGGAAAAGGTAACTGACTTTCTTGACTGAAGGGCTTTCATTTTTTGGTAGGAAGCTAGAATGAGGAAAATGAGTGAAGCCATTACTGTACAGAAATGGTGTTGTTTCTTCTTTAAAGAATATTTGAAAATGGAAACAATGCCAAACTGTTAACAGAAGCCCTGTGAGGCCAAAAGAGAGCAGAAGTGTAGTGAAAATACATATTTTTCTTCCTCACACAGTTTATTTGCTGTGCAGCCTTACTTTGTCTTAAGTAGGTAGCTATGTAGACTTCTCTTACAGTAACAGATCCAGGGCGGGTAACTGATTTAAAACTCTATTCAGATGGAAACAAGACATAGACCTTGAACTGAGAAAACTTACGTTCTTCATAATAATTCATAAATTAACCTCTGGAAAGCAAAGCAAACTCAAAAAAACCCCTATCAAGGTGGATGCTGTAATGAAGCAAATGTATTAGGTGGAAGTGTGTTCACACGCATGGCACGTCGAGTCTGGTGCACTTACAGAACTGCTGGTACCCTCCTGCAGGTTCCAAGGAGGCCTAAGCTGCAGTGGGCTGTGAATGGTTGGATCTGCTTGTTTGGTATGTGTTTATATAGCACTGATAGTCTAAATCTCTTTGTGGGAAATGGGAAATAATGTGTTGGCCAGAAAGTAATATTCAAAAACCTACTACAAGAAAATCATAAGGAATTTTTTAGATGTCTAATTACTTTACTCAAATACGGATATGGAGTATAAATAGCATCTGAAAAATTAGCGTGTCTGTGGAATGATGAATTATTTCTGTAAAACACCCATTGCACTGTTCTTTTCTAAAATCTGGTGTTAAGATGTTTTAGTTTGCTCTAACAAATATTGAAATATAACAGAAATACAATCTAGGAATAAATACACTTTTCAACACAGTTGTTCATGATCATGCTTTGCTGTATTCTGTAAACAGAATTGAGGTGGGGATGAAAGGGGACCGTGGGTTTTTTGGGGTTTTTTGGGTTTTTTTTTTTAAGATAAAATTTACTCTAAGACCATTTCAGCATTCCCTTTCTCACATTACAATCCTGAAAGGACTGTTTTGTTACTGATGAGGGTGTGGGAAACAACAGAAGGTGAGAATGTGAGACTGAGGGTGGAGAGAAACAGGACTGGATTTTTTTAAATAGGCGTTATTGGAGAGATATATTCTCAAACTACACTTCTGAAGATGTTTTTAAGGATCTGTGTAAAACAGGACTGTGTCATTTTTAAACTGTGATGACCCATATTGAATCATTCTGCGTTGTGGGGTATTTTAGGACTGACTGACTTGTGTACCCCAGTACAGAACACTGTCAATCTCCTCATCGTTTTGTGTTGGTGTGTTTACAAATGCTTTGTGTCCAAATGAAAGGTTGAATTACCTGCTTTTTTATTTTCTCCCCTCTAGGAGGGAATTTAAAACATCTCTCGGAGCTGTGAATTTGTGAGGGAGCCTGACTGCTGCTGCCTATTTATTTTCTGTTCTTTTCTTGATGATTGATTATGCTGCTGACCTCACGACTTGAGTTTGACCTCTCCTAAATAACTAATAAGGAGCATTCTGTCAAGTTGAGATTTAGATGAGGGGAGAATGAAGATGGATTTTGAATCAAGCTTAGTTGACTTAAGATTATTCCAAGAAAATCAGCCTCTTGGGATTTCTTGGCATCACTTTTATATAGCTTCAAGACACTGTACATTTATCAGAACTGCAAAAGAAAGCAGACATCACTTAAGGTACAGAAGCTAAGACTGTTCTAACCAAAGAGCGTCTTTATTCCAGATAGCATTGCAAACAGCGAAAAGACAAGGCTAAACATGGTAAGAATTATAACAAGTATTTGTTGGACAAAGCTGTCTTTATAGTGTTAGTGAACGTGGAAAGCCATCTGCTGAAGCCTGGTGGCTGAAAACAGATTTTAATTAAGTAGTGCATCTTTAATGCTTAAAGTTTTTACAGAGGGTAAGGTAGCCTGGGAGGAAAACAGAAACTGTCTGAGTAGACAGGAATCAGGTTAGAAAAGCCAAAGCCCTGATAGTGTTAAATCTGGCTGGCGACATCAAGGGTAACACGAAAATCTTCTATAGGTACATTGCTGATAAGAGGAAGAATGGGGAAAATGTGAGCCTTGTTTGGAGGAAAATGTGAGACTTCATTACCCAGGATATGGGAAAGTCTGAGGTACTCAATGACTTTCTTGCTTCAGTCTCTTGACTAGCAAGTGCTCCTACCACACTGCCCAAGTTGCAGAAGGCAACCTGTTGTTAAGGCACAGAAAGACACCTTGTGGCCCTCTTAACAGATACCTCGTTTTCAGTGCCATCAGTCAGTTCTACTTTCTTTTAAAGAAATTTTAGTTTTTCCTTTTTCACTGCTATTATGAGTAACAGTAGCTATTTAGCAGATTACTATGTCTTGGGCTTATCAGCTTTTTGAAGTGTGCTGTAACAGGTAAATTTGTTTTCAGTGCTTAGTAGATAATGTGCACTTTCTTGCAGTTTCTGTGTCTACAATCAAATTCCCTAATAACCTCCTTCACCAGTTGCTGGGGACTTTTCCCCCACTAAATCTTCCTTGGTTAATTCCTTGTTACACAGCATGCTTTAGTAGAGCAAATGAAGAGCAATAATGTTTTGCTGCTCATGTAAGACAAATGCAGCTTGCATCTTCTGTTGTGTCTTACGGAGTTCTGTGTCATGACCACTTACCTGAGCAAACACAGTAATTGCAGTGATTTCCTAAATGTGCCTTTTGGCTTCTCAGTACTCAAGGCCTTGTTTTTCTTTTGTTCACATTGTTTAGTACTACTAGGCATCTTTGGTCCAGGGCATCTGTCACTTTCCAAATGTGATAACAGTTCTCCTGAGCCATGAATCTGGGAGGATTATGTTAACAGCCAGGTTAACACTCCAGCTGAGAGTCAGAGCTTAGTGGTATGGATGCCATCTGTCTCTGCTGGTTGGCCTCAGTGCCATGTAAAGATTCTGGGCATATTCAGTTTGTGCTATTAGGCATAGCCTCCGAGGTCCATTATCCTGTCTTGTCAATTGAGTCTTGTAGAGGTACGTAGAGCCTGTAAGAAGGCAAGCAGTTAATGTTGTCTAATGAGCACATTACATATATTTTTAACACAGTATTCATGTGCTGTCAGTATTAAACACTGGAAGGCAATGGCAGTTCTTTAAGGAAATTCACTCAACACTTACAGTTGTATAAACAATTTACTGTTCAGTGCCATTTATTGAATAATTTTAAAAATGTAAATTTAAATAATTTAAAACATTGCTTATTAAATCAAGAACAATCCAGCTTTTTTAATGATCTTCTAAACTACTTAACCTACCAACAAAGTGATTCATCCAATTTGTATTCAAGACTGATGCCCTCTGCACGTACAAGTCTTGCTTTTAAGGGTACTTCAGCTCCTCTTCTCTTGCTTATGCTTTCACTCTGCTTATAAGTAGTCTACTTCATACACAGAACCTCCACTCAAGGGGTTTACTGGCAACTGGCACAGGTAAAATAAGTGTTAGCCAATTAATTCACTCAAAAGATGCCTTTTGTAGGTTTGACTGTAATACAGTCATCTTTTCCTTTCCTTGCCTTCATGAAGGGCATTTGTTTAGCCCTAACCTCTTCTGTGAAGCTTTCTATAAAGGAGCTAAAGGTTTTGGGCCTCCTGTGTTGGGTTTACTTGAGAATGTGGAGAGGAATGAGAGCTCACATTATTTCTTGTAACAATAATGAGAGAATCTTTGGCTTACTCTATTCATCACGAAGAAAGCTTTTCTTTACTCAGACAAAGAAAAGAGAATGTAGCAGGTTGTTCACTGATCTGAGCATCTCAAGTTACAGCTAGTCTTTTTTTTTGTATAATGTTTGTGCAGATCTTGGGATTGGGGTCCTTTGAAGCTGTCTCAAAAGTGCTTTCAAAGAGCGTACTAACACCTGTTTAAGGTCCTCTATCTTTGACCTTCCTCCCATTGATACAGACAAGAACAGTTCAGAGGCACACAGAATAGTTATGAAAAAAATGGTAACATGAATTACAGCTTGAGGATTTGTAAGTCTTAGTAAGAGCACACTTTTACCTTACCTGTATCTGCTGTCCACTCCTGGTCATACCTCTGAACTTGCAATGTTGAGCTGACCTGACTGTATTGGGCTGTCCTCTCTGAATCCTCAGCTGTTTTGATATTTCTGACTACCCCGTGTTCACAATTTGTTCATGTCATATCTAAACAAAGCATGTGATGTTTTGTAAGACAAAAAACATTATCTCTTAGAATAACTTGAAATGCTGGTTTGAGGTAAACCTTCACTTGAGATACTGGCTTATTATTAAAACTGTTACAAGTACTTGCTATTCTTTCAAACACTTGGGTTGATACAGAACATTGCATGAAAAGTTCTTTCTGTATTAAAGGACTTACTTTACTTGGGTTTGTTTCAAACAAAACAAAGTTTAATGGAAAAATACTTGATTCCATCTGTCTGAGTTTGGTAATTAATTTGTGGGGGATGGCCTTTAAAGAGGTGGAGAAGAACTTGGAACATACCAGGGTAATAGTTCACTGGTTGCTTCTTTTGTTTCTGGATAGATTCTCATAAGTACGTTTCCTTCTGACACAAATATTAACAAAATACATACAGGACTTGAACAGTGCTGATTATATGAGGGCTATATTTTGAGCACAGTCTATTGCTTATGCTCCATTTCGGGACTAGGGGTCTCTGAGGAGTCGATTTTAGGCTGTTTCCAACTCCAGCAGTAGTTGGATTTTGCTGTGACTCTCTTGTCTGCTCAGGTTTTTCAGCTGTGTATTGGCATCTTTAAAGCATGTATCTGGAAAGCTTTCATAAGTAACTCGATTCTGTGTTCTGTATGAGTTACTTTAGTGCTGTTGGGGTACCTTTGCTATGTGTGGAGGTGTCGGTACATGTTGATGTGTGTGATTGTGACGTGCATGCATAAATGTGAACCTGGTATTGAAAGGTTTAAGTTACACAGTGCATGGCAAAAAGCTGTTACCCTTATAAATCAGACTGAAGTCCAGAGTGCTAGCATAGTGTTTGTGGATGTCGGGTAGTCCAAATGGACTTTTGCTGTGAAGGCTACATTCAGTCTAGCCTTCAGGACTAAAATCTGTTCTTGTGATCCAAACAAAGCTGCTCCTATTTGACTCCCATTTTCATGACATCAGTACACTGTGTCCCTACCCCTTTGTCACTTTCTGGCAGCTCTTGTCAGGAATGATATTTATAACTGACTTCACTGGCAGATAGTCTAGATTAGTGGACTTAATTGCTGACTGCTTAAGTCCGTGACATGATGATGTTAATGGCCAATATGATCCAAATGCTTTATTACAGGTGTTGTTACTCTAATTTGTGATGCATTTATTCATACTGCTGGTGCAGGGGTGCATCATCCATTGGAGTTCCACGTATTCCTGTTTATTATGTAATTGCTGTAGACACAGTGATTACTTGAAATACCTGAGAGTCATTTGATATTTAAACAGCTATGAGTGTGTATAGTTTAGAGGGCATATTCATGCTAGATATAATACTTTCTGATAGAAAAATACTGTTTAAAATCGGCAGAAATGCATCTAGAATATCAAAGTAAAAGCACAGATGTATTGGACCCTCCCCAACCTTTGTCTGGATACAAGTTCATAGAAATGCTCTCTAAGATGAATACTAAATAATGGGAGTATATTTTTGCCTCTTGGTGAAGTTCTTGTAATTGTCTATCATAACACTTAATGGAGAGACCCATACTTTGTGGGTTTTTTCAGTTTTTTGTAGCAATAGAAAAACATTCAAATGCAATGACCTTTGCTATAAACTCAGTACACTGTAAAATATGATTAAATATTTGTCATAGTTTCTTGTACTGAGCAATATTTAGAATAAATACCAGGAAATAGAGCAAAGTACTGCATTTTAGGGCTGTGTGATAGTGGTTAAGGAGAAATACAACAAATTTGGTTGCTAATTGATTTTGGAGCAAAGCATAGAAGGATGAAGCCTGTTGATAGGTCCTGAGTTCAGAGGGTGATTGACCTATGTAAGAAACTGGGATAACATCAATGACCAAGACATACAAACCTTGCAGTTTAATGGAGTAGTTGGCCCACAATTGGTTGCCCCAAGGTCCAGAGGGCTGTTTAGCGATGACACAACCATGAGGGTGATGTTTACAGGCATCAGTTGGAGTAACCACACTGGCACATCAGAGACTAATTTTGACGGATCTTCTAGGGGAATACCTACCCATCTAGTCTTGGACTTCTTGGAAAGTGAGGTTTGTAGGAGACTGTGGTTGGAGTGAGCAGGGGGCCTCCTTGCTTTGTATTTGGGATCCCATTACTCCAATTTCTCATATCCTACAGACAAAAAGGAGGAATTAGAAGATGGTACTTGGTCAACAACTATAACCTCACTGGGGTTACAGAGGTGCAGTGGGTAGCCCAGAAGAGTGGACTGCTGTGATTGATGGGTAACAGTCTCTTCAGGGACAGGCAGAGAAGCCACAGAGAGGAGGTTGTGCTCTACACAAAGGAATAACTTGGAAGCAGAGTTCTCTGCTATGGCAGGGGGTCATAGGCGTGTCAAGCCTGCGTGCTTCACAATCATAGGTTAGGGTAGCAACCATGAGTATTTGGTATATGCAGCCTGATCAAAAAAGGGAGGAGGATGAACCTTCCAAGCAGCTGGGTGACAACTACTTGTGGAAGGCCTTTGTTCCTAAGGACTACCTGAAGCAGTGCTGCAAGGGAAGCACAGCAGGATAGTTCTGCAAGATATTTGGGACAGTATTTTAACACAGATTTTGGAAGGACCAGCTAGGGCAAATACTTTGCATTTGGCAGCCCGGGCTGTAGTGGCTGGGAGATAGTTTCAGATCCTGCAAAAGATGAGGAGGGCAACTTGCAGAATAAGGCCCAGAATTTTACCTTGTTTAGGGAACTGCTAAATAGTGTCCTCCAAGAGGTTTGTTGTGAACAGCAAAGAAGTACAGGGCATGTTGACCTCTGGAGGCAGTTTCCTCAGATTGCAAAAATGACTCATTCTAATGTTCATGACAGTAGCAGGCATTGCAGTGAGCCTGCTAGGCTGCAGGGAGAGTTCTGAGCTGAGCAAAAACAGTCTGCTAAAGGGACTGCCATTGCTTAATGTGTGCAGCAATGATAAGCTGAAGCTTGGTTGGAGTTGAAACTGAGGAATGTGGAGAAAAACAGGAGAGCTTTTGAAGAGTAAGCAGAATGTGGCCCTGCTGATGAATGGAATAAGCACTTCGTAACAATATGGAGGTGTGGTGAGGATCCCAGAAGGAATCTGAGGTACTCTGTACTTTCTTTGCCTTGACTTTTACTGATGCAGCCTGTTCTCAGGTGTGACAATTTAAGGAGCAGAGTGAGATGCCATCTTTGCTAGAGGAAGATCAAGTTACAGAGTACTTAGGAATAATGGTGAGGCTCACTCGAGGACTGGCTGACATGAGTGCAAGACCTCTCCCTATCTTCTTTGAGAAGTCAGGGCAACTGGGAAACATCATCCATAACTCATAGGTGGCAAACGTTACATGCATCTTCAAGGAAGTCAAGGAAGAGTGGACAGCTACATCAATGAGTGGCAGTAAATGTATTTGCATAATCATGATATTATGACAATTACTGAGTATATGACTTCGTAGAAGTCCTATAACATGCTAAGGTGCATCTAGGTCTATAAATTCTGTCTACAGCTATTTCCATATATACTATCTTCTGAAAATTGTGCCATTAGCATTAGAGTAGCTCATAGTAGGAGAACCTACTCTTTAAGTAAACTTCAGGAAGTTTGGGAGTAAAGCGCTGTCAGCGGGCTGTTGTTTAAGTGCTGTCTTGCATAGGTGTTTTGAACGGGACTTGATAATGTGGTACTTAACACTGGCAGCTTTCTTCAAGCCTATGTATAGGATCAGTGATGTATCACTGTTGTTAGTATAGCTGAACATGTCCAGAAAGTTAAAATAGTTTAGTTGTGCATTGACCCCAATACTGTGTAGCTGTTCAAATTAATCTGATTGCAGTGGCCTTAGTGCCTGGCTGTGGAGAGCAAGCATGTCCCTTAGAGTGGTACATTCTGGCTTTGTTGTCTGTATTGTCCTTGATTCTCAGGCAGTCAGGCCGTTCACAGCTCGGCTGCTGAATACCAGCACATAGAGATGACATGTCTCCTAGGCAAAGGGAAGCTGGTGACAGTTTACTTTATTATGACTTGCTGTGTATTGTAGCAGCTCAGAAGCTATTTCATGTCCATGAGAGCTGACAACCTGACACTTGTTCTAAGCTTTGTCACTCCTGTTCGTGATTTGAAACCTGATTTTAAAATGGCCTTTCTATGCAGGCAAGGCTTGAGCAAGTTTGGAGCCATTTAAGTTTGCTTTTATGTTTTGCTGTGAGGCAAATTATAGCAGTAAAAGACACTTCTTGTTGGAAGCCAAGGTTAACAGATTTGAATTTGTGTCATCATATGATTTATTCCCCTCTGATTATCAGACATTACCCATTACAAGCATACTGTGTGACTTTCTGGGTTTAAAAATTTTTGGAAAATTATTCAGATATGATAATATAGTGTTTGTTTTGTGAGTATTTTAATATGTAAGCAGTAAGTTAATGGTTTTGCAATGATAGTTCTCTTAAATTTTGGTCCTTTGTACTTTAAGAGGTAGGCAGTTAAATGCCTCCGTGACAGATCTCCGCAGCTCAGCAGGGTCAGGCCCGGTCAGTACTTGGATGGGAGACCTCCTGGCAATACCAGGGGCTGTAGGTTCTAGTCCTGAGGACTTCACTGTCACCGTCCAAGCTCGCTCGGCCGTGGCAGATGAACCTCAGGAGTTAAAGGGTGGGGCCAGTTCTGCGCACGCTGTGCCTCACCTAAAACATCCACTGGGCAGGCTGGAAGGGCACACCCATGTGGGGAGAGCCCTGCCCAAATCTTTGTTTGTGAAGCTGAGCCATACATACTTTAAGAGGTGGAGAGTAATTTTCTTCCATGTAAATGAAGTAAAGATTACCAGTACAGAAAAATAAAAATGTTTCTCTTTGAAGCATGGTACCATGATGATAATCAAGCAATTTTACTAGGACACATTTAAGATGATAGCAAATAGGAAATCTTTATTCTCTCCAGGAGGGTTTTATCAAGACAGCTTCCTCTTGTGCAGTTTAGGCTAAGTCCTCTTGTTCAAAGGCCAGTAGTAGGTTAGTAGCCAGGGACAGGGTTACTTACTCCTGGAAGACTCAGGAGTGATTCTCATCTAGAGACCTCTGCTATATTGTATTTTCTGTATTGTTCTTGTCTCTGTAAGTGTTGCTCCTATTGAAGAGCTATGTGTGTTATATTTTTAATAATTCTGTGAATGTAGAGGTATGAAACAGGATGTAAACATTTCTCTGCAACGAGTGTTTGCAGTGAAACAAATATCGCCTTTTTTGCATTAAACTGCCATCACTGAGGTTCTGTTTTTGAAATAAAGACTACATTTGGTTGCATCTCTTCTTTTAAGTAAAAGCCAATCTAATCTTTAGATGATTTTAAGAAAGAGAAGATATAAGTTTGAATTCAAAAATTCGAGTGGAAAGTTGTGTACTCTAGAACAGGTAGAATAATCCAAGGTAAGGACTGTGGAATACTCTGATAAGGCACACTGTAGTTTAAAGATGTTTGTCTTCTTGTTTCTTTTGTAAAAATTAAGTTCTGTCTCGATTACAAGAATATAACACTTTCTTTGCTAGTATTTTCACTTATTCAGAGAGATTAATATTATTGATTTCCTGAAAAGTTATATTGGAGCATGACTTCTTAAAGAAGATCAGAACTGTGTTTGTCTCCAGTGTATTATGTGATTGATACATGAGATATATAAAGCTATTTCCTTGATCACATACTCTCAGATGGCTTTCTTTGCAGTGTAAACTATTATTTCCAGATTTTTGTAGCAGACAAAAAAATCTGTCCTAGCTGAAAAGTAGGACTCATTAATCCCTACCCTCAGGGTTCACTTTGAAGACTCTGTTTGTTTTAGTTTTCAGCTTCCATAAGTGAAAAACAAATACGTGGATTTGTTGCTAGTAGTGCAGGAGAAAAGAGCTGCAATTTCCAAGTACTTATCCAGGTACAGAGTGAGATTCAGGAGTCTGTTTTCCCTTCAGGTCCATTTTTGCTGATTCTGTTTCTGCTGAAGACAATGATAGTATGTAATGTAATGCACTGAGTTTTTAGAACAGTAGTTGAACATCTTACATGATGTTCTCAAAAAAGTGCCTCTCTTTGTGGCACTGTTCTCAAAGAACCTGCCTCTCTGTGAGCAGTGAAGTTCAAGGAGAGGAGGAGTTGTGTTAGATCAATGTCCATTGCCTATGGCACTACTGTTTGTGGTGAGGTCGCTATGTCAGATGTTCCCTTAAGGGAGCACATGGATAACAGAACACAGGATATTATGCTCGAGTTTCAGCTGGTGGCATCTTCTGGAGAAGATTGTGTTGAAGCTGCCTCAGGATGCCCTGGATGGATTATATTCTGTCCATGGGGAAATTTCAGTAAAATATGTCATTGTATTGCCCATTGGAGAAGGCAGGAAATGTTGTGATCCTGTGTAAAAAGATGAGTGATACATTTACAAGCCAAATATAGCCCTCTATTTTACCTTCTTACAACATATTTGGGTACAATTATTTATTTTCCCAAGTGTGCTTGCTAGCTGACTATTGCTTACTCTTAAGGTAAACTTTGTATTTAATATAAAATACAGCATTTCTAGGACTGTTCTAGGGTATAAAGTTGTTATAAAATAGAAATAATAATTACATGAAAAATACTTGTTCAAACTTTCATATTGGCTAAGTTACCTGGCTTCTCGGGTGACTAGGAAACCACAAATGCAGTCTGCGTTTAATCCTGTGCAATATGCCTACCACACTTTGGCTACTTCTGTGTGTGACTGAGCTACAGTGTGACTGTGCTTTCTTGTGTGAACACACATGTAATTGATACACCTACATCCAGGCTGTAAATTGGGATTTTTTTGTTTGCATCAAGGTTAATTCCTGAGCTTGCTGAAAGCCTAATGCTTTTATAATTATTGCGGTCAGTGCTAAATGCACTCAACGAGGCCAAACATTTTCATCTCGATGGCTTGTCTTTGATTATTCATCAGAAATGATGAACATAAGGGTGACAAAACACTGGAACAGAGAGGTTTTGGAGTCTGCTTCCCTGGAGATGTTCACAAGCTGTCTGGACACAATCCTGAGTAATGTGCTCTAGGGGACCCTGCTTGAGCAGGGAGGTTGGACTAGTTGACCTCCAGTGGTCCCTTCCAACCTTAGCTATTCTGTAAAATGAAACGGTAGATTGATTTGTTCATTGCTATAGAATATAAAACATGTATAGAGAGTGCTCGGATTGCAGGATTGTCTTTAAAAAATGTCTTCAAACTTCATTTTACTTCCTTCTGTCAGTTTTAATTTGTTCATTTGGTCTTTCTCAGTATACCAGTTGTTTAACATCTTTCTTTGCTGCTGCTTTGAATTTCACTGGCCTCTGGGTAGTCCGTGTTTCTACTGTCTTACATCTTTGAGGGCCTGCCTTTGGTACCATGTTAAAAGCAAAGGAACAAGTCTGTGTCTTCAACAGATAATAAAATTCAGCTCACTTCCTCAAGCTAAATTTAAAACTGTGTTGTGATTTATGCGTAATATTATAAAGCTGAGGTAGTGATGTTTAGAAGTGCAGATGTGTCTTGGGAATTGGGGAATATGAGACTTAATGAAATAGCTGCTCATGGCAGTTTATAACTTGGAGTATGCATAAAACTGCTTTCATACCATAGGTGTGAAAGAGGCCTGATATGATTTTCAGAATCCTGATTTTTAGATTTTCAGGAGAGAGATAGAGGAGTCTGCTCAGCTCACGTCAGCGGGCATGTCAGAGACTCCTACAAGTGAACACATAGGTGAATGCAGGGAATGGAGGCGAAGGTGGACTCTGAGCTGCTTGCAGAGGGAAGTGAGACTGAACAAATCTTACCAAGTTCTTAAAAACCACCAAAATGTGTGAACGTTATCCTTGTCTAGTTGGTTGCAGTTGTCTGCACGGAGCTAGGCTAAATCTGTTTACATGTGAGTTTCACGTGGTGGTTGCGAGTTTTAGTCCTTCCGTTGGATTTCTCTCTTGGCCACTGTCAGAACAGAGTACTGTCAAGCTGGACCTCTGACCTCATGCTGTTGAATTTGTTTGAATATAGAGAACCAAGCATAACAAAATCAGTAGTTCTTAGCTGGAGACTGACACAGATGTATTCATTCAGGTTACTGTTTTCACATAAGTGTGTTGTGCAGTCTGCTGTAGCTATTTCAGTGGAGTTACTAGGAATGCTATATACTGAAATTATGAGATAATTACAAGTCAATTTCTTTAAATGTATGTTTTAGTGCCTGATTATCTCCTGAATTTGTGTTGAAGGCATAAAATGTATGTATGTTATTCTAATTTTCCCCTTCTCAGATTGCATTTCTTCTAATTGTTTTAAATCTTGAATAATATAAAACCTTAGTGGTTCTGGGCAGGTTTGCATGACAAAAATCAAAGGCTGTAAATTCCATGTGCCATGTTGTTTCAATATGAAGGATGGATATAAGGCCAGAAATAAAAATCATTATTAATATTTTGTCTGTTGGATTTTGTGATACCATCACTCATACTCTAAGAAGACAGACAACTCTTTGTTCTAGATTAGGTCTTATATTTTGTTATGGTTTTCTTTTTGGTGTAGCATGGAGTCTGACTTGTTTACTCTTTGGGAAGAGGTTAGAAGGATATGTTTAGCAAATATCACATGAGTGTATTAAATATGTTTTAAAGCAAGCTTTGAAAAACAAAGAGTGAAAAACTTGAGGGCGAAAAAAGTATTAATGAAAGGTGCAAGAACTGTGTATGTTGGTGGATTCCAAATGATGTTGAGCCATGAAATTCCATAAATGGTGTCTGTGCTTATGGTGGAATAAGCATTTTGTAAGCCTGGTGTTTAAGACCCATGTTTTGGTACTGTTTGTAAAGGCACAGTGCAGAGTACATATCATGGAGGGGATGAATTACTGTGAAAAGATACATTTTATTAATTGTGTTATTTTTTTTTTCTATCCTAAATTAGTTTTACTGGTGGCATCTTCTTTTATCTCCAAGCAGGTTCTACTTCAAATTGTAAAATCCTCTTAAAGCTGAAGAGTTAAAAGGGACTTATAACACATAGACTATAAAACAAAGAGGGTATATTGTATAATAATGGATTGGTTACTGTGTCTTGAAGATTGCAAGCAGGAATTATGTGAATGTTCTTAAATGTGAATTAAGGGAGATTATTTTTTAATTATTTCTCCTCACTAATTCTCTGAGTAATTCATCTTGTGAATTATATGCTACCTCTGAAATACAACTACTAACTGTTTAATCAAAAACTTATGTCACTTGGGGCTTCTTGAAGAAAAATGACTTAACTGGTATGACTCATGGTACTTCCTCTGGAGATTCTTTTGAAAAGTCTTGGCTTCAGTGAACTAACTCAGGTGTAAAAGTTTCTCAAAAGACCAGACAGTTGTAGTTCTAAATGAGAACAGGTATGATGGGATCTGTTCTGAAATGTGTTGACTTTTTCTCTCCTTCTTGCCTTGTGATTGGAAGAGGGGTTTTGGTTAATGTGTGATTCTCATAACGTAAGATCTGAGCCTCTCACAAGGATTTGCTCTTTTCCTACGTTGCTGTAGTGATGAAAACTCATATCTATGGATAATATTTCTTTAGTTGCAAGAGTTTGCAATAGTTCAATCTGTCATGCTGATGATCCTTGTATTAATTCCAACTTTCTTAAGAGCTAGAACATTCCTTACTTTTGTTATCTGCATAAAGTATCCTGTTGATTTTTCTTCTAGGCTATTTACTTTCTAGAAGAGAGGGTCAAGCAGGATCCCCTGAAAAGCCATTATCTGATTTGGGTCGTCTCTCATATTTGGCTTACTGGAAAAGTGTCATATTGGAATACCTGAACTGCCACCATGAAAAACAAATCAGCATCAAAGGAATGAGCCGAGCTACTGGAATGTGTCCACATGATATTGCCACAACCCTGCAGCAGCATAGCATGATAGATAAAAGAGAAGATAGGTCAGTGAATCTTGTAAAAGAAAAAAAAATTAAGAATACTGAGAGAAAACATTCTCTACTTACAAAACAGTTGATGTGAAAAAATGCCTCTGTGAAAGCCTGACATGAAAATGAGTGATAACTGTCTTACTGAAGAAGTCAGTACAGATGGGTCTTGTTAAATGGGGCCTTCTTATATATAAGGAGTTTTTCTTCCTGGTGATTTTTCAGATCCTCTTTCATGTTAATGGTTATTAGAAGTATGTGGCCAGCTCAAAACATTTTCAGTTAAGCATTTTGTTTCCTTCAGTATAATCTTCCCTTAGTACAATTCTTGACTCTTGCTATGCAAATATTTTGCTTTAAATACCAGTGAGTGAAAAATTTGGGGTTGTGGGTGGCAGCCTCTTTCCACACCCCCCTTTTCCATCATCACTGAATTTATGTAAACTGTGGGATCACTCCTGCTCTGCATGAAGTCCTCCTGCTCAAGGTACTGGTATTGCAAGTTTCTGTTTAATGTTACAATCAATGTTGAAAGTCAGTGCACTGAGAAGGTGAGTTCCTGTTTTGTGATTGTCTTATTTCTTAATGATCTTGATGAATATTTTGGATTCTAAGTGGGTTGTTCTTGTTTGGGCTGTTTTTTTCCATAAAATGTCTTAAGCGACTTTCAGTGGTATTTGTGTTTCTGATGAGCTTCTTAATTCTTTCTGGATATTCCAATCATAGAAACTCCATAATTAAGCAAAGCTGCCAACACTGGGTTGCCAAAACATAAAATCAGGAAAAGCTCAGCCTCAGCAATTTTTATGTGCACCAGCACTAGTATTCAAAACTAATAAATTTTGAACTAGAAAGAATGCAAGTCTTCAAAAAGGAGATTGTCTTACAGGATGTTGTGAAGACAGTAGTAAGAGGAGTGCTGTCATTGCATTAAAACCTCAGCTTTCTGGAGTACTTAGTTATGGACAACCTGAGGACAAATGTATTTTAAGGGAGAATAAAATACGTATTCATCACTTATATGCAGCTTCTGCCCTGTCACGAATTATTACAAGGTCTGAATACTGACACCCAATTACAAAATAACCCCTTTTCATCCATAGAATTTAAAATACTTTACGAAAAAGTCAGATAGTCTCTTTTTGCAGGTGTACTAAAGCTTAGACAGGGACATCAGCTGACCTGGCTGAGTATCCAGAATGTCACTGACTGAGACAGAAAAAAAAATCACATCTTTTAAATTCCTATCAAAACATTTGGGAATTGGCTATGGCTTCTTACTGGTTGTTAATTCTGTCAATTTTTCTTGTATGTAGTGAAGTTTGTCATAATTCTGTGAAAAAGGTTCACCTGGATCTGAATTTTTTTTTTTAACTTCTTGTCAGTGAAAAACAATGTTATTGCTTAACCAAACTGATTTTTACAGCACTTGAAATTCTTTCTATTTGTTGTTTTGAATTGTATAGTTCTTTGTAACAGGGGAGATGGTAGGATATATGCTAGTATATTAGCATACTGTGCTGTTTTATTAGTCTTTACCTACTTTTGATATGCCACTTCACAGTAATTAGAAGTTGTTATGTACTGTATTGGCACAGGACTAAAGTACATTTTTATGCTTCGTTAGAAGACCTATCTTTGACTTGCTTTCTTGTCCCATTAGCTGACATCTTCAGTTGCAATATTACGGTTTTCTCACTCTTGACATGATGATCCACAGTGTTTTCTATCTATACTTGCACGTAATACTAAAATTGGAGATTGTTCTGGCAGTGACACAAGTGCCAACACTAAACCTCTTGAATAGATTTAGAGTAGTGGACTGTAAAACCTTTACTTTCCTCTCTATTACTGTAGTGATGTTTAATATTGGACTTTCACTTCACAGACTGTTGTTTCCTCACTTCCTCTAGGAAACAGTCCCTAGTGTAAGCATGCTTTTGGTGTGTTTCAGCTGGTATTTGTAGTTTGATGTATCCGTTTATTTGCTCATCTATTTTCACAGGTGGTTGTGCAAAAGGATTTAAACTGTAGAAAGGCTGTTTAGGTGATCACTTTCTAAATTAAATTACTATTTATTTGATTGTAGATTTGTAATTATTAGAAGGGAAAAGCTGATTTCAAGTCATATGGAGAAGCTGAAAGCGAATCCACGTATCAATGAAGTAGATCCTGAAAGCTTGAGATGGACTCCTTTATTAGTTTCTAATGCTGCAGTTTCTGAAGAAGAAAGAGAAGCAGAAAAGGAGGTAATATCAGAGACTTCTGAATTTCTCTTCCTTTGGATTTCATAACTCTGAATATTCAACTTTAGGCTCTCTTAAACAGAGCAGTTTTAACTTTGACCACTGCTTAGTGGTGGAGGGTACTTGTTGGGGTAAAGTAGATTTGTGGTGGTCAGAGGAGGCAGAGACAACTCAGGCTGCAGTCCAGTCAAAAGGCTGCACCAAGAGGACTTTATTTTTAGTTACAGCTGCACTTTTATCTACTCTTGTATATAACATGCCAGCACACTATTGGTTAGTTAGTTCACCTAAGATACATGGAAACATTTCACTGGCTACAAGGTATCACACATTCTACAGGTGGCTCTCTGGTCCCTACAGATGCATCAATTACCTCAGACCTCAGGAGATCCACACACACACTCTCATCCCCACAGGTAGTGATACTGTAATGCAGAATTTTTGCAAGTGCTGCAGCAGGACATGGTAACTTTGGGGGGGTTGAATATGAAAACTTAAAACATGAGTCACTTGTCTTGGAGCTGTATTTGTCACTCTTGAGGTAGTCAAAGAGCATGTAATCAGATCAAATTTGGTGCAGAGCTCAGGGGCTGCACTGTCAATCGATTCTTTGTGTTCTCAACTTGCTCAAAGTGATCCAGTCAGTGGGCATGTAATATAGTGCTGAAGTACTTAAATCAATTCGCTGCATCATTAATAGTGCTAAATATCCCATGAAATGCAATCTTCCTTGGTTTGTTATCTGTTAACTGTTGTAAAGGAGCTACTAGATGATTTGGCTGAAATGTTGTTGCTAGGTTAGCCAGCAGTGCTAATCAAGGTTGACTTACTTTAGGTATTTAGCTGAACGCAAAGGATATGGCGAAGTAAATGCTGTTTCAGTGACCTGCTCTTTTAACCTCAACCCTTCAGGCTGAGCGTCTTATGGAACAAGCTAGCTGCTGGGAAAAGGAAGAGCAAGAAATATTCTCCACAAGAACTAATAGTAGGCAATCACCTGCAAAAGTACAATCTAAAAATAAATATTTGCGATCTCCAGAAAATTTGGCAGTGGTGGGGGAGCGAGGGCAATCCACAGAACAATCTAAAGAAAGCAGTGAGGAGGATGGCGGGGATGAGAATCAACAGAGTTCGCCTCCCCGGCTGACAAAGCCACAGTCACTGGCCATAAAAAGAAAGGTGTGTTACCTCAATGGTTTGATTTAGTCATTTGTCTCTGATTTCAATCAAATGGTGATAATTGAAATAACAATCTCATTTTTTACAAACATAAATTAGGCTGTTTTAATCCTTTCTGTTATTTGGACATTTAACAACTCCTCTCTTCTCTTTTTTCTCCTCCATTCAATCTTTTATATTTGGATTTTTCATGGAACTATAAAGTAGAAGCGACACAAAAAAACCCAGAATTTCCTGTTAATTTTTAAACTAGTGATTGCCCTCTGCTGTTTGGCATTGGTATTGGTTCAATATTTGAAGGGTTTGGGGGGTTTTTTTTGGATGGAGTCCAGCTTATGGGGTTGTCTTTTTATCGTTTTTTAGTATAGGAACTCGTAAAAGGGGAATACTGTTTTTCAAAAGGAATGCTGTTTTAAGAAAAAGGGTTTTTTTTACATATATTCTAATTTACAGGAGATTTACATGTTAAATTGTGGTTACTGCTATGCTTGATAATTCTTCATTTCTTTGAAAAGTCAACTCTTTGAGTGGCTTAAATTAGTAAACATAAGAATCCCAAAATTTTAAAGCACTCACCTTAGCCTATGTGTTTAGGTGTTTCCGGTGAGAATTGGGAAATTGGAGTGTCTCTTTGGTTATACTTCAAATGAGCAAACTTTAAAGTAACTATGTATCTCTAAGAATGTGTAATAGGGGAAAAAAATCTTGAACAGTTTTTTCTGTATAGCAGCCAACTGTAGCATTCTTGAATTCCACAGCTTCACTGTTATCTATTTTTCTATGTACATACTTATTTAGAAAAATAGCAGAAACCCAAAATGTAGAAGAATAAGCTTTGATACTTGTGAAGGTTGTTGGGGAATTACAAACCTAGAGAGGAAAAATGTGTAAGTACAATTTATGTAATAGTGCTATGAATATTATTTGACAGAAGAAACCAAAAGGCACTTCAATATGAAGAAAATTTTAATCATAATTTTCACCTAGAGAAAGGTTTGGATACATGTACCTGTTTTAAGTGTTTAGGCATTTTACTTTTAGATTCTGTCTACATTTGAATCTGATGCATTGTAAAGTGTTCTTTGAGTGAGTAAATAGATTATTGTAAACTCACTCTACATAAATTTGTCCAGAATCAGCTAACAAATGGGAATGTAGGAAGAGTGATATTTGTGGAATTATTTTTCAGAGACCTTTCATACTGAAAAAGAAAAGAGGCCGTAAACGCAGAAGGATAAATAGCAGTGTTACAACAGAGACAATTTCTGAAACAACAGAGGTGTTGAATGAGCCATTCGATAATTCAGACGAAGAGCGTCCCATGCCACAGCTGGAACCCACCTGTGAGATGGACGGGGAAGATGATGACTTGAAGCCTGTGATTAGAAAAGCTTTTGAGTATCAACCTGGGCAGCAGAAACAGGAGGAGGAAGAAGAGCAGAACAAGGAGGAGAAAGATATTCATTGTTACAAGAGTGATGAAACTGGCACAGGTAAACTTTAAAGTGGTCTTATATCTTCAAAAAATTAATTTTGTTGGGTGGATTTCAAAGGAAACTGACCAGTCTTAACTCTGGACATTTTTCTTTTATTTACCTATTTTGGTCTTAAAATCTTACAGTCTTAAAAATGCTTTCTGCATTAATCTCACATAGTTTATTATAATTCAGAATTCAGTGGTGGCTTCAGATCTTTAGTTTTGTTTTTTATTGTATTTAATTCTATTATTCCTGAGCCATTAATATTATAATCTGTTTTTTGTGTTCAGGAAACAAATGTTTTCCAGTCTGAGGCATTGCAGTTCTTGTCATACTGTCTAAAGCAACTTTTTTGTGCCTACAACAGAGCCTTTCATACTCAGCAGAGCAAAGAGTATCACTGGAATATTGTCTAATATAGTATTTGTATCCCTTGTAAAGGATACAAGCAAAAATTAAGATTTGATTTACACAACTATCTTTCTATTCAGCATTATTGGTAATTCAGTGAAAGGTTTGTTGCTTCTGTGGCACAGTATATCCTCAGCACCAGGGTCCCTATTTTTTTCTCCACAAAAGACAGTTTTAACTGTGTTCTTTCAAAGCTGCTTATATAGTTTGATTTCAAGGATGTTTCCTGTCAGAAAAGCTAATGGATGGGTAGTGAGACTACTAATGAGCTGTTCTGACTGTGTACTCATCCCTTGACCTCCGGGCTCTTGAAATTATGCTTATAAATTTTAATTCCTGAATGAATGACTAGATTCTCTGGTCTCTGTATTTCCTCTAAGAAGGTACTACTGCAGTATTTTTCCAATTACATGGGAATTTTCATCTTTGTGATCCTCAGTTGAGAGATCATGTGCTGATTCTATTTTAAACAGCTTTTATGTGACTAGAGCAACTATGTTGGTGCTGTTACAGACCTGTGCACAGGCACCTTAGAATATTAGCACTTTCCCTGCTCCTCAACAGAAATTAATTAAACTAATGGAAGCAAGTTCTGAGTGTTCCAGCAATGTCCCAGTGGTCAGGTTTGCACTGTTTCTAGTAGGTTGATGTTGTGTATTTGCCCATGGACCATGTCATCACACTGCTATAGCAATAAAGGAGTATTGCTGAAGCCATTACACTCCCAAGTGCAGCATGTTGTACCTTGGTAATTGTCCCTTTTTTCTGGTGTGTATGTAAGTGGGATCTGGGGAGAAAGGAAAGGAGCAAGTGTGTTTGGATACTTTTTCTACAGTCAACAGATTAATTTAGTATTCTGATGCACTCTGTTTAATTTCAATTATCTTTTGCTATCTATAATCTATTGTGAGCTGTGTCATGATATGTTGCCCATGTGAAGATACTGTGATGAACCACTTTTTTAGGTGTTGGTACTAAAGCATGATTAGATTATAGCTTGTTTTCCAGAAGGGTCAAACAGGAAACTCCAGACTCTCATGTTATTACTGTCAAAAAAGATAAATACGCATTAAATCAGTGTGTGTGTAAAGTGATGGCATGCTTATATTCTAAAACCAAAGGTTGAAAATCAAATATTTGGACTATTTGCTTTAGTTTCCATGTCATTTAAATCTCTAGACTTCTTCTAGTGCATAAATGGTGATTTAGATAGTCACTGTTAAGAGGCCACCAAACAATAACATGTCTGAGTAAGCATTTGAACTGTAGATACTGTGCCATTGTGTTGTGGTTTGAGATCTGTTTATTGCTCTTGTTTCATGGTTTCTTAATACATTTTGATTTGATATATTACTTTTGGGTTTATATTTTAAAATATTGATTAGTTTGTGCAAGCTAAGATTTTTTTTTTTCTCTGTTGCCTCCCAAAGATAATACAGAGGATGTAGCTGTGTTGGAAGAAAGCACTAAAGACAATCTTGAACCTTTAAAGAGTAAGCAGAGTTGGCCCAAAGGAGTTAAGCGTGGTCCATCTAAATGGAGGCAAAGCAAAGAAAGGAAACCTGGCTTTAAGCTTAATTTGTACACTCCACCTGAGACTCCTCTGGAGCCTGACTATCAAGTGCTGGTGGAAGAACAAAAGGAAGCAGCTGAAGACAAGCCCTGCTCAGTTCCTGCTGTTACAGAGGAAGCTGTTAAAGAACCTGTTGAAGTTTTGCCACCACCAGATGATGAGGTGAAAGAGGTAGAACCTGAACCTCTGCGTCCACCCAGTGAACCCCTGGAAAAACAAGAAAATGATACCGTGAAAGCTGGGGAAGAAGAAAGGAGCATAGAAGAAAGTGGAATCAATTCAAAAGATCAAGAAAAAGACAAAGCAGAAGAAGTGTTTGTGCAAAAAGAGGAGTCTGTGCATTTGGATGATCAGGAGGAAGAGGAGGAGGAGGATGAAGAACCTTCTCACAATGAGGATCATGATGCAGATGATGAAGATGATAGCCACATGGGTTCAACAGAAGTGGAGAAAGAGGAATTACCTGGTGAAGCTTTGAAGGAAATGCTGGAAACACAGCAATCTTTTTTAGACGTAAATGTTCAAACTGGTAATTCAAATCAGGAGGAGTTAATGGATTGTGGTGTTGACCTTGCAGCAGATGAGTGTGAAGGTGACCAGAAAGAACTCACTACAGATTCAGACCCAGTGCCTGCATCCGATGATGATCATACAGGTAACAACCAGGACCAAAAAGTTGGTGAAGAATTACATTCCGATTTCAAGGGAGAGAGTACTGAGACCATGGAGATAGACTCAGAGACAGTTCAAGCAGTACAGTCTCTAACCCAAGAAGCAAGTGAACATGAAGATACGTTTCAGGACTGTGCAGAGACTCAAGAGGCCTGTAGAAGTTTGCAGAACTATGCTCATAATGACCAAAGTCCCCAAATGACCACACTGGATGACTGTCAGCAGTCTGACCACAGTAGCCCAGTTTCGTCTGTGCACTCTCATCCCAGCCAATCAGTTCGTTCTGTTAATAGTCCAAATGTTGCTCCTTTAGAGAACAGCTATGCTCAAATCAGCCCAGATCAAAGTGCCATTTCTGTGCCGTCTCTCCAGAACATGGAGACCAGCCCAATGATGGATGTTCCCTCTGTTTCTGATCATTCACAACAAGTTGTGGATAGTGGGTTTAGTGATTTAGGAAGTATTGAGAGCACAACAGAAAACTATGAAAACCCAAGCAGTTATGATTCTACAATGGGTAATAGTATCTGTGGAAACAACTCTTCTCAAAACAGTTGCTCGTACAGCAGCCTTACATCCAGTAACCTAACACAGAGTAGCTGTGCGGTGACCCAGCAGATGTCTAGCATTAATGGAAGCTGCAGTATGATGCAACAAGCAAACATCAATTCTCCTCCCACTTGTAATGTAAAATCTCCCCAAGGTTGTGTTGTTGAAAGGCCTCCAAGCAGCAACCAACAGTTATCCCAGTGCAGCATGGCTGCCAATTTTACACCACCTATGCAGTTAACTGAAATCCCCGAAACTAGCAATGCCAACATTGGATTATATGAAAGAATGGGGCAGAGTGAATTTGGAGCAGGGCATTACTCACAGCCATCTGCCACCTTCAGCCTTGCCAAACTGCAACAGTTAACTAACACGCTTATGGATCATTCTTTGCCTTACAGCCATTCAGCTGCTGTAACTTCCTATGCAAACAGTGCCTCTTTGTCCGCCCCCTTAAGTAACACAGGGCTTGTCCAGCTTTCTCAGTCTCCACATGCTGTTCCTGGAGGACCCCAAGCACAGGCTACTATGACCCCTCCCCCCAACCTTACTCCTCCTCCCATGAATTTGCCACCTCCCCTTTTACAGCGTAATATGACTTCATCAAATATTGGAATATCCCACACCCAAAGACTGCAGACTCAGATGACCAGCAAAGGTCATGTTTCTGTAAGAACCAAATCCACGCCTCTGCCACCTGCTGCTGCAGCCCATCAGCCACAGATCTATGGGCGAGCTTCACAGACTGTGGCCATGCAGGGGCCCGCACGGACCTTAACAATGCAGCGTGGTATGAACATGAGTGTAAATTTGATGCCAGCCCCAGCTTATAATGTCAATTCCGTGAACATGAATATGAATACCCTTAATGCTATGAATGGTTATAGTATGTCACAGCCAATGATGAATAGTGGCTATCACAGTAATCATGGGTATATGAATCAAACACCCCAGTACCCTATGCAGATGCAGATGGGAATGATGGGAACTCAGCCATATGCACAGCAGCCAATGCAGACAGCACCCCACAGTAACATGATGTACACTCCTCCGGGCCATCATGGCTACATGAATACAGGCATGTCTAAACAGTCTCTCAATGGATCCTACATGAGAAGGTAGGACCTTGGGAGGACACACTACCAAACTGGCATATTGGATTGATCTGCACAAATACCTTTTGGAGAGTACGATTTCAAAACCAGCAATTGGTGTGAATGCAAAAACATTTGTTGGCACCATGTAAAAGCTGTATGCAGCAGAAAGCCTTATACAAGTTTTTTCTTTATTTCTTGTTTTGGTTGTTTTGTTTGTTTGGGTTTTTGTTTTGTTTTTTAACTTTGCGAGATTTAACTTCTCTTTGGGGGGAATTAGATGATTTTCCATTTTCTGTTTATTTCATTGAGCTTGAAGTTCTCTGGAAAGGAAGAACTCTTTCTTTGAACTGCAATTACACAGCAGCTGATGGTTCAGAGCCATTTTATGTGCCTGCTCCCATTAAAAATGTGGATAAATAGACTCCAAAACTATCAGACAGTACTGGATCATGAGCCTTTTCTCTCTCCTTTCCCCACATGTAAATGCCTTTTAGCAGTTCTTTTATTGTATTATTTTGTTTCTGAAGGTGACACTTCTGCATGCCGCTAATGTCTTTGTTAGTGACAGTGCATTTTGTAGTACTGTACAAGTGTTGTGCTTAACAGTAAGCCATTTCTTAATTTTTTTGCCTTGATTAGGTTACCCTAGTTTGAGGGGTAAAAAAACCAGAACTATATTTTTGTTAATTATAAAACTTGTAAAAATAATAAAAAAAAGCTGCAAAAGCTGTTCACATTTTGGTTAGCTCAAAGGGTTTTATTGCTGTATGTTTAGTGTAAAGTTGAGACTCTTTTCCATTTTTGTGACCAGTTTCTTTGGGGCCGGGGTAGGAAAAAAGGCAGCTTTCTGTTTTATAAATACTGTTATGTTTTTTTGTTGATTGAAACATCTCAGTGTTTATTTGTCAAGTTTTGAAACATTTTCGTATATGTCCAAATACTTGGCAGGATTAAAAAAAAAAAAAGTAGTGAACTTGGTGTAAAGTTGCTATTTTATGGAAATGCCTCTAACTTTACATTTTCATTCCATCTGTAGATTTTTCTATCTTTATAAAATATTGGAGTTATTTTTTAAGGGAAAAAATAGAGCAGTAGCGTGTGAATAGCTCAAACTAAGCTTACAAATCGCATGTAAAAAGGCAAAAGTTATTTGTGTCTGTTTATATTGCTTCCTTTTTTGTAGCCTTTGTACCTGTACAGAGTGACTGTAAGGGCCGAACAGAAGAGGCTTGATACATGTAAAAATAGGACCCAGTGACACTCCTGTATTTATCTGTTATCTTTTTAGTCAGTCACTTAAAAAAAATACCCACAAAACCCCCACCCAAGCAACAAAAATAAAAACTGCAAAAAACAACACCCCCCCCCAAGCTGTACATTTTAACATAAAATAAATTATGATGAGCCATTTTTAGCCTCTTGTGTCTTGTCATAGTTTGATGTTGCATGGGAATTACCTCCTGAAACAGTGTTTGTTACGGTGTTCTCACATGCTTGATCTAAAGCCCATGAAAGTTGGTGGGGTTTGGATTAGGCTGTTAGAGCCCAAGTGTAGTTACTCATCATAATTGCATACATCTTGTGAAAATAAAGAGTATCTAAGATTATTTTTTTTAATAATCTTAATAAAATATTGAATAAATATGTATTTAATACATTAAAAAGTTGTCAATATTTAATGTATGAAACTTCTTTCCTATAGAAAGTGTTAATATATATATATATAAAAGGATATATGATAGTAACAGACATGGTGTTTGAACTGTATTTTAATGATAGAATAGTAACCTTTTCCTTTGTCATTGTTTCTGGGTGACAAGATGATGCAAACTCTGTGTTGAATATAGGAATTCTGTGTATATGGATTTGGATGCACCCAAACATGCACAGAGATGAACGCTTCCAATCTAGCAATAGAAAGTCTGGAAATACCAAGAAGGCTGTCTATACGTGGAGCTTAGGAGTGGAAAAGTTCAAATGTGGTATGTGTGAATCTACACCAGACAAAATCCTTGTAATAATTTTTCAAAATGCTTCCAATGTGAATGTTGCCACTGAATCCCCGCTTCAGGCCACTGACACTGCAGGAAGTTTGCTGGCTAAGGTGAAAGGATTGGTCATCTTGACTGAAAACTGTGTCCCCATTCCAGTATATAAAGCAGTGTTATAGGTAGTATTGCATATGCCCGAAAGTCAAAGAAATGTGTATTTCTTCAAACAAAACCATTACTGTGTGGAGTTGCCAAATCAAAGAACTGATCCTACGGATTCATGTGCATAACCCGTTCAGTTCTAGTGCAGTGGAGCACCAGTATAAAACAGTGGAGCTGAATGGGAGCTAAAATTGCTGGTCAAATGGTAATGTGGAGTAACCTGTGTTTTAGGAGTTTAGAACACTTGATAAGGAGAGTACAATACAACAAAGATTCTGGTTCATGCCACTTACATTGTTGAATTTGTTTACTGAAGGCAGACAATATTCATAGTACTAAACTATGTCTTCATCATCACAAAGTAACTGCCACCTTTTTTATGCTTAAGGGGAGGGTGAACTCTGTTATGTGCAGCCTTCAAGTGTGTTTAGCTGGGACCATATCTTTTTAAAGAATTGCATCTCCAAGTAGTACTATGTTTTGTGGGTTTTTTTTCATTTGTGTGTTTTTACAGTCAATGAAAAGGCTCCTGGGTCTTTTATCTGATGCTGTTTAGTTACAGGTTTCGAAGCCTGTAACATACAAGCAGATCTGACCTTCTTCCCATTTCAAATACCTGCTAACTCGAAACAGAGCATCCTGACTCCGGCATATTGCTAACATTCGGTATTTACAGTATATGGATTACAAGCGGGTTGGAAAATTGTGTGTGCACAACAGGCAAGTTTCCAATGTTTGTTTTTTTTTTTTAATTTCAGAACTGAATTCATTTCAGGAGGACAAGGAGCACTCCTACGTATTGTCCTGTAATGACTGTTTACCTGTGGATTGCATCACTGCACTAAAATTTCTGTTTTATAAGAAGGCTGTCTTTTCCTTTACAAATATACTTGTTTTATGTATTGTGTGCCCATTGCAGTGCCGCTTTTGACTGGGTGCTCCTAACACCATCCCAGATGAGAATTAGCTCTTTCTTTTAGTGTCCTCCAAAAATTCTTCGTGTAATTGCAATAGATGATTCTTGTGGAATTCAGGAGGCTTCCTTGCACATGCAATATTAGTCTTTGATTTGACAAATAGAATACTCCATACCACTAGAGATTGGCAAGAGGGAAATAAACTTGCCTCATTCTGTGTGTGTTTCTTGCAGACGTGGCTTGTAGCTGAAGTCGTTGCTGCTTACACTTGGGAGTTCTAGTTAGCAGCTTGTGAGAGTTGCCTGGTTTGTGGAAGTCACATGTTCCAGAACTGCTTTTTCTGATTTAATGATTCTGGGAGAATGGTAGGCAAGAAAGCTGAGAAGTAAGTGAGAAGTATGTTTACTTCAGAGCTGTTTAATTGGCACAGCCATACCAGCAGAGTCCTTCAGGCAAGACGTGGTTCTAGGGAAGATATTTACTTGTCTTTGGAGCAGAACAGGCCATCTGAAAGCTGCCAAAAGACAGTTCTGAAAGCTGCACTCTGGCCTTTTAGCCAAGACAGGAGTGCTTAGTGTTGCACTCAGGCTACCTCATCCCCTAGCAGTGGACAGAATAACAACTCTCATTTTGTACTAACCTCATAAGAAGCTGTGTGATATATGCAGAAACAATGGACTGCTAAATGTACTAATCTTTCATGTTAGATCACTGACAATGTCTTTCACTTTTATAAGCTGTTTAATTTGTCCATCAGGCAGACTGGTGGATGGAAACAAATTACATTTATATCTAGCATGGTAACTAGAAAGAATGACCCTGGCAATTTTCTGTAGTGCTAAGGGTGATCAATTATGCATGTAGATCAACAAATCCTCTTTCAGTTACAGCAGTCATCAAGCCACCTGCAGGATACATATAACCTGACTAAGGGAAATCCTGGTAGATACTTATCTTTTCGTGTAGTATTTGGTACAGAATTCCTGTCTGTAAAGCTAATGCCAAGAAAAATGCTGCTGCCATGGAGGTGAGAGTGTTCAGCTTTCACCATCAGCCTCAATGAAAGAGCAGGTCCATGCATCTGAAAGGCAGGTTTCTCTGACACCTGCCTGGGAGCACTGTTCCATGTTTGAGTTGTGAGTTAAACTGCAGTAGACAGTAAGGTGGTCTGAAAAGGTGCATTTGTATGTCTATGGAAGTAAATGGAAAGAGTTGAGGGACCCCATCCAAAAACATTTTTACTCTAAACCCATGTTGTGAGTCCTTATTTATTTTTGAAGTGTCAAATTACTTCAAGTTCCCTATTTTTTCTGGGTATTTTCTTGGTGAATTTTTTTGTTTGTTTTTCTAATCCAAGCATAGGGATACTTAATTTGCTGAAAGTCCCAGAGTTTGTGTCTCTGTCATGAATATTGTTCACATTGTGATGTCTGATTTGTTTTTTAGAAGTAGTTTAGTTTATGTTAATTGCAGTCTGCTGTCTCTGAGAATTGAAGAGGTGTTTGTTACATGGATAAATATAAATGATAAAAGCATAGTGTTATGGGTGTCTGCAGCCTTGGCTACAGTTAGTGCTTAGAATGAATGTTTTACTGGGTTTTAGGCCCCAAAAGGAAGTGAAGTAATAGGAAAGTCTTCACAGTGGAGATGGCAAGCCTGTGAAGAGCTGTTAACACACACAAAAAAGGGTATAAGGTTATGCTCAACTCTGGTTTGTAGCATATACTCAGTTCTCAGTGTCACATTTCTGCCCTGTGTTCTTTTTTAAGTATCCAAGACTTCTACACTTCATACTGCACTGAATTTGCCACGCTTTTGTCAGTTAGTAATTTATGTCAAATACAGTAAATGGAATACATTTTAGCAGAAAAGTAGGCCTGGTGTCCCCATTAGCGTATTTGTGTCACTTCTGTCAACAAATGAAATTATTAACAAATGCGACCTATATAGGAGCATAATGACCTATTAAGGTGACTAAAGCTGAGATAGGAGAAAACATTTGGTAGTGATAAACAATGGCTGGAAGCACAGCAGCAGCTTTCTCCTGGGTAGTCAGGTCACTGAGATGTTTTTTAAAGGCTTCACTTTTTAAAAATCTCATTAGAACTGGTTATAATCCATAATTATTTAGGAACTATTAGGACTTCACAAGTTCAGCACCGAACTTCCTCATGACAGTGTAAAGGACCTTTCTGTATGAATACAACCTTATAAAATTCAGGCAGTTGAAGGATTTAGGACAAGTTAAGCAAGTTAAAATTGAAACTCCTAAAATGTCATGTATATGTGTCTCCTTGAATTGTTGTCTGTTGTAGCTGCTTATGCATCTGACCTTCTCAAGGCTGTTACTTTGTTTCTGGTTTGCATGGTGTGCTGCAAAGTCCATTGAGAAGACTGAGTAGTTGATCCTCATGTGGAGGCTCTTGAAATGCGGTGCTGCCCTAGATTATCGTTGTGAAAGAAGAAATGGAGATGCCAGGAAACAGCACGAAAAGGCAAACTCCTGTGAAATCCTTCAGGACTCTGGACTAAACAATTCATCAGTGTTTTTCCTGCAAAATTTCTTCTAGTGCCTAGCTGCACTCCTGTAAAGGCCCTGTGCTTGGGTTAGGATCAGGATTTTGGGGATGCTCAGGTAGAAGAGTGTTTTAAGTTGTGTCTGCTTTTGTGCTGTAAAAGGTTTTCTACAGAGAGCAAAACTTGCTTGTTGATGTAACAAAAAATTCTGCTAAGGCTGGAAAGTTGTAAGACAATGGGTTTAAAGTTTGGCTTCCCTTCTTTCTCATCCTGACAACATTTCAAATGGCTTTGTTGTTTTTTTTTAGCAAATAACAAATGACCCTTGTGACTGTGTAATTAGCTACACCTTCTCCTCCCTTCCTTTTACGGAGTTTCTTTTTCCAGTAGCACAACCCTGCCAGGAGCAATACTAGATGGTGGTGCTGTTCTGCTCATCATCGGGTGGTAGACTGTTTTTGCTGTTCCTCCTCTGCAGTGCCAGTGCTATGTCCAGTTCTCTTAGCTGCTTCAGGAAGCCCCGGTTTGGCAAGATGCAGCGGTGTCTTGACACTTGCTCAATGGCATCCACTACTGTCATGTCCTTGTAAATCATCAGGTAAGCCAAGACCAGTGTGGCTGAGCGGCTGCGACCCATGGCACAGTGAACCAGAACCTTGTCTGTGGGAACAAAGAGAAATGGTGCAGAGGTGACACTGGGTAATCCTTTTCTTTGACAGTGAAGGTTTCTGTAGTGCCCCTGCTCTGTTTGATGGTTTAAATATCCTTACCAGCATTTTATAAGGCCTGTCTTTTCACACATGTGGAAACCAAGGCTGTAAATCTTATGGTAGTAACTGAACAGTGTTTACAGTAGAGATGATCCATTTAATCCTAAACTAAGTATCTTTTTATTTGTGAATAAAGCTTGCAGAGAAGGCCTAGGGGCTGCAGCCTTGTGTTAAGTAACATAGCAAGCCCTCCTGCAGCCTAATCTTATGTGCCTCACAGACAGCGTGTATGGAATTCTGTGTTTGGCAATAATGAACAAAGCACAAGGGTGTGGGAAGATTTGGTATGCTATCACACCCTCCTTCCATGAGGGTAAATGGGTGCATGTGGGGTACCTTTCTCAGTTCTACTAGCTAGACACAAAAAGTAGCCAAAATTGATTTTGTTTAGTTGTTTTGACAATAATGTGCTTTTAGATCTAGATTGCATCACTTTATGCTCATTTTTGAGGGCAGAGGATAAGAAAGGCCATAGGCATCTAACCAGTGGTTTGAAAGAAACCACGTCTTACACTGTAGAAAAGCTTCTGTAGAAATCTCTGGCGAGTCACCCTGTTGTGTTGAAGGAAAGTAATGTTTCATCCCCCCACCACCCACAGTCATCTCTGAGTGTTCTAATATGATCATCTCCTTGTGGTAGGAGCCTGTCTAGTATCCTGTGAATGCAGAGTGTTTGCCAATAGTTTTCATCTCTGGATAAATATGCCTTGAGGTTTAGCTTTGTGACATTGCCTGGTTTAGCTTGGGGCTTCTGGAGACAGAAAGCCCTTGGCTTTGGATATAGCAAGGTTGTAAGTCAAAGTGGAACCTTCGTGTTTGCAGTGTCTGGGGGAGGTGAAGGAAGAAAACATTAAGTGGTTCAGGTCTGATTGACAGGTTTTGAAACACTTCAAAAGATTTCCAAAAATGATTCAAAGCCCTTGAGGGGGTCTCACAAAGGGTTGAATTGCTGAAGGAAGTAGATTTGGAGCATTCTCTCTAACACCCTGCTAAGCAATTGCCACAGGAGAAAAAAATACTATCAGGCCAGTAATAGTTTATCTCTGTCAGCTGTGCCTAGTGAGAAGTGTTGGGTGCAAAGCCATGACTCCTGCTGATTAACTCCTTTCCTTCCAGGCACAAGAGGATGTCTTGGCACAAGTAGCATTGATGTGTAATGGGTGCATCAAGAACTGCCAACACTAGAGGATTAATGGTTACAGTCTGCATCCTAATCCCAGCAGATAGTCTTAGAAGCATCTTGGCAAAATTCCAGTCCTTCTTATAACTAGAAGTGCCTCTTCCTCTCCTGGAAAATGATAATCCCTCCTATTATAACTGCAAATATTTAAAATGGATGAAAAGTCATTTGTTCAGCCCTTCAGTGCTTCTTATTAGAGCTGCCCACCTTGTAAATGGGTTGCTGTTGAGGTGATAAAATACATGGTAGGACAAGGAATGCTTTGCATTGTGTGGGTGGCAAATGCAGGAGATCCAGGAGAAAAGGTAGTTTTATATTTTTAACAAAGTCAAAGAATGGCTGTAGAATTTTCTGAAATGTCTGCTGGTTTGAAGAAAAGTCTGTCCTTGGCTGTGTGTGAATAGTCAAGATATGACTGCCTGTTACAGCAAAACACTGACAGTCTTCTGCAGAGCCACATCCTTCTGTACTGTTTTGTGTTCTTTTCCATTCTAATGCAAAGACTACTTTGAACTCTCCCTAGAAGGGAGTCTGCTCTTGCATATTCTGACCCCTTACATCCTTCAAGGTGTGCCTGAATGTCCAGGATCAGTGCATGGAGACAGAGGTCTGCTGAGCAGTGACAGGTCCCCTGAACTACTTTATTCACTTGACTTGGGTTTATGTTTCTTGAAATTTTGTCTATCTAGATGCAGCACAGATGGAGCCATGAATGTTGAGGTGTCTTTGGTCAAATGCCTGGGGTCTTTGTATCTCTCTCATATGTTTCTTCTCACTTTTTTTTTTTTTCGTCTTGTCTTTAGTGTATTTTTCCCATGACATGTTCACATGAAGAGAAAATGCCATTCCCCTCCACATCTTGAGGAACTAAAATTATGAGGGAATGAGGACTAAATCTGTAGCATAATAGGGAACCTAAAAGCCTCTTAAAATAATGTCTTCCTTTCATGTTAGTCAGGCCTCACTGATAAAACTTTTAAGCTGTCCTATGGTTTGAATTGCGTGTTTTGGGAAAGCTTTAAGCGCAGCTGAATGACAGCATGCATAATTGTGAACCATTACAGTTTGCTTGTAAAACTTACTCTTGTAACTGTTCTTAGGGCCATCAGCCCATGCTTACACACTGAAAATACTGCTCTGATCAAGGAATTTCTTCGCCATTATGAAGAGTTAGAATATTAAGTCAGAGTTACTGCATTAGGACTGTGTTTTGACAGCATCCAAATTGCCAAGCTTTTCTGTCTGTTACAGAAAGAGAGAGCCTTCTTCATTTGAATGACAACTTGTTTCAACAACTTTGACTGTTGAGCATCTTCCCAGAAAAAAAATTGTATGAAGACATCTATTCAATTAATTTGATCACTTGGCTGCCTGAAGGTCACACCCCAAACAATGTAATACAGGTGAAGTAAAGTCATTAATACATACATTCTGGTCACATAAATTGAAACTTTTTTCTCTGCCCCCTTTGCACTTTCTGCATTTGCGTAGTGCTAATACAGAGCAGCAAAGCAGTGTAATGATGTTACTGGTCAGAAGGATTTAGCACCACATACTGAAGTCCCATATCATTACCGCTGGTGATAATGATTTGGTTATTTAGTATAAAATCTTGTTAAGGAATCTGGATGCTCTTAGTCCAGAAGGTGCACACAAATAGCTTGTTCATTAGGTACGTGAAATGCAGAACACCTTTCTCCACTAGATGTGCATCCAAAAATAATGCATTTATGATGTTGGAGGAGAGCACTAGTTGTCTCTGTCTTTTCTCTCTGAGAGGCGTCAGTCCATCCACTCCTCAGTCTACCTTCCAGAGACATTCTATTTGGTCCATGTGTATTGGAAGGCCATTGTCATGCTTTTAAACCTCAGTGTCTCCCTGGGCTATGCATAGTATCTTTGTGTATGTCCTTGACTGGGATAAGAGATATGCATATCTGTAGTGTACTATTGTCTCATGAGAAAGTTGAGCTTCCTTTTTCTTTATGAGTATTAGAGCAATTCTTTATTTTACTGATCTCCATCAGAAAAGATCGTAGCTGCCTATCTTGTTTAAAGGCCAGTGAATGTGGCAGGCACTGCGTAGGTACAGAAATTATTGCAGTTAGTAGTATCTACATTTTTGTAGTTCATCCAGTCATTTTTGGATTTGGTTTCATGTTTCAGTGCTGGCCTGGTGCTTGATGCTGTCTCAGAACCTCCAGGACTTTGATGTGGTTTTGAAACAAAAAGGTTAATACTCCACCCACCCCCTTCTCACCCTTTCCTGCCACAATATTTATTGGGATGCAAGGGTTTTTTTCTAGCCTTTGCTGCTTCCCCTGCGCTTGTTCCTGTACCTCACTACAGCAGATAAAGGTCTTACAGGAACAGGAGGGTGGTAGGAATGAGAAAGCCTGCATTTCTTATTCCAGCTGCTCCAGTCTGCTACTGACCTCTGGCCTCCAGCCGTGGCTAGACACGGGTGCATGTTAGTTATCCACTCCTTTCCAAAGGCAGTGCTTCAGACACACTTTTTTGAAATGCCAGGTACCTTTCTTCACAAGCAAGTAAGCTCCTGAAGCAGTTTCTCTTGCTATTAGGACTTTGATTTTTAAAACCGATCTGCTTTCAAGGTTTTCTCCTGAACAAGGGAAGGGACACTTGCTGTGGACTGTACTTGCTGAAAGGGTAGAATTGTAAAGACCTGGCTGGCTATTGGAAGCTAGTCAGGTAGTAGCTGGCTGCAGCTGAGCTAAACAGGCAAGAACAGAAGCTGACATAAGGCTAGAAACTTGATATCTGACCCTCTGATATTAAGGTCTCTATGTCAGCAGGAAAGTAAGTTTCTCAACTGGTTTCTGGTAAAATATACTGCAGAGATTTTTTTTTTTTTTTTAACAAGTATGTGGGGGGAAGGAGTAAGAGTAATACTGAAAGTCAGTGTGAGGCCTAGGCTGTAGCACCTCAGTGTTCTGATAGAACACTGCTGGAGACCAGCAAATAATGAATTGTAGTAGTCAAACTGAGAAATTACAAAGATTTTAATGAAATGTTTCTAGATTACTGCTATCAGAGCTGTTTTGGTTCCCTGCTGCTTGGAAGATGGCAGAGAGATAATTGTTATAGGTTGGGGTAGATCTGGTGGCCAGGTAGGAAGGGTGGTTTCTATATTTACAGAGTCAATCTAATGCTGCAGAGCATGAAGCTGTGGAGTGACAGCGTGGGATCTGTGAGAGCACTTGTGTTCTACTCCCACCACTAATATTCATTAAACCTTTCTTAATAGGGATAATTTGAGGAAAAGACAGCTAATTCATGGTACCTATGCAATTTCCAGTTGTCTCTGATGTGTTTATGAAGGAGTCAAAACAACAAAAAGTCTCTATGAGAAGGGCACCTTGATTCAAACTTGAAGAGGACTTCTATCGAAGTGCTTGGTAAGGGGCTCTTGGGCTAGTAGTTATTGAGAAAGGTCATAATTACATCACCAACTTGCCTTAAACTGGTTCCCTACTATTAGTTTTATAGACTCTGTTGGACTGTATGGGACTTGTTTCCTTCCCACAAGGTGAGATGCTGTGGAACTGTGCTTTTAATCAGATGGAATAAGTGTTGTACTGTGTTTAACCATTTGCAGCACCCGCCTTACTTCTTTCATCCTGAAGCGCGTTATCAATGAATTTAGAGGCTGAATAAAAGAACTGGCTGAGGTTGAAAGTGGGGAGATCGTCTGCTTCCACTCCATGGTACTTCACAGCCATGTTGTGATAATATTCCGGTCCTGTGTCCACGTTCCGCTGCCCGTGGGCCGCGTTGAGGATGTGGGTGAATCCTGCCTTCTCCAGGCTGTAGCGATCCAACGCAGTTTTTCTGTTAAAACAAAAGCTGTCCTGTAAATCAAGAAGCTTCTTCCTCAGCAAGCTAGAAAATAAATCTAAGAAAACCTCAGATTTGGTAGGTTCTAAATGTTAACAAAACTGATAATGCTGGAACAATGCATCATTTACCATTTTAAAAATCTTAATATACTGTCATTTGGAGTGAATATTTGTGGAGTTCATAACTATGTCTCCCAGGTCCTCAGAGCATATTTAAAATGAATTTATTTTCCTGTTGCCTTTGTAATGTAGGTGATGCTGGCTTCTATCCATCATATAGAAATAAACTACAGAAAGAAATAGAATGAATTATTTAAAGTCATAAAAGCAAATTAGTGGCATACTCTTGAAATATGGCCCATGAATGCTGTTTTACCCTTCTGTCTCATCAATTGATATTGCAGAACTAATAGAGAGTCAGTAATATGTGAGTAGTAAAATCATCTGGGATTCAAAAAGAAGCTCCCCAAAAGAAGTTACCAAGATTTTGTCCCATTTCTTTAAAAAATAAACAAAATTGAAAAAACCTCACTCTTCTATGAACACTTTACTGTCATGTTTGGTCAAACCAGAAGTCTAAAAGAAAGACAACTAGATACAGAGATTTGTTCTTGTCCTCTCTTCCCTTGGACAAGGAAAGTCAAAGAGGAGAGAAAATCCTAGATTTTTGTGTGCTTGATACCCACTCGAAGTGCTTGCCAACAGGAGGAAATTCCTCAAAAATGCAGTTTGTGGAAAGGCATGTAAAAACTTTATCTGTTCCATTACAGAAAGCTTTTGGTTTTGGAAAGTTTTTCTCTGAAAAAGCTGTCAACTTTCATTAGTGCCTAGGAAAACTGCTAAGCTTTTTCAAAAAAAAAAAACCCCAAACCAAAACAAAAAAGCTAGACTTTATTCTGTTAATGTATTTTCATGTAACTACTGCATGATGTGGAAGAGCTTTTTGCAAACAGAAGTACCTCTCTCCAGGAATGTTTCCTCAACATTTCCATGTGTAAATGCAGCTGCTGTCACACAGGGTATTGTGGTGGGCTACCTGTTGTTTCGTAACTCTAGTGGTGACAGCCCAGAATAGCTCAAAATTGACTGCCTTTCCAGCCTCTAAGTCAAAACCCCTCTCTGAGCAGTCAAGAACCTGGTGATGTGACTGGGATATGGATACTGGAGGTTTTACCTGTGCTTGCTCTTATTTGAATTAAGCTCATAATAATTGTCTGTTCTGGGTCCTTTCCTTTCTGGTCAGAAATTATAATGTCTTGACATCGTGTTTTTGCAATGAAATAATGTCATAAGTCACCTCTACAATCATGTAAAAGGTAAATAAAACTCCAGTTAGCGTGGTGATGCCTGCCTCATAAGCTCAGTAGACTCGAGGACAGAGAAGCAGCAGCATCTTGCTGCCAGTGCTGTGCCTTGCCACCTTCACATGATGTTAAACAATGCTTACTCCTTCCCCTTGTGCTGAGGGATGGACAGTATTGAAAATTAAATAGGTTCAATGTCCTTGCTGAAGAGTAAGGTTGCAGTGAATAACTACTAGTCTTTGTTTTGATGTACTTGAGGTGAGTTACAGTTCCTGCTTTCAAAGTAAGTTGCATTTTGTTTTGCCTGCCTGATGCTGGAACAGAGAAAACATGTTCTTCGTTCAGCAAACGTGGCCCAAAGCATGTACCCAACACTGTGTAAGGCTGGTGGCTTCAGGTCAGACATCTGTGCTCCACTGGAACACCTGCAAGTGGAGACCTGCATGCCGAGTAGTAAGTAGAACTGCAGAGGAGTTGGGGTGAGTAGAAAAACAAAGTTTTTGGACAGTAGATACTACCAAACCTTGGCTTCTGCAGTCATTCTCAGGCTAATAAATAGCAATTCAATTAAGTGATGAAGTTGTTCTAAGCAAGGACATCATCAAACAGCAGGTTGCATGACAATGATTAACATTTGACACTTGTATTTATATGAAATCAAATTTTCCTGTTTCCTTGATTGCAGATTGCCTTTTGACACAGTGGGTACAACTAATGCATTTATTTATGACAGTCACACTTACAGTCGTGTTCTGTGTCTTAGGATCTCATTTTTTCAGCGTTTGGTGGTGCCTGTGTTCCAGTGGGTTTTCAGAAAGAAGGGATACTGTCTGTCAGTAACTTGTATAAGCAGTCAGCTCAACAGGGACAAGCTCCAGGAAACTTCCCCTACCACCTCCCAGTCTTGCCTGGAGCTGCATTCTGTGAATTTGCAGTCCAGGATGGCATGAATGCTTTTCCTTTTTATTTCATCAGCTAAAGGCAAAGGAGTTTGGTGTTCATTTTGCACTACAAATGCATTAAGCTGTTGTTTTTCTCTTGACCTGTTGGAGTTTAGAAGTATGTATATGGTTATTCTGTTAGCTCCCTGTGTTTTCCATGACTTGGGCTGGAAATGGAATCAAAAGCAGCAACGGATTAACCTTGAAAGTTGATGCAAAAAACCTATTATAAACGGTCAGATGTAACTAAGTCATCTTCTGTGAAATAACTTTTTTTTTTTTTTTTTTTTTTTAAGCAAATTGCAAGTGTACCAAGGAAATACTTAGGAGGTTTTCTACTCCCTTGTCTTTGGCACTGAAGCATTTATGCTATTTACCTCAATGCTTGAGGGTTTTAAACTGTCATCTGCTTGCTAATTTTGCTTGATATGCAAACTGATTCAGCAATACCCTTTGGACTGAATGGAACCTTATCCAGTGGAGTTGTTTTCTTTATAATATGGACCCACATTTTCTTCTTTCTACTGACATTGCTAATCTGAAAAACTACAAAGAAAATGAATGCTCAATGCTGAATGCTCAAATCTGTTAAGTTCTCCACATTTTCATTGGAATAGCTGTCACTTGAACTGTGTGTAGGTGGTGTAGAACCTGTTAGTTGAATCAAGACCTAGAATAGTTGCCGTGCCTAAGTGGAGCAGGGTCAGTATAGGTCCTGTGGCTTGTGCATCTACAGGCTGAGCTGTTGCATGCAATCTGTAATGGCACCTTTCTTACAGCAGATACCCTGGACAGTTTTATCTACAGGAAGCTTTTCCTAAGGTTTCTAATATATAATGTTGTGTAGAGATATGAAGAAACAGTTGTTGTGTAATAGAAAATAGGGTTCATTGGACTGCCTTGGGCTTTAGAATCTGCATCTTTTGAAGAAAGCTGAAGTGACACTTAGTCTTTTTCAAGAGCAAGAGTGCTTAGTTTCAGACGTAATGTGGAGATTAGAAAGCACTTTATGCAGTTTCTTCTTTCACTCCATTCCCCCAGTCTTGCATTGGATAATCATATTTTCATAAAAGATCTCACTGCTGTTCTGCTGTTCCTTTTTTTTTTTCTTTTGTAAAATATTTCCCCCCAAAACTAGGCAAAGAGCACAGCTGGACCACTGCTTGTCATACTGGTTTGGGTTTGTCTCCTTGTTAATTCCCATCAGCCATCTTTGTACTTTGATCATAAACATTACCAGGCAGAGGTGGCCTGTGCTGAGACTCTGACACTGCCATAATATAGGCAGTTAAACTTGAGGTCATGCTGGCTCTGCAATCTGTTGATTGCCAGTTAACAGAGAGTGGGAAACAGGCTGTAAAGCCCTCATAGGGGGGACCTGTATACCTGTAAATGGAAACGTTACTGTGCCCGTAACATGTTTGCTTGGACTGGCTTCAGCCATCAGTGAGCTCTGGCTTTGTGTGGAGGACTGGCTCGCTTTCCAAGCTGCGCTGACTCTGTACTGTAGATGCCACAGTGAAAGCATCCCTCTATCTGTACACTGTAATCAGAGCCTGTGGGGGATTTTTGTGTTTCATCATGCATGGTACTTCTGGTTACACCCCAAGGAGAGGGGAATGCATTTGGTTATTACTGTGCCTGAGGTATCAGTATTTTAGGGGAAGGGGAAGAATAAATCATGCATAAATACCTGAAAATATCCATTTGGTTGAGGTTACTAATAGCATAGGATCATTCAGGGTACTAGATTCATATACTTTATTGGAGGATTTGTAACTTGGTTTTTAATTCACTTTCAACTAGAAATGGCACATATTTTTTTTTTCCTGCAGTTGGCTCACTGCTAGAGTGTAATAGTCATGCTAACAATATTCTTCTCTTCCCCTCCTTGGGTGCTGCTATTTCCTATTAAATTGCAATTAATGCTTTAATTTTTGTGATTATGGTTGAATTTTAAGTAGCCATTATAAAGAAGAGTTTGTTACAAATGCCAGTGTAGGTGAAACCATAAGCACTTGACTGCTCTTGCAGTTGTTTTCATTTTGTATATCTCCACCATCTGTGCTATTAGCACTTGATTTCCTTTTACATGGTGCAACTGTGGTCTCCAGTGTCTGCCTTGAATGTGTTCCTGTGCAGGGAAGGTGAAGTGTGGCACTGGGAGATAGCAGTGAAAATTTCAGTATAATTCAGTTTAGTAAGAGATGAGCTGGGAGATTGGTCCCATGTAAAAGCTCATCAGCTCCTCAGTGCGGAGCACATACACTTATGCTGGAAGTTAAGCATACCCAGAAGTCCTTTTCTCTATGTTAAGCAAAAGTTCAGTGCTTTGCTGAATCAGACCCTCCATTTACTGTGGGGCAGATGGACTCATAAACATGTTTTTAAAGTTCTGAGGCAAGGGGGAGTACTTTGATGCAGGAGTGCCATCTAAATGGTGAAAAATTGAGATAAAATCACTTTCACATAGGGATATATTGATACTATGGACTCACCAAGAGGGAAAACTGACCCAAATGAAAGTGTCATCTATTTTCAGGTTATTCCCAAAACACTATTTATAACTCTTGGGTTGTGCAAGGGCAAGTAAAGGACTTGTCAAGGACTTTCTGTGCCTGCTGTCAGTTTTAATGCTAAAATTCATAGGATTAGTACATAGCGCTGCAGCAAACTCTGCCTTCTCCTGGAAGCAACAATGTAAGTAGTTGTAACAGGAAAAAATAATGCTTTCTTTCAGGTTGCTGTCTCCACTGTACCAAATCCCTTCTGTCTCTTTCCAAAAATACTGTCATAACAAGCTTTAGTCCCAGCTGTTTTCATCAGAAAGTTGCCCAAACCAATGGAGTTGGAAGAGAGGGGAAAACAACCTGCAGGCACTGCAGTCTGCACCTCCACATGAGTATGTTAAAAGCAGCTAACAAAGGGAAGAGAAGGTGGCTCATGAAAACACAAGTGCGCCTAAGGGAAGTGAACTAATCCTCCAAAATGCCTCATGAGGGTATGGGCAGAGCAGCTCCTTCCACAGGTAAGTCAGCACCTTATGGCTGGTACTGGTCAGCCTGATGAATAGTATGTTTATAAACTCAAGTAGAGTCAAGTCTCTTAAACCTCCTGCAAAGGTTGTGCAATGCAAACATGTTTCAGTATAGACTGTTAAAGCCACAGATTGTCGTGACCCAGATTGACAAAACACAAGGAAATATGAGGCAACATGTTACTAGGAGAGAAATCATCTCTCTCAAACTTTTCCATTTTCTTAAATGCTGAAGGAAAGCTCGATGCAGGATGATAATTTACCAGATGGTCAGTGTCAGAAAGAAGCTTCCTGAATATAGGCAATATTGACACTTTCTTAAGAAAATCTGGCAGTTCTCCCTCCTGAGGAGAGATGTTGAGAATTTCCAATAATACTGACCCAATTTTCTTTGGTAACTCCAGCACTAAGGGAGTCTAGAGATAGCACAGCATTGTATTCCCTTTTCCTTCTGAGGTGTTGCTCCGTTTCTGTGGATACCTCCTGTTCAGTGTGAATTAGAAGAATTTTTAGGTACTGCTGAAAATACTGAACAGGATCTTCAGAATACGTGGTAGAGAAAGATTTCGTAGTTCATTTTCCTCTAGCCCCAAATGGTCGATGTAGTTTTTTGTAAGTGATACAACCTAGATACAGGAAATAGCTCTCTGCAAAGGCTCCAAGCACATGTGTTGTAGTCAGTCAGTTCCTGGTCTTGACTTCAGTCACTCATCAAGTGTTAGAAATCACCTACAGACAGACGTGTTCTGTGGAAAAGTGTTACCTCTCTTGGAAACCATTGGAGCTTTGAGGTTGATGGTCCGGTGTTGCAGATCTGATTTTCTTGATTGTTAAAATGCTGTTACAATTGGTAGATTCTCATACTAACAGAGTTGAAGCTGTGTCCTCCAGAGTGTTGTTATAATCTAAATCTGCATGTGTTCCTATTTTTATATGATGAATACTGATGTAGGTGCAAGGAGTTGGGAATGCTAAATGGTGGGAGGTAACTGTTTCCTACCCTGAGCAAGCCCTATCTGTTTCCTCATAGGTTAATGTAAATTGTCTTTCTACTTAGTCACTTGGAAAAAGCCATACTGTATTGCTTTTCTGCAGAAAGGTAGGAGGAGAGAATGAATGTATTTAGTGTTTAGTTATTATTCTTAATTATCATACACTTCAATTTGTAGATTTGAGTTACTTGAGTTGTGTTAAACCTCACCAGCATTTGGTCTCAAGACCATGAGCCTGTGGCAAGCACAGACTGTAGCATTTATGAAGTGCAAGCTCAGTTCAGCTGTGTAGCCAGAAAATTGTTTTTCCTACTTAACTTGTAGAAAATTAGACTCCAGAAGACTTCTTTTCCTCTGGGAGTAGTTTGAGAACGTAGGAGGAACTGAAAATGTGATCAGGTGTTAAATCCTAAGGAGATCTAGTGGATGGTTAAGAGGAAAACAAATTCTTGGGATGTCTTTGTTTTCAACTGATACGCTTTTTGAGCTTCAGAAGTGTGGAACCCTGAACATCAGCTCAGGTAATAAGGCCATCACTGAAGAGCTGCAAGGAGAAACTACAAGATGCATAACTGGAGGAGATTTTCCAGGTGATTGGGGTGGACCAAGCAGGTTTGGGATTAGCCAGTAAAACTGCCTGTGCAAGTAACCAGGTGACCAGGGAAAGAAAGGAGCAAGACAAAGCTGCTTTTTATCCCTGTGGAAGGCTTCTAGATATGAAGAGACACATAAGCACTGATCCTGGTAGCAGCTGAATAGCAATCTTGGCAAAGTGTGTTTTATTCCTATCACTGGGCTGTCTCATACAAGTTCCAGTGTCTGGTCTTTAAAAGTCCTTGGAACTTGCTGGAGGAAAATTTCAATTGGAGCTGAACACAGCATGTTATATTTTGAGGCTTTGATTATTCTGGGTCTGACAGGCTCATGGAGATTTCATTGCCTCTGGGCAACATCTGCAGCAAAGCCTTGTAACAAAAGGATTGAGTAGCCTCACAGGGCTCCCTGATAGCCTGTATTGCATTAGAAGGAAGATGTGGTTACGTAGTCAGGGTAATTAATTAGCATTTCCATAAGCAGTCATAAATCCTGTTAACCTTGTAAATGCAGGAGGCAAGAATGAAGCACAGATGTGAAGGCTCACTTGATTTTGTTGATGAATTCTTCTAAATTCTTTCAAGATCAACCTTAATTTAGCATGGCTAAAGATGCAAGTACACCCAACATCTGTTAGTGTCTCTATGGCAGCTCTTTGGCCACCAGTGCTCCAGCTAGATCTTAAAATAAAGCAATAAAATACCTCCTGCCACACTGAAGGGGTAAGCTGTTGGTCAGAAGTCAGATGTGGAACTGGCTGAGGAAAGGTACAGAGATCCCTGGACTTCAACTGCTTCAAATCAAATTTTAGTTATGGTAATGAAAGGCTGCATCTTTTCTGCTCATCTCACATTTTCTCCCATGCCAAATTTGCCTTTACCTGGCTGACAGCAGTTCTCTTTTAGGGAGTCCCATTTTCTGGTGAAGTTTTATTTCTGTTCACCCTCCACCTGCTCCTCTCTTGTTTTTTCTTCTCTATTGGATTTCTCATTCTTTTAGCTTGTCATGTGGGGGACTTATTTCCCCTTGAAGCACCACTGGTTTTGCTCCTGACTTAAGACCAGTCTCCTGCAGAACTATACTGCCCAGCATCAGTGAGTGTAGCCCCAAGTACTTCTCAAGAAGCTTGTATTTGTGTTCCTCTTGTCAGTTTGTACGAAGTGCCAGGTGTGTGCTGTACTCAGAATTGCCCCTCCTAGCAGTTACGAAATGACAAGGTGTCACAAGCCACTGCTACAGGAAGGATTACAGAAAAGAGTCAGTGACTGGTGTCCTGGGCTGAGAGACTGACTCCTTTTCTTGTTAAATCTCTTTGCTCAGAGGGCACACCTATAGCTTCATCACAGATAAGAGGGAAATTCTTCTAACAGCTTCATTGAGAATAGTTCTGCTGGTGATTCTGAACGTACATTCCAGAAGAGGCTGTTCTTTATTGTGAATCTTGAGTTAGAAATGTCTAAAAGAGAGGCGGGGTAGGATGTGGAGAAGAAAACTAGACCTCCCTTTATTTGGTTCGTGAATCATTTGGCCAGGCTGTTCCCATGGCTTAATTTTTCTATCCCACACCACACTCCCACCCCCACCTCTAAAAGGAGGAGCCTTGGCTTGGTCCAAGCCCAGAACTTGTACGTCTTTCTGTTGCCTCTGGCACCACAGAAATAATTGGTGGATGATATTTGGAGTCTTGTAACTTTCAAAGCTGTATATCTTTCCTCTTTTATAAGCTGGCAACAGATGAATTTTAGGGCCTTTTAAAAAATTATTGAGAACTTTGGAGCCAGTGGGGCTCCTGCTTGTGCCTTTCAGTGATGATGTAAAATAAATATCATGTTAGCACAGGGTGTAGAGGAAAATAGGAATTGGACCAGTAATGCCTAAGGGATAAGAAAAACTCTCTTGCTCTGCTCAGGGTTTGAGTTGGGGGATTTTCTTATGGCATGTCACCCTGCTGCAGCAGTCTCTGCTTGTTGGAATAGGCTGTTTCTAGTTTAGTCCTGTGCTCGGCAGAACTAAGTCTGTTTTGTGAGTTTGGTTTTTTCCCAAATCACACTTGGTCTGATCAGTGAGATATATCTCTGCAGCTCTGCCTTCCACAGGGTTCTGTTTGTTTTAATCTCTTGAGCAATTTGGAAAGGCAGAGTGTTCCATGTACACAAGCACAGGCTTGGAAATGCAGAAATACCACTGCAGGATGAGCTGTCTCTTTATTTTCAAGAATTCCTTTTTTTGGCCTAAACCAGCCTAAGGTGTGGTCTAACATATCTAGGCCATGCTCTTCTGTCAGTGTAACTGTGGAATGACTTTTGTTCAGAGATAAGTGACAAATTACTCCTTGAAATGAACCATTTAAAAACAGATCACAATGAGCTTCAGCCTTTGCAGCCTACACTGGTGCTGCAACCAGTCCTGTTACTCTGCCTTTAACAGCAGACCTGCCACGCTTAACCTGTGCTTTTGTGTGGCGGCAGCAGACACTGTTTGCCTGTGACAGTCAGGGCCATGCCAGGCTCTGATTGCTCTGCTGAACTCTGGTGTCTGTCAGGAGTTCAGAGCTCACCTTGCTCTGTTGGTGAGCAGTGCTCACTACAGCTTAGTCAGCTCCTGTTAGAGGAGATATACTATGAACACTTACTCATTTGCTATGTAGAGAATTCCTAGGTGCACTTACTCATCTCCTATGTAGAGGTTGGGCCAAACTTCATTGACATGAGTGTACTTCGGGCATCCCTTCCAGAGGAGTCGCTCCAGTTCAAATGCCCCTGGGGTACAGTAGTCCCCTTCAGGATCTACTTTTATTGCTGTGTACGCGTTTTTCTTTGCAGCACTCCAACTTCCTGATGACATTTTGTCCGTGGAGTAGTGTCCTCAGGATGTGCAAGAAACTGGAATGCACCAAAACAGATCATTAACCTGAGGAAGCACAAAGCAAGTGATTTCTGCTCCAGCTGTGCAATACTGGGAGCAGCACTGACCAGGTGGGGCTGAGCTGCACATTGTGTGAGATGAATGAACGTGCTCTGTGGCAAACGCAGACTTGGACCAAGATTTCTGTCTTCCCTGGACTAGGCAAGGACTGTGTTGTTGGTTGAGCTCACCAGCAATGGGAAAAAAAGGCAAAGGTTTGTGATTACTGAATTTCAGTCTCTGCTGGGAATTTTCTTTCTGGAAAATCCAGTAGTAAGAGTTTGGTAGGTCTAACAGCTAGGGCCTAGAGCACCTAGGGGAACCAAGTGGGAATTTTTTTATTTTTTTTTTTAATCATTAAGAATCCTCCAAAAGCTTGTCCTTTATGTGATTTTCAGCAACACAGGGAGATGAAATGTCTATTTCAGTGAATGGTGAGTGTACATGTTCTATTCTTTTCTCCTCTTCTTTTTCCTACGTTGCCAGCTACAAACATTTCTGTCATCTACATCTCTGTGTGGACTCTGTCTTGTTTCTCCTACTGGACTCCCTGAAGTCTTAAGGGAGCAGTTGCTCATGTCTCTTACTCTCTTGAAGGGAGAGATTGAACCTCATGATTCTGTAGGAGACCTGTAACAAGACGTGGAGTTGGGGTTGATCTTATGAAGTGTGGAAGTACAGCCTGCCAAAAATCCACCTACCTTGTAGGCCACAAATCCTGTAGTGGCTCACAAAATTTTTTTGGGTTGGCTGCTGGACATTTGTGTCCTTTTAATTCAAAAAATCTGGCTAATGCTGTCATGTAGCTATTGTAGAGCTCTCCTGAAAGCAGGATGACCATTTTTAACTGACATCGCACATACCCGTGGGGTTTGTTTGCTCAGTTTGGGCTCTTTTGTGCCTGTCATGTTCTGTTTCTCTGCAAGACTTGAAAAAGCCGAATGATTCCTGTTTTCCTACTGCAAAGCCGTGCAAGATTGTGGAGTCAGTTTTTGTTTGGCAAGTGTACACCTTTGTTCAAAAATTGGCTTGCTTTCACTGGCAAGAGGATCTGTGTTTTAGCCAAGCTTCCTAAAATATGATGATGATGTTTAGCTAACTGGTCCTCTGTTGAGGTTTGTAAAGGGCTCTGAGAATTCCATCCTCTAGCAAATTTATGTTGGGCTTGGTCTTACATGCCCATGGCATAGCACCAAGTCCCTTCTCTCTGCTCCCAGTAGCCATGCCCTGGGAGAGCCTTTTCCCCTCTCATCCCAGAATTATGCTCATTTTACATGCAGAGTCATTATTACTGTAGATGCTGGACTGTCAGAGATACAAATCTAATACAGTCTGACTTTGGGAGTGATTAGGCTGTTATCTAAAACTTGATAAGAACTGTTATTTGTCTGGTAAGGAATTATCTTAACTGAGAGCCTGTTGCTTTGATGCTGAAGGACTGACTAGTTTTATTCATAGCTCCATAAAATGGGAGGGGAGGAAAGGAAGGGGAGAAAGCAGTGTAATCAGTAGTCCTAGTCAGTGGCCACAGCACATTGATTTGTTACACCTCAGCACAGGGCAATTACATCTGCAGAGGATGGTTTGTGGTGCTGTAACACCGGTGCAGTTTGAAGCTGGGTTAGCACTCTGAAAGTTAGACCACTGCTGAGAAATGCTTGTTTCTGTCTGTCCTGGGAAGCCATATGCTCCCTGAACTTTCAAGTACGCTGGGTTCTTTTATGCCTTGCCAATGTGGTCTGCTGCGGGGATTTTTAAATTGAGTTAGAGCACAGGGAAGCATCAGTTGAAATTCCTCTAATAAAACATGTATTTCAGATTTGACTCCAGACTAAGTAAGAAGTAACAGAGTTTAAATAAGAGGAGAGGAAGAGGGGGGAAAGGGTCTGGTTTGCTGCTTGAACTCTGGAATTAATTGCCATGAAGCATTTCATTGGGGCAGAAGGACAGAAGGGCATGTGTGTTTCCAGGAATCAAACATGTGTAACCTCATATCTTACTGGTTGTTCTGTGTAAACCAAACAGAGCTAAAGAAAGACTATTCCCTGGCCCAGCCCTCTTAGAATAAAAAGTGAAAATTAGATTGGATTTTTTGGGGAGTGGTTGTTCTTAATGCTGTTTGTGGGTAAGCCCAGGCAGGGAAAGATCAGATTTCTTTTGCACTCCTCTGGGGTGGGGAGACCATCCATTGCAGAGTGTTCACCCCGTGCAGTCAGATGGCAGACAGATTGCAGGAATACCTCTGCACAGGCTTGTTGGAGCAGGCTCCCACCCGTTGTGGTGCTTCATTTGGGCTAAAATCCTCTGCATTATACATGAGTTGGTGCTGGCTAAATGATGTACCAGCACAGCTTTCCTGTACGGGCTTGGCAGTCCCTTCATGGCACTGCACTGTGTTGGGGATGTGCAACCTTAGATATGAAAACTCTCCAGAGTAGCAACTGTCTTTGTGCCCTTTGCATAAAGAGCCCTGCTTGCTCCAGGAAGTGCTGCTCCAGCACAGGATAGAACAGCCTTTTCATTTCATGGGAGAGGGATGAAGAGGAAAGTCAGCTAGTGGGAACTGCCGGCGTCCCAGACAGGTTCTCCTCAGCGGGAAGGTTCAAGCCCAACTTCAGGGTGTGTAGTGAGGAACAGAGCCCAGCACCTGGGCCAGGAGTTCCCTTCCAGGGGAGGCAGGGCAATCCACAGCTCATCCCACTCTTTCCCTGTGCCCAAGCCACAGCTTCTCTCCTGCTCTGCTGGGTTATGCCAAGGCCAGGCTGTGTGAGCTGCTGGGACTGGATCGTTCCCCCTCTGTTCCCACCCTGTGGTGGCTGGTCAGCAGCTGAGTGCTGGCTCCCCCCGTGAGGTTTTGCCTGTGAGATTTTGCCTGCTGAGCCCAACATCCTGTGGGTTCTGCCGCTCATTCCAGGGAGTGCCTGGAATGCCAAGCTGCCAGTGCTGTCATGGACTTCAGTGTATCATCAGAACAAGGATGATAAAAATTCAGTCATCTGCATTTTTATACCCTAATCTTTCTCTTCATAAATAAGACCAAAGTGCATGTTATCTAATAAATTTTATTTGTTAATCATTTGGATGGCTGGAATATTTCTCCCCCTTGGGTTATATGTATATAAATGAAAATATTGTTAGTGATTTCACAAAATGGTAATTCAGAATAATGGAGAGTTAATCCTCTTTTCATTAGTGAGCCACTTCAGGACATACACTGTGGCAAATTACACTGCATTTTAAGTCATTTTCAAGTGCTGTGCACTAGAAAAAAAAAACATTAAACTAGTTTTGCATTGATAGAAGTAATTGTGTGGCTAATTTGGATAAGCAGCATGCATTAGGCACAGCAAAGGAATCTCTTCTTTATGTTCACTATCCACTCTACAGCTGCCAGATGGAATTTCTTATACAGCTCTTTAGCTTTTTTTTTTATTTTATTTTTAACATAACAGGGAGGGAGGGAAGAAAGTGCAAGAGGGGGGGAAAAAAGGAAAATCTGCCACTCTATCTGCTGTTTAATTCAGAGCATGAACACAGTCTAGTGGCTGGAGCAGTGATATGGCAGTGAAAGATTTCCCTTCTGCACAGTTTGGAGTCTCTTGAACTATTCAAATTAACTCAAAATTTCCAGTAAAGCCCTGGGAAGTCACAGAATGTAATGGCCCATTTTCAAATTTCTTCAACAGGAGGGATGTGCAACCCCACCACAAAATTTGTAGGGGGTTACTTAATGCTTTTGGACATGTCAGTCATGAGCTCTACAGTTTGGTAATCCCACAGATGATGAAGAAAAACTGAGCTTTATGTCTAGAGGTGAATGTCAGAGTTTTGGTGGTGGTGTGTATGTTTTTAATGCTGGTTTTCCACATGTAGTGGAAGTTTCTGACTACTTTGAGACTGAAAGCTATAAGTCATTAGCTACATAACAAAATACTATGTTTCTTAATATTTTTGGCTCAACGTGCTGTGCAAGCCCTAGTGCTGTGTTAAAAGATGCCAAACAATTTGGCAAGATTTATGCCTAGGAGTTAAGATCCAAGTCAGCTGTGGAGACTTAAAAAGAAAAGAAAAAAAGCAGACATGTACAGACAAGAATTGCATTTGCCCTTGCCCTCTGCAAGGGCCTATATACCCTCTCCCTTTCCTTTCTGCACCCCTCCCTGGCCCAGGGGGTGCCTCCATCACTGCTGTTATCCCAAGCATATATACTCTGGCTGCCAACTTGTGTCTGTATTTGTGTGCCTGAAGCTACAGATCTTCAATAACGTCAGAGCCCAGTGGCATTGGTAAAAATATGCAATGAGAGAGGCTAAACAAGTAAAAAATGGGAAGAAAAACAGAGACACTAGACAATTTCCCTCACTCTTCCCTTCAGAAGTATTAGCTGTTCTGTCTTGCCTGGCATAGGGCTTCCTTGCCTAAATGCCAGCTTCAGTCCATATTTATATAGCAGAATAGTTTAGATTCTTTGCCACCCATGTTTCCTGCTCTTGGAAGTTCTCCCAGCCCATATGACATCCATCACCTGTGCTAGTGGGGCTTTTGATGGTGGCTTTATTAAAAAAATAAATATTTTGTCTGCACAAGTGTACCAACCATGATTTTGTAGTTTTGTACTCAGTTGTCTAAAAGCTACTTCTCCCTGAAAATACGAAGCAATCACAAATTTTTCTGGTTTAGCTGGAAAGCGAAGGTTTTCAGCATTTGGCAAACACGTAAATATATAACCTGTTTGTAAATGTGGAGGCAGATGTTAATCTTGTTTCCATTTTGATACTTTCAGATTTTACTTCCTACCTCTTTCTCGTGTCAGCTCTGAAGAAGGAGTGGAGCTGTGGCATCTTCAGGAGGGTTTTTCCAAGATGCCAAGGGAGGGAAAGAAAGTAATGAAAGCAGCCTGGCTGTGAGCTCCGAGCCTTTCATGAGGAAGTAATGACATATCCACCAGACCTGATACCACATCAGTGCGGTGGGAGATTAACTTGGTGCCCTTGAAATTAATCGGCTGTTTGACCCTCAAGTCCAGGGACCGAAATAGTTCATCTACTGCCATGAACACTAAATTAGACAGAAGAACAAAAAAGTGGGAAAAAACACCTTGTAATTTTGATTGAGAAATTATTTTTGTGCAAAAGGAGCTTGTAACTAAGAAGTGATTCTCATTTTCTTTTCTGATCTTGCATGGAGAGCTTATTTATTTGAATGTTTTTATTTATCAGGTAGAATTCAACACCACTGCTATCAGAGGACATTGTTTTTCAAGGATTCAAAACTGAGACCCTCTTGCCTTCCAGACAACTGCAAAAATAATGGTTTTATTTTTATTTATTTACTTCCTTCTTTCAGTTTAATAACTACCTCAGATAAGACTTTCATGGAGATACGGTGTCTGTAACAAATGTGTACAAGAGGGAAGTACCCAGGAGAAGATAAGGATGGAGAATACCAGTTCTTCTACACTTTCAAAAAGTATACAAAAGGCTTGAATCCAGTTTAGTAACCTGTCTCCAGGTAAGCACTTGCTTAGTGCTGAAGGCAGACGAAAGTCAGATCTGATGACTGAGGGTCTTCAGAAACAGTGAAGGAGGATCTACTGAGCAAGTTCATGAATTTTTAAGAAATGTCCCATTCTTCCATTTCCAGCCCACGTGGCAGACACCTCCTTTCAGGGTGAAGAAGTGCTCACCATTTTTGAGTATGACTAAGCAGAGGGCTGGTTTATAAACTGGAAAGTTCTCACAGAAGCCAGTGGACATGCTGTCTGGAGTGCAGGGTTTGCACTTTGGAGGAAGGTGAACAGTGCTTTGGTTTCTAAGCTTTTCGTGACTCAAAGTACATCAGTTGAGCTGAGAGCTGGTCAGCTGCAGTAACAAAAGCTTGTGTTGTTGAATGATTTAATTAAAAGAATTTAAAATGGTGCTCCCTGATATGCCATCCCCATGATGTGTTGCTCAAGACTCCCAAGGCTGGAGCAGCCATGGAGAGCTGTGTGCTTTCCTGTGTAACCTGATGCTTGGTGCACCCCAGGGCAGTGCAATGAGCTCTGGAGCTGCAAAGGTTCCTTGGGTGCATTTTGGGGTTGGTGGGTTTTTGGGAGGTTTTCCCCAACTCTAGGCCAAAAAGGTTATTTTTTTCCAAACAACTCTTGGGACAGAGGAGAAGTACTCAAAAAAAAAAAAAAAAAAAAAAATTCCCTGAAAGACCCCCTAAAAGAATTAAGCAAATTCAAAACTGGAACTCCATAAGTACCTGCAGTATACTTAATAAAAGAATAACGCAATCCTGTTTTCCCTATTCCTGTGCTGGTCTTCACCAAAATTCATTTACTTCAGTTCCTTTGTTTTACCCCTGCATTCTTATGCTTATAGCATTTGGGGACTGTAAAATAGTTCATCCAATGCATTTGTCTTTAAACAGTTTAAAACCAGAAGAATCACAGCCTCTGTGCAATTATTTCCCAGACCCTCCTGCTGTGAGTATTCAAAACTAACCAGTTATTTCAATGAATTTCTAAGCCACTGATGACTTTAAAAACTTATTTTTGCCCTCATTCTTTATTGTTGACTGGACTGGTTAATTTAAAACAGATTAAGCTGAGATTTCATTAAATATTGTGAGACTGTCCAAAGAAACTTAAAACACACCATCATCTGAAAGAATTGCAATTCAATTGGAAAAGTTAGATTTGACTGGAGGGTGGAGTAATTATTGAAGAATGGGCAGAATATTCTGGGACAGATCACAGATGTTACAAATCTTAAATTGCATTTTTATTCCTAAGTTTTAAAATGAAATTATCTCTAAAACAAATATACTTTTGGCAACTAATTACCGAATTCTTAAAGCAATTCCTTTAACAGGACAAATTTGGTTTTCTAAAATCATAAATTACTCTTTCAAAACCTTTTTGACTCTGTAATAGTTTTTTTTCCTCCGCAAAAAGTTTATGAAATTCATAGATACCTTGGAAAGTTTTCCAGCTCTCAGTCCTCTCCCTGGTCTGCTAAACTAGGTTATAAAAGCAAGAAAAGGAGCACAAGAAGTACAGCAGAAAACATGTATTGCTCAGTCTTACCTGTAAGTTTAGGTGGGTGCCGTAGGTAAGTGGGTCCTGTGAAGTGCAGCAGAACGACAAAAGAAACCTTACTAACTTTGCAACTAGAGTCTATTTTTAGAGGAGGATTTGCTGACTCTGACCTTGAGTGCTACTCACTCCAAATGACGATCTTTACATCTGCTGGTAAAACTATTCCCTGATGTGACCTGAAACATTAAACCTGGCATTTTAGTTACCTAGTCTTGGTATGACTAAGATAATATGATGCCTGCATGTTGACTATAATAAAACAAAACTCATCTTTTATCTTGTCCCCTTGTCAAGCCCAATGCTTTGTTTACTGCTGCATGTGGGTGAAGAGCATTGCACTGCTGTTTCCTGTCATGCTGTGCACAAGTGGTTTGGCACTGGCACAACAGTGGGCAATGGGAGAGGTGGCATCCTGACAAGGACCTCATCTCTTGCACGTGCACCACCAGAGAGCCATCTTTCCCTGCCTTCTGTCTTGGTTTTCTTCAGTGCCAACACTCTGGCTATCCATCTGACTTATGAAATAAATGCCTTTCTCTGCTTAGAAAGTGACGTGGTGCTCAGCCCTGCTCAGTTCTGGTGACATGAGCGTAGCTTGCCAAAAAGAGGCAGAGGTACACTCTCCCACCTGTGAAAATTTCTCTACTTCACTAGAAGGGTTCCCTGAAAAGCTGCACACCTTCCTTTTGAAGAAAGCCGAAAACTTTCTCTGGTAAGTCACAGCCAGATTTATCAAAGTTCACATCTGGGTTCCCTGGTGTCCTCTTCCACTCCAGGACTTGGTTCGCTGCAAGAGTGGTGACTGTCATGGCCCACAGGGATTGGTGATCACATGTGACAATACCCTCTTGCCTGGGCATTTGTTCTGCAGCAAACCATGTCCCAGAGCTGCCCACTCAGACAACAGCATTAGGAGTAATGACATTTTGGGGCTGTTGGAGCTAGGCTTGCAATGACATAAGAGAACCAGTTGTCACATGAATATTGGTATTTCCTAAGGGAAATTCTTCAGATCCATTGCCTTCTGCCTAGAAGTGAGCAAAGGAGCCAAGGACACCAGTCAGTGCAAGCATGTGACACTGGGAAGTACCCCACTGGTCTCTGGACATGCTTTCCTTCTGTTGAGATGATCATCCTGGAAATTATCTGCCTCAGCAGACCTGCCTGCACTGCTTGCATATCTTTCTGGCTCACAGTGCTCTCTACTCTCACTGCAGGGTCTGCAAAAAGCAGCCAACTCTTGATGAAAACCTACTGTGGAACTTTTTTAATTTCTTGTGAGAACAGAAACAGTTTTCTGTGGCTGTAAATGCCTGTGCCTGGCCAAAGCTTCAGGTTGCCCAAGCATTTTTTAACGAAGTATCTGAGACGCAAGGTAGGTGCCATTAATTTTCAGTGGGACACAAGTTCCCGACTTTGTCAGTTATTTTTAATGTTGCCTCAAATCCTTTCAATCACCTTTGTCATCCCTTGTCTGTTAAAAAGATAGAAGTTCATCCCAGAAGGATCAGGTCCAGACTCGGTCATGGCCTGTGGCTAATACTGCAGTACAGATGTGAAGTAATAACAAACAGTTTCAGTTCAAGTTCTGGGCATTAGATCTGCTGCTGTTTCATACAAACAGCATCATTCTAGCCAAGTTATTGTATTACAGAGCAGCCAAGCTCCTCCCTGCCAATTATTCAGATAGTCGCTCTTAAAATAAGAAAGAGCTTAGATGTTAGAAACCTGCTGTGCCTTCTAACTTACCTTGTAAGGTTGTGCAAATTAATTCTATACTGGTAACAGAGAAACTTTGTGGAGAAGGAGATACAGACCCCGTATAACAGAAACTAGCAGTGATTGCTTTATTTTTATCCCTGCAGGTGAGCCAGTATGGGGGATATATGGATAAGACAATACAGCAGACCAGCAGTGCTGGTGAGAGGAGGCCGCCCTGGATGGCGTGTGGTGGAAGGTCTGTGTGCCCCAGGGATGGGCAGTGGTCTATTGCTTGTCTCTGATCAGAGTTGTCTTTCTGATGTCAGATCAAAGGCATGGCAAAGTTTTGTGGTATTGTTATTTTCGGGCAGGCATCTGAAAAACAAATTTTTCTGTCTGACTGGCCGTCAAAACAGTATGAACCCTTGTGGCCTTCTCTCCTTAGGGTCCTGAGAACATGTAGGGAAGATCCCTCAGCTCCTGGAAAAGTCACAGAATTCGTAAGATTGGAAGAAACCACAGTGGATCATTTGGTCCAACCTCCCTGCTCAAGCAGGGTCATCCTGAAGAACATTGCACAGGTTTGTGTCCAGTTTCTGGGACCAGTCGCGTTTCCATTAATTTTGTTTTTGTTAATGAAAATATACTAGCTGCTGAAATGTTTTGAGAATGCCCAATGGCTTGGAGTTCTTGGGAGCCCGGACACATGGAAAGCACAGCAGGAAGGCTCTTATTTTGGAAGAGGTAAGCACCAGTCTTCTGAAAAGCTGAATAGTTGCCTTGACTCCTAAAAGCTGATGTTTGCCATGTTATTGGTAATTTCTGAAAATCTTGGCCAGGCTGATGGTGGTGGTTTGAACACACAGATCATTCCCTCTTCCTGAAGCCTTGCCTGCAGTCAGCCCGCTCGTGGCCCACGGGCAGGTCCCTGCAGTCGGTGAGCGACACTCAGTGCCATCACCCACCAGCCCCGTGCACCTGGCCAAGCACAGGCACCACACCAGAACCTGACCCTGGCGCAAAATTCATTACCCCTGCATTTTTCACATGTGCTCTGGAACTGCCAACGGGCCATCCAAGAGCAGCGCCAGGCACTGTTCAGATACAGGATACAATTCCTAGCCTAGCGAGCTGATGCTATAGATAAAAAACCAAAGCCTTAAATGGGAAAAAAATGACACCTAAGCAGAGTGAGTAAGACTGGGGCCAAAAAATGCCACTGACCAGCTTCCCAAGTGACACTTTGTGTGGGACAAAAGTATGGAGCTGTGAGAAGGGATAAGAACTAAAGTCCCATCCAGAGGGAAGGGTTGGGGGGAAGTATTTTTTTCACCCCTAAAAAACCCCAAACAAACAAAAAAAACCTCAAAACCAAAACCCTACTTAAAACAAACAAAAAACCCCCCAACAAATCAAAAAGTCTTAAAAGGAATTAATTTCTTTCACAAAGAAAAGGAAAAGAAATTATAGATTTCTGGCCAGACCACACTAGAGGTACAGTTGGAAAAATCTGACACACTAAGACTTGAAATTTTCATGTTAGTTTAGAGTAAAAGGTTTGAGTAAATTTCTGCTTCAGAAGACTTCCCTCCCCCATTCCAACCTGGTGAACTGGATGATTTCCTCTTCACTACAAAATATGCTCTTATTTGGAAAAGTTGGGTTTTTAACAATTTCATGGGAAGAATAAGTATATAATTATATAAGATTGTACTAATAGACATTTGCTGTACTGAGATGCTAACAGCATGCAGAAACCATTATGTTTCCAGTTGTTTGGCAAAAGTTAAGAAACCTTATATATATATATTTTAAAGTTAACTGTAAAGTAAATCCAGATGGCTCTGTCTCGCAGACAGGCAGTCTTCAAACTAGGCACATAGTTGTAGCCTGGCTATAACTTGTTTTGATTACTGCAGATAGAGAGAAATGCTTTAAATGATTGTGCAGCCTCCTCACAAAATGCTGTGTGCCCTTGATTCTTGCTGAAGTCAACTGGCATTTATGCAGCACCACATAAAACTTGTTTGACAATACTTTGTGTACATGAGTATCTAGTTGGGCGTTACTCGTTTAATTTCTCTTTATACTGAGGTATTGCTTAATGGCCCCATCAGGGGTTGGGGCTCTGCTGAGGCAGGCGTTGCAGACCCAAAAAAAAAAAAGACAGTTGCTGCCCTATGTAACCTACTGCTAGAGCTCGAGTTTGTGCCTCTCTCTTCATCTCCCAGTTAAGGATTACCAGAAGGTATTGGTTGTATGCTTATTTTTGAGTGATGTATTCAGAGTTCTATTTGATTCTTTAGTAAGTGTTGTCTGTTGTGTTCATTAATCCATTTCAGCTAGATGTCAGTTGTGCTTGCTGCTGTCAGCAAGGGAATCAGAATTATGTTGACTTGTGAGGCTATTCTGCAAATCAAATCAAAGGGGCAGCTTTGCTTTGCAGGGCAGGGATTTCAGTGTTGGAGTGTTTTAAGTCGACACATTAAGTAGCATTTCTGAATGTCTGAAAATAGGGGGAACTGAAATGTCCATCAGAAATTATACACTCATGCTACATTATTTGTTTTGTTGTTGTTTTCTTTTTTTAGTCAATAGGCAAGTGTTCTTGTAGATAACAGTTTGTCCAGGTAGTATAACAAGTAGAAATACTGTTTTATGAGCTTCTTAAGCAGTATTGTCAAGAGGGTAAGCTGGATTTGGCCTGATGGGAGTCCAATTTACTGGCCAGTGCATCTCTTGCTATGTCTGTGATAGGGCTAATACCAGCAGGAGTGGCTCTGTTTGTGAGGCAGTCTGTGAGACAAAGGGATGAAACAAGCTCTTGAGGGGTTAGAAAGGAAGGACCCCAATCCTGGACAAAGTTCCCTGGGCTTGTGGGGTCAGGCTGAGGCCAGGACTCTGAAAGGCATTTTGTTCACTGTTCTTCATTTTCTCTCACTGTCAGCAGAAAAAATGTTCTGGGAGATTTGTGTTGAAATGGAGTATAGATCCCAAGGCATAGTAATGTGGAAAATAAGGGTTGAGGGCTTTCTTGTAACCTCCCCTTACCAAGAAATGCTGGGAGCAGGAAGAGCCTGGGGACCCAAACTGCTGACTCCTCTGTTGCTCCATTGGTGCTAAGAGGAAGCCCTGTGAGCAGAACATCTACCAGAGAAATTCTGCACAGAGAGAGTAACCAGTGAGTACTTCATTCTGTGCTGTGCAAGACATCCTGATGTGCTCCCCAGGTCCAAAAATGGGGCATTTCCCATTGGTTGCAGAGTTTAAACTGCCCTATAAAGAAAATGGCATAGCCAAAATTCAAGGTGTTTTTGTCCCTAATATACCACAGTAACACACAGAGGATTGCATCTAATTGTCTTGATTAAGAAAACTGCGAAACTGCCACAGTCTGTTTCTACTCTTACTGTTCATGAGGATAAGGTTTTTTTCTTCTGTTTCTCTGTATCATTAGTAACATATTGCTGCAGAGGTTCCAGAAATGTGTGGTCCAACCTATTTCCTAAGCATAACACACTTAAAAAAAATAAACAAAAATAGTAGATGCTTGGTATGTAACTGATCAGAAAACTTGTCCAGACATGAGAGCAGGTTTCAGGTCAGAGTAATCTCATGGTATATAAAGTGCCAAATCTACACTTAAATAGACCTGAGAGCCAGAAATTGGATTGATGTTTGCAGTCCACTTGGTACAGGCTTCTGGCTTGTTGGCTGGCAGTGCAGATGGGGAAACACCAGAGTTGTCATGCTGGGGCCATTGGTCCCGTGTCTGTTCCCCTGACAGTGCTCAGTAACAACCCCCTTAAAGGAAACTGCATTAAATCTGTGCTCCCCTCTTATGGGATAAATTGTCTGCCCCCCAGAAAATCTGTTTACTCTTCCCACTCCACCTCCTTAGATGAAGCTTGGCTGGAAGCCTGAAGCATGAAGTTTTACAGCTTTTCCAAAACTATTTATTTTCTTCCAATGTAAATTGTCTCTGGTGGTGGTTTTTCTTATTTATGTGACTCTCCAATATTCTCTTTAACTCTTCTCTGCTCTTTGCCTCCAAGTGCTCTGACAATGAGTTCAACAGACTAAATAATGATGATAACTATAACTTATAACATTAACTGCTTTGAATTATGTCCCTATTTCATTTTTCCTAAGCAAGATTGGGGAAGTTTGCCCAGCCACTGCTCAGGTGCAGCTGTTCTGCTGTGCTTGGAACATCTGGTCCCATGGTACCATATGGCTATGACCTACTGTCCTTCTAGAAGTAATCAAGTGCACCTCTGTGTTCTAAAACCCCACAACAGCAAAACAATGCATCATAATCCACCCGGAATGCTCCACACCACCTCAGGGCAAGTGCCTTTTAATGACTTTTTGCTCTGAGTTTGATCAAGTTCCAGACTCTTTTAAGCTGAGAACACCATAGATGCTGGAAATGAGATACTCCATTTCAGGAAAAATGCAAAAGCCAGACTGAGTAGATCTGTAAAGTAGAAATAGAGTTGTTACATTTTGAGAGAGATAGCAAGACTGCCTTAATAAATGGTGTTCAAGTGCAGCTGTTTATGGTTCTTAACTGGTGTTGGCCCACGAAATGCATACTTAGAAAGGAAATCGTGGAAAGCCAACACATGCCTGGGGGCTTTGAAGTTGTTATTATCATCCACATGCATAAGAACGGGAGATCCTCTCTAGTCCAGCAAGTACTGAGAAATGAATGAGTTTGGCGCATACATCAAAGGTCTTCACTTGTAATTTGCTTAAGAGATTAAAAATGAAATATGAGGGAATTATTGAGGAAGAGCAAGCTGCTGTTTTTTCCCCCTTGCAGCAGGAAAGAACAATTGAGCATCTATTCTGACTGAAAGTGATTACTGAAAAACTTTCTGACAACCTGGAGCAAAATAGCAGTTGCATCTTAGTTTCACTGACATCAAATAAGTGTTTGATTTGCTAAGACCCAACTGGACCTGTCCAGTGACAAGGATTGTTTTTGAGAAGCAAACAAAGTTGATAAAGCTCTTTTTTACAGAGCCATAATCTCTAAAGCAATGCATTGCCAGACCATGAAATGTGCTCTGCGTTTTAGCTACTAGAAATGTTTTATTTCGGAAATAAACTAACAAAACAGAGTGACAAACACCCGAAGCTTGCTACTTTTTCTTTTTCTGTCAAGTGGGATTTTTACTGAGGTTCTTGAAGAGATTGAGTAACCACTAGGAAGGAGACAGAGTTGTCAAGTCATGGGTGGATTAGGAGATACGAAAGCTTGATAACAACTGTGGCCATCTGGGACAAAACTGACTAGGAAAGCTTTGGAGGTGGAAGGGGGAGAGAAGCAGCTTCCTGGAGCAGCTTCCAGTAGGATTGCAGACAATGGGAAACTTTTATTTTTGCAACTGGAGGAAAAACTGTGATGAATTTTTGAAAAGAATCCAGGGATATTAGCAGAGGTCTAGATCATGTAAGTCTTCCCCTTCCACATGCCTTACTGTGGCCAAGTCAGATCTTGTGGAAGGACTTGGAGCCTCTGAATCAAGATCAGATACCTTAAAGAGCATGACCTTTTTCAGAACTGGCACAGGAATTGATGGGTATTTTTCTATAATGTGACCCAAAATGCAAGATGCTGACTACATGTTCCATGTTCACACTGATAATTTCTTTGATGGTGTAAAATTTCTGTATTTTGCTGACTTTACATCCAGCATGTGATTTAACACCTTATGTCACTTTCACCACACAAACTCTTATTGAATGTTCTTGGTCCACATCATCTCTTAGGCTGGGATTTTACTTGCCCTTTTATGTTCTGAAATGGGTAGTCCTTAAAAAAAATTTGGCTGTTAGTTCCTTGTACCTGGAGTGGAATATCAGCAGTCCAGCTCACTTACTGTTTTATGTCATGGAGGCACAAGGCAGGAGTAATAAAAAATAAGAGTATGTTTCTCAGTCAGAATTAATCAACTACATTTATGAACATTGCTACTCTTCATTTTTCTGCAGTGTTAAAATAGCCTCTCCTTGTTAAAACAGCCGGTCTCTTCCACACCTTTCAACCCATCCACATAAACACATTCATGCTGAAAACTTTAAGGAAAGCTATTGGCTTTTCCAGTAAGACTGTAAAGGACCTGCATTTGTGCAAGTATCTATTCAACACACTTGATTCCAGCTGTTACAGA
>JAWWEV010000169.1:14241050-14274697 GCA_035583235.1 Hafferia zeledoni | reverse complement strand
GCTTTTCCAGTAAGACTGTAAAGGACCTGCATTTGTGCAAGTATCTATTCAACACACTTGATTCCAGCTGTTACAGATGCTGATTTCAATATAAATTACGGATTCAGTCCCCTGAATTCTCCTGACTTACAGAGAGGGAAGTGACAACCAATTATTTTAAAAGAGCATTAATGCAGAGGATTTTCACATGAACAAAAATTAACTCCAAGCCACCACAGACCTGAGAGCACAGCCCTGTGCCACAAAGGAACATGCAAAGAGGCATCAGGAGATACCTTGCCACTAGAAGGGGAGTGCCAGGGCACAGGACTGGCCATCAAGAGCCCCAGCTTGAGGAGTAAAACCATGGCAAAGCTGGCTGGGTGGTCAGATGATTTTGAACAAATCTTTGCAGGAGAAGAGGACTTGGGGCTGAGATGTGGAACTTAAAAACTGAGCTATCAACAGGAGTTGCTGCCTAATGCAATTATAGCTCATTTGCTACCAAAAAGTAATATGTATAAACACTGCATAAAATTATTGTTAAGCATATTTTCATAATGTCTTTATTTGTTTAGTGACATGAATAAGCCTGATTTTAGAGAGAGATAACTACACTGTGTGTCAGAGATAAGTGTGTAAAGGTTTTTACCTATTGACTTGCCTCTTTAAAAAGAGAGGGAGAGAGCAGGCAGAGGGGGAAAACCTAAAGGAGGAAAAACTTGAAAGTAGAATACATCAAATATTGTTTCCTTGGAAACAAAAAGGAAGATTACATCACAGGATTCAAGCCTATAAATAGAAACCTAGCAGTGCAGATACAGAAGAAACTCTTGTTCCTAGACAGAAAATGTAGAAATGAAGATGACCTCCCTTTAGACACTGCTGTCACATTGCAGTCAGCGCAACCCAATCTTGAGGACCAGCAGTAAATTTAGCTGATGGTATATGACAGTCTTCTCTCAATTAGCTGTAGCAGTCAGCTCAGGGAACTGGTTCAGCTGGTGTGAAGAGGTACAATTTTCAGGCTGCTATAAATACCATCAGTGTCTCCAGAGCCCTGCTATGCTGCTGTGGCAGAAATTACTAAATGTCTTCAGCCTGAACTCTAAATCCTTTGGGCAGCCATGACAGGATAGTGAAAACCTTAAGTCCACATTACTGTTTGTAAGAAACGACCTGAGTGAAGCATCTTTGTGCTCCAGTGGGAGGCCTTTGGACATGATGAGCTGTGGCTCACAGGAGCAACTCAGGATGTCTGTCCTCCTGAGGTCCCTGCTATATCCTGCCCCCTTCTTTCTCTCCCTCTTGATCCCCCTGCATTCATGTGACTCTTGTGCTGAGGGCCGTGGGGGGTGAGCAGTAGCATCTGAGGGGGCTGCAGAGGCAGACCCAGAGCAGGTGGTGGCGAGGCACACACCAGGCGCCTGCCCCTGTTGTGAGCTTACGGTCCCAGCGGTGCTGGGGGGCTCATCTCTTGCATCCTGCTAGTGTGAAGTGTGATGGCAAGTGTTTTCTTTTTCTGAGTTATGTTTCCTGATACTATGGAATATTTATACCATTAGTTACTAAACCAAATAACGATGTTTTCATTGTTACAGATGAATTCTTTCAGACTGTGCAGTGGTTCATCTTATAATCTTTACCTTTTAGTAACATGCAACTTTCTCTCTGCTTTTGCAGCTGAACTCTCATCCGAGTACGTATATACAACACTGCTAAAAGGATAGCTCCAAAACTGGGTAGTTCATGCATCTTATGGGCTAATGTAGCTAAATCTGCCTTTGAAAGACTAAAACCTTCAATAAATTGTATTATTGTATAGTCTTTCCAGATGTTTAAAAAAAAAAAAAATCGATTGGTTATGGCTCTGTTAGGAAACAATCTCCTTCAAATTGAGACACAGATTTATTCCATCAGTTTGTATGTGATAACACAGGGCCTGGTCAAATTTCCACTTTCTGGTGGGAATCATCATGGTTTGAGTAAGGATCTTAGTGTGACTGACAGCTCACAAAGGGTTGTTCCTTCCCAACACTGACAGAATAAGGACTGGAGCTGCTGGTAAGTGAAAAGATATCTTAAATGTCCCAATGTCATGGATGTTGATGATGCTGTAATGTATATGTATGTATACATCCTTCCCTGGCACTGCTCATTATAAGGCGTAGCCAAGTAAATGAAACAGCATATGCTCCCAGCTGCTTTAGCCCTGGGACACGGCTGTGATGTACCAGGTGGCAGTGCTCTGGCTCTTGGAGTTTTTTCCATGTCTCATAACATGGAAAGCACTTCTAAATCTACCAGAGAATCTCAGCTTTCCTTGGCAGGGGAGAGAAGGAGGAATCTAAGTTTATTGCTCCTGTCAAGAAAATAATGAAAACAATGAACTTTAAGACAAATAGTAAAATCCCATGCTTTATGAAGACATTCTCACAATGGGAAAGGGTGTATATGTGTGTGATACAAGAGTTCTGAACATCTGGGGCTGGCAGAAACACAGTTCTTGCTTAGGTAGATACAGAGGTCATTTGTATATGTGTCTGAGTCTAGCTGTGATTCTGGATCCAAGATTGCTATTACCATAATAAATTTTTAAGGTCCCAGGACTATAAATGTCTAGTGCTAAGAGAAATCTGGATAAGATTTGAGCCTTGTATTTTGTGTCAATCTTCAGTTTAATCTTGTGTTTTAATTTGGAAGAATTGTAAGGGATTTGACATACTTGCTTTCATGGGAAGAGTGGTTGGAGTGGGGAGGGGATGCTGAGATGGCAGTGCTTTCTTTGAGTTGCTTGGGTTTGGTGCTGTAATCTCTCATCTCTGTGAATCACTGCATCTGCAGTTTGCTTTTTTCTTTTCAAAATGTCTGTTCCACATTGTAAGTTGATATTTTGTGGTGTGATACTCTGCCAGTATAATCACAGCACTCCAGAAGTGCTCTTGCAATACATTGCATGGGATGGTTACTAGAATACATAGAATTTTTAGCCTTCCACAATGGTTTTTTCCAAGTAGCCCAAAACTAATTTATTTATTTTTTTAGCAGACCAGCACCTCTATTGGCAGGCAGGCGTTTCTCAGCATTGGGATGACTGTTGTCCCCATGACCAGCATGAAAACGTTATACTAGTATTCATCTGTAGAAATGCTTTTGGATGACTGACCAGGTGTACTGCTTTGGCACTGGCACTTGACATCTGACCAAAAGGTTCTGGGGTAGCAGAGATGCAGGGAAGTTGACATATGTCTGGTGTGAAGCAGGCTCAATTGGAAACTGGAGGACTTGCTGGAGGTTGGTAGTGATGGTAAAACCAGGGTGTAACCACAGGGAGGGGAGGTGTAACTGAGTATTAAAGAATTTATTTTTTTTCTTCCAAAAAATTGAACAGTAGGAAATGGTATCAGGTGAATTGAAGAATGGTGTGAATTGATGGAAAGCAATTTTGGTTGTAAAAGTCTAAATACTCCTTTGTGTTACTGCCTTCTCCCAAGCACTCCCTGCCTCCCTCAACTGCCACATACTGCTATGTTGCCTGATCAGATGAGCTTTTTAAATTAAAACCACTCTGAGACTAACATGCATGCCAGAACTATTTTCCTTGGTACAGTTTTCATTTATTGTTACATGATGTCTCATTTGATTAATTCAAATATGTAGGAAATGAAAAAGATGGTCAGTCTGATTTTTAATCAGTTGCGTGTTCTAGTCAGGTATCACCAAATTACACACAGACTATTAACAGTTTCATCTGAGAAATGTGTTGCTTGGCCTTCAGCTGTGGAGGGTGTGCAAGGCTGAGACTTCCCTAGGACAGCTGAGGAATTGGAGAGCAGTGTCCCCTGGTCTGTGGCAGTGTTTGGTCCTCTCAGCCTCTCCCAGCAGCTGAGTACTGCCTGACTGCTTGGGCTGGCTCTTCACCAGTGTAGATTTTTCTTCTTCAAAACTCTTGGCCAGGCAGCATCTTCTGGTTATTATTTCTTAAAATCATCTTATTGTTGGCCATTGTAGACTGAACCCTTTACAAATGTTCCCTGCATGGGTGACCTGGCCAAATCACATGTACTGGTACCTCCAGGCATGGCCACAGCTACAAAATTGTGTAGCTGATTGATAGTTATATATTCACACACAGAGGATTGAAAATGCAACCCAAAGAATAGAACAAAAAGTAAATTTAATTTTCCAAATATTCTTAATTTGAATAGTCTCTGATAAAATGTTTTTCCCTCTAGTGAAACTAGCAAAGAAAAGTGTCTGAGTCCAGCCCTGGGATCCTGCTGTGTCTCTCTTGTGAATGAGCAATGAAAAGTGGCCATTCATTGCTGACTGATTATTTTTCCCCTTCAATGGAGTGTAGGGGGGGAACCCTCCAAAACCCAAGTCTTCTGTGAGTCCAACAGACTAAAAGAATCAGGAAACCTCTGGAGGGAAGTAAAAAGTTATGAATGGAGAATAAAATATTGGTGCAGAGCAAAAGGGCTGTTGTGTATAAAGAGCAGATGGGAAAATGTTGAGTTTGAAGTTTAAAAGACAGGGATCTGAATCTCATTCAGCTGAACAGGGGAAGTGGTTTGGGTTTCCTTTCCTTGGAGGTTGGCTCCATTTGATGAATTGTTGAGATGTGCTATAAATGTTTAAGATTTATAGGAGAGGCTCCAAGTTATACTAATGAGCAGCTAAAAATAGATATGATAGGAAAATATAAACTGACAAACAGATCATCCAGCATAACAATAACTTCATAATCATGCAACTGTTGCCAACTGAAGATGGAAGACATGGCATGAAAATGAGCTTTTGTTTTTCACATCTGAAAGTTAAAGGAGTCGGAGTGGAAACAGATGTTCTTGAAAACAATGTGTCAGAATAACTCTAGTAACAGCCAATTGTCGCCAGGGCTGAGCAAATAATTCCTTGCTCACTCTTCACTGGCTGATGGTTTTCCCAGTGATGGGTGGGGTTTTTCTAAAGAACTGATTTATTTATTTATTCATTGTAAGTAACCTAAATGATGTTGGTGCAAAAATTTCCAACATCTCACTTCTTACAGTTCTGCACTTCTTGGGATTTGGAAATTTTTGTCAAACAACGGTTGGTCCTCCAAGAGCGATCTTTGATGAATCATTTTGGTTTTAAATTTTTGCTAACATTTAATTGTCAATATTTAATATTAGATGAATTGATGAATTATAATTGTTACTGATTTTGGAGGAATTAGATGCTTTGTTTTCATAGAAAGAAGTTTGTAGAGCAGCAACTGTCAGAGTTTTACACTGAGAATAACCACAGGACTGGATCTTGTCTACTCCAACTGTAGAACTGTTGAGCTTTCATTTTTAGCATCTGTTTGCTGAACCCCTACAGGAGAGACACTCAACTCAATGGGGCATGTGTGGACAGAAAGAAGCATCAAAGATTCTTTGTGCTGCAGTGAATTGCTGTCTGTACTGGATGTCTGTTGATGCACTGGAAGAGCTCTGTGGTCATGAAGATGATTGACAGCAAGCAGGACCAGACTGCAGCAAATGGAAGACCCTACTCCTTGACAAGTGACATTTTGTGTGAGGGGAGGTTCTGCCCACGTCTTGAGCAACACACATATCAGAAGTGTGAGCTGAATCCCAGACTTGCTTTTGAAATTTGAAGTTTAAGAGCTGGTGATTTTGTCAGCTGATCGGACTTCTGCTGTGCAGATTTTCTATTTGCACTACTGTGAAAATATTTTTATTTGCAGTGGTATTCCATTGGGAGATGCTTTACATCCAGAGTAACTTCCCTGAGAGCGGTTTCAAAAGTTAATCTGCAGAGAATACTGCATCTTGTTTTGAAGTATTCAAATGCCCTTTTACAAAATAAAGTAAAAGATGTTATTTGTTTTCTGGTGCTGTTATTGCCCTGACTTGGCACCTTCCTATTGTCTGAAAAGTTGGCAAAGCCATGTAGGTGCACTCAAAGATTTGAGAAAGACAACATGGGCTTCACTGTAACTTAGTCATCTGGTGAAAAAACACTAGATGGGATATGACATGGCAACATCATACAAAGCTGCTCTGTGGCAGGGTGAGAATGGCTACAGGCACGGAAGGAAAGAAAAGGACCATTTTCTAGTGATTGAGACAGGAATAAGGTTGCTTGAACAGCTGGGGTTGTTAAGCATCAAGATGATAGAAGAATGTTATAGAGGCAGAAGAAGGAGGAGGAGAGACAGAGCCAGATCCTCAGCTAACATCACTGGGTATTTTTAGGAGTGCTTCCTGAGAGTGCTTTCTGTATATAAACAGACAAGATTCCAGGAGGCAGCAGTGAGGGGGAGCAGTGTAACTCAATGATACTTGTACTGCAAATAGTACATTGCAAAGAGCAAATTGTTTGACTTTATTAAACTGCAGCCTCCTGCAACAGATCAAGGGTCTAGTTTCTAAGCAAAATAATTGCAGCCTAAAGAAAAGTTTAATGTTGAAAGTCCCACAGGCCCTAGATTCCTGTTTGACTTGGCTCCAGGAGCTGCATATACTGTTTGAACCTTAAACTATGAAGTAAATTTGCAAAGCATAAGCTGTTTTGAAGCCCCTTTCCACAGTAACACATAGCTCAGCCCTGCTATCAGAAAAATACAGGACAAAAAACAATGGGAGGAGGATCAAGTCTGGAAAGTGGACTTGACAGTGCTTTGCAAGTCTGGAGGGACTGGTAGGAGCTGGGCAGATCTGATCCAGGTGTCAGGGCTACACAGAAGAATGTCACCTGGTCTTGGTGGGCAGTGCCAAAGTCAAAGCAGAACTCAGAGCCATGGAACAGGCTGGTGTAATGCAGAACCAGCCTGTGAGACTGCTTCCCTCTATCCTTGTTTATAGGCGTGGGGGGTTATTTAGGGATGCTGTATCCAAAGAGTGATTCTGTGTATGCTGGAGGCCATCAACAAAATGTTGACTCTGGAATGTGGCCCACTCAGTCTTGTCCCAGTGGCTTGGTATCAACCTGAACAAGTTAGTCTTGGTCACATTTCACTTTTCAGCTTTGTGGTCCATTCTGGTTCTAGTTCAGATTTTTTTGTTTGTTTGTTTGTCTGTCAGTAGAGGCCAAAGCTATGAATGAAGAAGGTCCTGCAGCAAAGCTACCTGTGCAAGGAGGAATGAATTAATGCACCTGCAAGAAAAAGGCTGACACTCTTGGCTGTTGCCACTACACATGGTGAGAACCTGGACAATATCTTGGCTGGCATTTCTTTCCATGGGAAACCTGTCCTTGGCATCATCTCTTTGCATGCAACTTGTTGAAAATTTCTGTCCTCTCTTCCCTTGGTTCCTTGCAGAGCAGATTTATGGTCTCATTTTCCTTTTACAAATAACACCCTAAGTGCAAATCCAAAGGATAAATAATACAGTGCAGACATGTCCATGGCAATATCCTCTGTATCACTGCTGAAAGTCTGAGAAGAAAAGCTGCTGAAGGCAAGATATCTTGTATGACAAAACTATTCTTATGCTTTTGTGCCAGTTCTGGAGGTTGGAGAGCAATCTTGTGTGCTTTTCCCCAAACATCCTGCTGCAGCTCAGGCAAACTCCATGTGCCTTGTCTGCAAAAAGGGGCTAAAGCACCCATCCTCCCTCACAGGGTTATTGTGTGGGATGTATAAAAGCACCACCACAGTGCTCAAGGTTGCTCCTTCATAAGCACAGAACAGACAGGTGTTTGTAAGTAAACCTCAGTGTTTGCTCTGCATTGGGTAAAAGGTAGGCATGGAAATGATGGTAGCATCACTGCTGCTCTGTCCATTAATATGTCTGCTGTTCTGGTTGCTTCCACCCTCCCTTTGGTCTCAGCTGACATGCCTTTGGCAAGCAATGTTTAGAAGGGCACTGGGCAAGTGCCACAGAGGCAGCAAACCTGCAGGGATGAGTGGGACTCCTTTTAGCTGACTCAGAAGCATCAAAATGGACCAAACACCTCATAGTTAGCAAGGGTGGGTCATTTCTCGGGCTGAGCTGGTGGTTTGCAATTCTGGATGTTATAATTGTAGCACAAGATATACCTGGAACCACCCCCAATATTGTTTTCATTCTGCCTTGAGTCCAGCTGTAATTTCAAGAGGCTTTTGTTTAACTAAGCACAGGTGCAATAAGCCTCAGTATGCAGGACATGTAGCTCAGACATTAGGACTGTTTAATTGTCATCAACTACAGACCCTGAACTAGCACAAGCACTTATAGAAAGGGATTTTTTTCTGGGAATGGATAGTTACTTTATTGTCTCTGGGTCAGTGGTTTTGACCTCTGTTTTTTATTTAGTTGGATTTTTTCCAGGTTGAAGAGGAAGCTTCTACTCTAAACCTGTGATGGTGACAACCAGCCAGAAGCCCTGCTCTGCCAGTGCCCTAGCTTACCTGGCAGGCTGCAGCTCCAGACAGATTTAGTGATCCCAGCTGCAAGTCATGCATGGCAGGGGAATCTATGGCCTGCCCTGGCCAGCTGATAGTCCCACAATGGCCAACAGGCCTCAGCTGGGGTAACTTCATGCTCAGTCACTCTGACAAGTTGTTCACTTATTCACTTTAAATTCTGCCCCACCACCACAGATATTTCCAGACACACAGCTGGCTGGAAATTATGACCTGTCCTGATGGGCCCAATGCACAGAGATTTTGGACTGTTGTATTTCATACACCTCTTGTGCATTAATGTAGTGTCATTTGGCTTGGCATGGGCTGAGTTACAAAGGTTTGAAGGGAGTGGTTAGTAAGGCAACTGAAAAGACTCCTCACAAAACAGCTTCAGCATGGTCTGCAATAAAAAAGATCCCCAGACAGACCAAGGTGGAAGAGACCCAAGTGCTGGGAGTGATTCAGTCACCATGCGCACTGAAATCTAATCTCCTTGCTGTGGCAGGCAATAAGAGGCCTGTGAAAACTATAACCTCAGTGATTTTTTCCATCATTAGCTATGACCTCCCTTCTGACTGCTTACTCCAGTCTCAAAGGATGGGACCCTTTCTGGAGGGAAGACCCGTGCCTCTGTTCCCTGAGAGGAAATTAGTCTGCAGCATTGCTATGCTTTACTTAGTATGTTTATGAAAGTGGAAACACCACCTGAATTTCTCTGTAGACTCTGCAGGGAAATCATGTTTCCATATTGCATTATGAGAAATGCAGTGGAAGTGTGCTATGCTCAGTTAATATTTTTAATGTATGGAAGCAAAAGAAACTTCAGTTTAGAAGTAATATATACTTCTCTCTTTCTATTCAACATCCCTACTGCTATAAATACAAACTGTAGGGTACTTTCAGAACTGCAAGCCTTTAAGTCTTCTCGAGGGAAAACATCACACCAAATTAGTCTGCCGTCAAGTGGAAATTCTATATTGTTTGCATTTGCCAATGTTCTGTATGTGGCTGTAATTGCACTGAAGCAAATATCTGCTTCAAGTTCTTCACAAGATTAAATGTGGCCAATTGGGCTTAAAAGAGTAATTGAAATGCAGAGCTGCTGCTTTGGATTTGTTAGAAGCATTGCTCATTTCTGCTCTGACATGACGACACTGTGTTCTGACTTTCCATTAAAACAGGGAAATTTAGGGAATGTGATTTAGAGCATCAGGTCGCAAGCTCAGAGGAGGACATTTCTATCTGGCACTGTGCTGCCCTGCAATGTGCCAGCAGGCAGTGTGCCCTGAGTGTGCCCCTTGCTCTGCACGTGCAAGGGGACACCTTCCTCCCCTCTGACCAGCAGAGTGGCTGTTGACAGCTGTGCCCCAGGATGCAGCCTCTGGTTGGGACCTCCAGTATTGGCTCCTGAGGATTTTGTGGTCTTTAAGTTCTGGGCATTTGCCATAGATTTGAACCTAAAAGGACTTGTGAAGGTCCAGCAATAGCCTCTATGGCATGTAACAGAGGGAGCCCAAGGTCTGAGTTGGATCCTGACTAGTGTCACCATGTCAGACCAAAGGAACATGTCAGCTTGCAAAGCCTGAAGTCTCACCTTAAGCCAGCTGGATGTGAAATGTTAAAGATTTGCTTAAAAGCCTCATGCTTTCTTTTTCTTTTTATTAGTTTAGCCATTTTCCCCCTTGCCATATAAATGCAATTATAAGCAAGTAAAAAGTACTTTTTCAAGTTGACTGTGCTGCCTTTTAATTCTGCATGAAAACCCAACTGCTCCCTATGCCCTGCCCAACAGGTAGTTTAAATAAACAGGCCCAGGTGAGCAAAACTGCCAGTTTGAATCCTTCTTTATTTAATTTTCTTTTCATTTAGTGGGCTTATCCAAAAAGTACATGCCTAACAGCTCCTAGCAGTTTGCTCATGCTCAGCCTTTTCCCAAAGAGTTTCTCAGTGCAGCTACAGAGCAGTCCTGACAGCATCCTTGCAGCCTTCAGTGAGGGCAACATCTCTTGGTCTGGTGCCAGTGGACCTGCCTTCTTGGCTCTAGCAGGCCTCTGTTCCTCTGCCTGTCCCCCTTGCCAACTGGAGGTCCAGCTCCTGGAGCTGCCTGAGGAAGCCGGAGTTGGGGCAGATCCCTCTGTGTGAGCGCACAGTTCGGATGGCGTCGGCGAGGGACATCCCTTCACAGATCATTAGGAAAGCCAGGACAAGAGTTGCAGATCGGCTGATTCCCATTGCACAGTGAACCAGTACTTTGCCTGCAAAAAGGAGAGAGACAGCAATTATGCCAGCAGGCCAAATGGTGGGGGTTACTGTGTTGGAGCAGAGATGGAAGTTGGTGCTGGGGATGGGCAGGCAGGTGTGCACAGCCCTGCAGGGCAGCCCTGGTGCAGTGGTGCTTGGGGAACATGAGGTTTTCAGTGGCTGGGGACAGAAAATTCATAACTGTGTTCCAGGATCTGTGGTTGCTTGTTTGAGTTTAGCTGTCAGCCTGACAGCATGTCCTTATCCTTCCTGCCCAGCCTGCCATCCATTGTGTCCCTGCTTGCTCATGTGTGGTTTGGGGAGTGATGTACTTGCTGGCAAAGCTTCAAGTGTTCATGCTTGAAGGCCATGCTGTGGGAAGCAGCCTTGGCAGGTTACTTACTACCATAGAGCCTGGAAACTTGGGATTTCAAAAGTGCAATGCTCAGGAGTGCTCACTGCTGTTACAGGAACACTCCTGGTTTTCCACAAACACTTTGTTTTTTTGTTTGCTTTCTGAGGGTGCTGACTGTTGCCCAGACTTTGTTGGAAGTGTGTGAGGAAATTAGCATTACTGTTAAAAACAGCTCTTGTTTGTATATGCCATTTGCACCACCTCACTTATGGGTTTTTGTTTTTACAGCCTACCCTGTACTAGTCATTATCCTTCCCTAATGCCTGGATCTTCCCTTCTTTAATAAGTGATCAATAGAAACAGGTTTTTAGTTTTCCAGAGATTTCCATTTGAGTTGTGCATCTTCCTTAGGAGTTCATGAACATCAATATTGTGAGTCCTTCCCTTCTTGCTATAAGTAAGCCTCCGAGAACACCTTCCAAAGATCCAGAAGTATAGCTCTCTCCCCTCTGCTCTGCTTTTGGTTTTCCTGCTGTGATCACAAATGGAAGCAGCCTGAGAAGCAGAATTCTCTATCATGAATGATTTTCAGGTTTCTCCTATATAACTTTGACCTATGCTGAAAGGAGATGACCAATTTTTTAAATGGTCTTTTTTGAAATTAAAGGAAATTTTTTCAAAGGGTTTGCTCTCAGATGAAAGAATTTAGATTTTTAGTCCTTTCCCTCTGGATGTGAACAAAGAGCTCATCGTGGAACCTGAAAATTTGCTTCTTGTAAGTATTGTGAAATACTTCAACTTTCACAAAAATGGTATAATCAATGAGAAACTTTTAATTGGGGGAAAAAATTGTTCTTTGTTCTACTCAGTTATAGCTATGCTTGAACATTTTCCAACACTCTTGTCCTTTGCTGTAGTCCGATCTAGTCTCTTCACAGAGACCATGGCTCAGCAATTGGCCATTATTAAAGTAACAAGTGATTAGAATCACATTTGAACTCCTGACCACCTAATGGACAGCTCTCTCTCCCATTAAGGCAACTGAAGGAAAGGTGGTCTTTTTAGCATGAAATTTCAGAACACTTATTCACTGGAAATCTTCACAAGTTTGAAACAAAATATTTTCTGCCTTTTTTAAATTTTATTTTTTAGTCTGTCACATTTGTGGTTTCTTGTCCACTAATTTTGTAACTGTACAAAGTACAATCTATATCCAGAAAGATATGAAAAATCAGTGACAAAAATCCCATGTCACATTTTTTCCTTTGGAGAGGGAATGAACTATCTTGCTGCCTCTGTGAAAAATGTAAGGAGAGGCAGAAAGAATGGACAGCTTTTCAGGGCCAGTTTTTTGTTTTGTTTGTGCTTACAGCACTTAAAATTCTCACTCTGAAGAGTGAGACAAAAATACCCCTGTTGGATGATGAGCCTACATCAGACAAAAACATGAGACTGATTGCCCCCATTTCCCCGGGTGTTAATTCTGGGTGCTTTGTGCACAGCATTTAATCTTAAATCCCATTTTGTTTATGACAGAGTATTTATTTAGCAACCATTTTAGTTCTGACTAATGATGATGGCATAGCCACATGCTTGGAGAGTGTGAGCATGTGTTGTAAAAACCTGCTCTGGCCAGCAGGTTGAGAGAAGTGTTGAATTCCACAATGTATGTGACACAGCCACCTCTCATTATCCTGGCATGAGAAATCTGAGCGCAGACCTAAAGATAGACATGTCTTCAGTAGAAATAAAAGGACAAATATAGTCTCCAGGGAAGTGGCGAAAACAGCTCTGGTGACAGCAGAGTTGGACTGGGCATCAAAACCTTAGGGGGAAGGAAGAGGTTTTTCCAATGTGATGCCAGTTTTGCAGAATTTCTATTTGTGTTTTCTCATTCAGATACAGCTTCATAGACTTACTGAGATATCAACGCCATTATTCAAGTTAAATTGCATGTATCTGTCAATTCCGTTAACTCCACAGGAATTCTTGGAATTGAAGTCCTACTTTTTATGGCAAGATGGAGAAATGTTTTGCTAAAAGATAATGCTAATTTGAATTTCCATTAGACTTCTTTTCACTATCATTAGCCTTCCCTCTAACCTTGTAGGGGTATGTATGCTGTATTATCCTTCCCTGTGGAGGCACTTTGGACCCAAATAATCCCAATCTGAGATTTCTAGAGGAGTTTAAAGGAAATAGAAGCACAATTTCTCTTTGACAAATACTACGAATAGGAGTAGTCCAAAAGGTCTTTGGAAAATTGCTGTATTGAAATTCAGTCTAAATTTGGCCGTAAATCAGATGGGGGACAGGAGACTTGATGTTCTGAACCTAATTTTTGTCTACAGCCTCAAAGTGAAGACCAAGTTGAGCACAGGTATAAATGCTGCCATTAAATATTGCCTGTTGTGGGTTTTTTGGAGGCACAGAAAGCAGAACAAATTCCAGGCTACTGCTTGTATAGGCTGGTGCTCTGCTGTTTTGTGTCTAGCTCTGTGTCTGAGAGGAGGGGGTGTCCAGTAAGAATACACTTAATTTTCCTCCCTGCTTCTCTGACTTCCCTGCACTTCAAAAGCATCCTCCTGTGTCAGCAAACAGCTTAAAAAGGTGTCTGAGCAAAAAACTGGACAAGCCCCAAGCATTGACCTTGGAACTGGCTCTCTAATACAACTTGTTCCCATGAGGATGTGAGTATATTATCTCTTTTACATGTGCAATATCTATTCCACATTGTTAGTCTTTGTTTCACCAGGCACAGAGGTTATGATAAATGCTGGTACACTGACAATAAAATGACTTGTTTGTTGCAGATAAATCAGTCATGTGAAATGATTTAATTAACGTAAAATTGCCCTAATGAAAGCAGATTTGAATTTACTATGTGATTATTTGTAGCAAACAAATTGAATGTTGAACTCGAGTAAGGAAACACAAGCTGTGTTGCTGTTTGGTTCTATTTTCAGGTTCAGTCCCTTGCATCTTAGCTGCAAATGGGTTAAGTGACACTGAACTCCCCATGAAGTACTGCATTTGACCAGAGCTCAAAGCACTGTTGCACCATGTGGACCGACTGTGGTGGGCGGTTCCAGCATGTTCCTTCAGCCTCTCGCAGGAGGCAGCCGTGATGTTCTGTCCCAGCACCAAGGCTCGGGTTCTGGGTGGCTGCTGCACCACAGCCTGGGAAAGCAGCGCTCACCAGGCAGTTATGGTGCATTCCCCTGTCATGTGGTGGGATGTAAGAAGGCTGCAACCAGATCTTCTGTACCACAGAGTCCATGCCACAAACTGCCATCCTACAACTCTGCCTTCCACACCCCATTTGATTTAACACACAGTGCAAAGAGAAATTGGAATGGTCCCACATTAGAGGACCATGTTGCAACCTTCTCTCTGAGCATAAAACAGGATCCCTTAGGAATAATGGGATTAACTGAGGAGAAGTGGGGGCACTTAGCTTCTGCCATTATTAAATCTTGCAATCCTCATTTGAAATTTTGCACCACACATCTCAAGCTACTTTTTGCAGAGGCAGACAATAACTGTCATCTGGCTGGGATTTGTGCAGAACAATAACACTTGGTTTTTAACAGCGGATTATGGATATTCTATCCAGCTCATGCCTGCTGTAACTCTACTAACATCAAAGGGTTTGCACTAGGGATAAAATTTTGCACATTCAACTTTGTTGGCCAAATTCAAGTTGGGCAATTCAATGTTGTTGAACAAAATCAGTCATTAAAACACATAATAACCTATTGTTCTTTTGCTAATCATCATTAACTGAGCTAAATGTCCTGAACTAGCCTTTGCTTTCTTGCAGGATGGATTCAGTTTGGCTTAAGACCAGGTTCCAGATCTGTCACCCACAGTGAACACCCCAGCTGCCCTCACTCCGTGGGATCCAGCAGAAGCATTCTGCTCACCGGGAGAGCTCTGCTGGGCTAATGGGCCCCAGGGACCCTTCACACTCCACCATGGTTTTCTCATCTCCTGTTAGGTTTTATCCAGGTGCAGAATCCACTGTCTAGTTCATGATTAATCCGAGTATCTGTTTTGTCACAGCTGAAAATAACAGGAACCCTACAGAAGAGCTTTGAATGATGCCATGTCCTTTCTTGTCATGCCTCCAGAACAGGTAAGAGCTGTTACCTACTGGAGAGTGGGAGGTCAGACTGATGTATGTGTCAGAGTCAGGAGAAAGGACACTTTTCTCCAAAGTCAAGCTGCTTTCATAACTCCCACCAGCAAGAAGGTGGCAGGAGAGGGAGCCTAGCTTTTCTTTTGGTCTACTGAAGTGGAAGAAGGGAAATGCCTTTGAGAGAGTTTGCCATTTCAGGAAGTTAATGGGTGATTTTAACCTGGCTGTTTTAAACATGTTCAGAGGTCAATAAAAGGTGAAGCTCTCTACTTGGGAATCTTTCTCTCAGCACGGTGTTAGTCTAATGGTTTTTCTGACAGGCTTTCATCAAGTTCTCTTTCCCTCCCTCTTCAGCTAGACTTTACCAAACCCTGCTGATTTATTTTAGGTTCAGCTGCACTCCAGGAAAATGCAAATTGTACAGGTGGCCATGCAAAGGGACAAAATTGATATTTAAGGTGTTGCCTGCTGAGTTTGAGCATGAAGGAGAAAAGCCAATACTTTCCTGACTCTTTGTTTTCCCTTGTAGGGAGGGAACAGATTGTGCATCTGCTTACCCTTGTCTGAGCCTTCCCAAATAGCTCTGTTACATGGGCAAAGAAACAGCCAGACTGTGCTAAAGGAAAGGCAGCCAAGGAAGCAGGGATCATAAACTAATGCTTATATATGGCATGACTGCAGTAGTAGTGCATGTATTTCCTAATCTGTACAACAAAGATGATGAAGGAAGTTGGTCAGGGTGTGATGCAGCCATTGACCACTGTGACAGGAATAGCTTCCAATTAGGAGCATGAGAGTGCACTCCTGTGCTTCCTTTTGCTCATGCTCTGGCATCTGGGTTTGAAGGAATTGCCTTAAAAATAAATTCCTTATGTCACCAAAGACATATTCAGTTCAGAAAGGTAGAAATCTGTAATGAATCTGTCTATGTTGTTTTCTGGACTTGTCGTGTAAAGAATCAGAATTTTTTTTCAAGCATGATAGGAGTAACAGTTCTTAGTTCTAGTGAGTATTTGATTCATAGTTTTAAATATGTTTATGCCTCATACAGCCTTAGATTTGAGCTATCTTCCCAGGTAAAAAACATAATATATTTCCATTAAAGAAAAAAAGTTGAATTATCTTGTCATAGTTAAGCAGTATTCTTAAATGACTTCTCAATCAAGCAATAATACCTTGTTACATCCTGAATTTAATATGAACACGCTTCTTGTCACCTGGTTTATCTTTTTTTCAACACCACTGCTCATAACAAGTGCTTTCTTTTTCCCTTCTTCTAAGTGATGTGAGTAACAGTCCCCTCCCTGTCTCATCCCTGCACAGGTCATGGGTATTTAGCTGCTAAATTTCTGTACCTCGGGAAATTATGCTTCCAGAACATCTTGTTTATATATTTTCTAAACTGTTGCACTTTCCTTAAAATGATGAATGTCAGCAACAGCTGGACAGTATATGATTAAATTTCACCTTGTCTACATTCCCAGAACCCTGCTTCCATATGGAGTTCAGTAAAGCAATATTAAAAGCATGGGAGTAGGGATAAATATGCCTTGAACTGTAACTTGTTCTGCATTCATAATTTTATTATTTGGGCATGCATTTTGCAAAGCACTAGTTTAATTTGCTTTTTTGGCTACCGCAATTCATCTGTTGTCTTCTCTCTTTTGTCAATTGATTTGCAAGTTTCCTCTTACACACATGAATAGATTTTGGATCTTACCTTTCTCTGGAGCATTGCCAGTAATGGCTTCGATTGCAAATAGCCTGTGCTGTAATAGAAATGGGTGCAGATCCAAATTCCCCAAATCTGCTTGTGGTTTTGAAATCCAGATGCAGCCCTTAGTTGCACAAAGGCAAATATTTTTTAATGGAATAGGTCAAGCCCTCCAAAGAGCAGTAAATGCAGAGGTATCCAGTGTGGAGGCACATTGTTTGCAGTCACTGTGTCTCCTCTTGCTAGCTTGTGTGGTGTGGATCAGATCTACTGGCTGCACATGATTAAACTGGGTAGTCAGTACTTTAGGATGTGCTTGATATTAAGGCCCAACATGATGCAAGAAAAACAGTGTGTTCAGTGTATAACTGTTCTCTTAATCACTTATTTTTGAGTTGTATCTATACAGTTTTGTGGCATGGAGACTTGCCTCTGTGAAGGTTTGCCCTTAATAGTAAAGATCCCCCCTTAGACCCAGGCCTCTGGCATCATACCTGGCCTGCGTTTAGTGAATCCAAGGATTTTGGATTTTGTGCATTATCTTCCTATTTCAAGGTTATACTTCTTCCAGCAACAGCATGACATTATTCCTGGCTGGTGCTATTGCTTAAGTTCTCTTCTTCCTTACTGTGTGTTTGTAGGACTTGCACAGATTGCAGCATTATAGTTGAATCTACTTACTCAAATATGATGCTTGCCCTTGTCTTTCATTTTAAAAACCCATCACTAATTTGAAAAGACCAAATAACGTGCCTTCTCCCAGATCAGTGTGTCCCTATAGGTAATAAAGGATGCTTGCTGTTTTGTCTTTTGCTGATAAATAACACTAGGCATAAGGAGAACCCCTTTGAAAGCCTATTCAGTGCATCCTTCCCTGTTTCAGGGAAACAGGGGAACTCCCACTCACTGTAGGAGTTCAGGGGGCAGGTGGGATACTACTTGATTTGGGTATCTCCATTCTTACCGATGTGTAGGTTGCTGGTTTATGTCAAACAGTATTTGATAACTTGCCCTGCTTGTCTGCTATGCAGAAGATGTGCAACATGCACAGATGATCTAGTTACCTTTGGGGGAATTCAGTGCTTCTCTGATGTACTGAGCAACTGGGTAGAAGTGAATGCTGAGATCGAAGTTTGGGTTATCCTCTGCTTCTACTCCGTAGTACTCCACAGGCAGGTCATTATAGAATGTGGGTCCAGTGTTGATGCGGAATCGCCCGGCAGCAGCATTGACAACGTGGGAGATTCCCATTCGGCTCAGCTGGGCCTTGTCACGGGCAACATACCTGGGAGAAAGAGGCTGAGTTTTATTTGACTGCTGCATTGCAGTGTGGGGTAGAACATGCTGCTGATCGTGAGTTTGTTAGAACTGGATGAAGTTGTAGCAGCTATTTTCTGACAGGCTGATCGGGTCCGAAGTGTCCATCAAAATGCTTCAAGACAGCAGTGACTTGTTAAGGAATTTTAGGTTGAATTGAATTTTAGGTTTCCCGCATTTTTTCCCGAACATCCATTTAGATGGTTCTTTTCAACTGGTGAAAGGGGGTGGTGGAGATATTTCTGCACAAGCCAAGAGTTTTCTGGTTTGCTTTCTCACCAAGTAACCTCTGCTGAGCATCCATAAGTTCTGGGGATGGATGCCATCTGGCAATGTGAGAAGAAAATGAGGTTGGTCCTGTTCTACCCAGATCTGCCATGACTGCCTAAAGTACTGATGCCATGGCTCCAGTGGGCTCTGGCAATGTGGGACTCCTGTACTAATACAGGAGGAGAAACCAGGAGAGGGGGATATTCTTTTTAGTTACTTAGGATGCCTTTTCTCTCTGCTATAGCATCCTATGCAAGCTCAACATAGTTCAACACTTAGACTTGTTGTGGGGGAATTCCCAAATTAGTGTCTCCCTATCTTTATTTAAATAAAGAGCATAAGATCTGGGGGGAAATAGAGTGGGGTCCAAGAGTTGCATTAACATCTTCAACCCTTCCCTCTCTCTTACAGGTCTCCCACATAAAGGTTTGGCCAGACTTCATCCACGTGCCCCGTGGGGGATGTGCGTATGCAGAGCAGGCGCCGCAGCTCCTCCAGGGATGGTGTCCCAGCACTGCTCTGACTGCCAGGTGTCCACCTTGAGGTGCTTCTTATCTTGGGGCGCCGTAAGTCCCCACTGCACAGGGAGTCCCAGGCCATCCTGAAAGGAAGAGAGCAGACATTCACCACCAGCCAGAGACATTTTTGAGGTTTTGCTCTCTCCCTCAAACAGTTGATTAAAGCTTCATTATTATACTTTTAAACATTTTTTTAAATAGGAACTGAGGAAGTTCCTACTACTGTCTGGAATTCTAGACACTACTATCAGCTCAGTGAAAAAGCCCAGCCCTTGATGTGCCAGCACAGAAGTTCTGCTTTCAAACTGAAAGAGGTAATGCTATGGAATATGTATTGTGTAACTGTATCTACTCAATGGGTATAGAAACAAGGTACTAATTTGTCATGCTGAGATTTTCCTTTAATCAAGTAACAAGGGCTTCCTTATATATTCATAATCTGATTTGTCTTTTATAATTTGCTCAACAAACTGAGCTGGACTGAACAGAATTGGTCATGCAAATATTCACTGGTTAGCTATTAATTGTGAGCTTCAATGGCAAAAACTCTATAAGGAGTATTTAGGTTCTTTCCACTGGTTGTTACAAGCCATACTTGTCCTCATGACAAATGCTTATGTTAGAAAAATCTGCATGAGTTAAAGTGATTCCAGCTGTCATTCATATGAGCATTAACCTATTTTTTAAATAAATTGTTTCATTTGCATTCCTCTCCTGTCTACTCCCTCCAAGAGCTATCCCATTTCTAATCTTGAGGTAAGTACTTCAGTTACATGGAGAAACACTTTTTTAGGCATCACTTTATCTCTGGAATTACTCTTTTCTCATGTGGTTGTTTCTTTTGAAATAGTGGTTCCTTCTGCTAGCTATAGATTTGAACCATTGGGAGGATTTTTAAGAGGTGAATAGAAATTCTATTTTTCATAGAGTTCTGTTCTAAGAAAATAAAAGTATATTCTATATTCAAAAATTAGTCAAGCGTCTGCATTACAGAGATATTAGGAAGTCTGTCAACTCATGAGCTTTAAAACAGAAGCATCTATTTAGGACAAGGGTGGAGTTGTAGTCAGTGGGTCAAAGTCTTGCTCTGGCACTGCCTAAAGCACATCCTTTGCATGAATTATTGAGGGGTGGTTTGGGGTAGAACATTTCAGGACAGCAAACCTGAAATCTTGCATCTTTCTGTTGAAGATCGCTATTGCTTACAAGTGAGTTGTATTCATATTCAAACACCTCCACTGACAATTTCCTTTCAAATATTTACTGTGGTGAAAGATGTTCCTAGTTTCCCATCAGCCTGTTTTTTCTAGCCCCAAGTTTGTCCTTTGGTGTTTGTTTTGTTGTTGTTGTTGTTGGTTTTGTTTTTGCATACACAAAGAGGAAGAAGGTCTGAAGGCCAGCGTGCTTTGGGAGCTCATTGCACCTTCATATTAATCCATTTCTATGCTGAAGGGAAAATGGAGCAGCTAACTCCCTGAAGTATCTGTAGGATATGGAGGAGGAAAAGGGGGAGGGAAGTGTCAGTGTTAGGCCACAGAAAGGATCCGAGAAGACACTTTTCTGTGTAGGTGGGATGATCTGCCTTGGCACCCAGTTGCCAAGAGGGTCCCTCTGTTATTTCAGTACACCTTCTGCTACCTTCATGGCAGCTTTGGCCTCTTGAGTACAGTAACTTTTCACCAAGTAGTATTCCCAGGATGGTCTTGTATTGTTCCAAGAGCATTACAAAGATCTCTGCTGTGGAATGTGCTCCCCTCCCAAATGTGCTATCTCCTCTAGTGTCAGCTTTTGCTGTGAAAACAAAAGCAGATGTTCTTGCCCATTTTAGATAGTTTTATGCAAGAGGAGGCATGGAGGAACTCCCGCACTGGAACAGGCATTTCCCATTGATTTTGATAGCTCCTTTGTCACTGGCCACCCCAGTGCCCCCTGTGCCAGGTCTACCTGGCTCCTGCTGGTGATCTTGGACACAGGTGTGACTTCTTTCATCCCACACAGGTCTGCAGCAGAAATGGGACCTGCATTTCCTGTGCCCTGACCACAGGGCAATCTGCCAGTTCATTAAGTACTTCCAAGAATAACAGCCTCCTCCAATCCTTCCCACCTCATAATATCTGCAGCAAATGTTTTCCTGTTTTGATGTACCTCATTCCTTGCAGTGTGGCTAATGACCACTCTAGGGCACTTCTCACTCCCCATAAAGTTGCTTTAAACTGTTTTGGGTTTTTTCTTATTTAGTACTGCCTGTTATCCCTTCTTGCCCTCTCCACTGTATAGATGCTTCCGTTTTCCTATTATCTGGCCTCAGGAGACTGAAGGCTGCTGTCAGCCTTGCTTTCCTAACCCTCATGGGAGTGGAGAATTGTAGGGAACTGTCCAAAAGTCCTGGTAATGTTGTGACTTTCAAATTGCTGTTAAGATGGGTAGGGAGTGCCAGCAACTCACTTGCACAGCCCTTCTGAGTGCTGTGCTTTCCAGATCCATAACTCCAGCTATTACAAGGCTGGGTGGATAACTCTGACATAAAATGCACCTTAGGAAAAGTGCTCCTTTTTTGTTTGTTTATTTTTTTGTTAAAGTTGTCTTTCTAGAAGACTTTCTACATAGGCTGGATAAAAGGAGGTACTGTGTGCTACATGGATATTGAAAACTGTGGAATAATTGTCTTTATAAGATGGGTGTGCTTCTTCAGAATTATCCTAAGATGACTTTCAGCTTGTGCTCACATGGATATTGTATTATAGCTAAGGAATTTACTCCTGTTGAAACACAGATGTGAACTGCTGATGCTGTGTACAAAACTTATTTCATCTTCATTCTAGTCACATTTTTCAACTGGAGAACAGCATCAGTTCATGTAAACTCTATGCCCAATAAAAAGGAAGGACTGGAGTTCAAATTTCAAATGTGAAATAACTGGAACTAACAAGCTGTGAATGATTCAAAAGCAGAGAATTCTCTGTAGGACTATTCAGCTAATATGTTGAATAATGAATACACTGAAAAAAATAACAGCTTTCCATGGAAAATTTACAGACAGAAAAACAATGCGATGTTTTTTCTGAATAAGTGATTGCTCAGTTCTAGCATCAGTCTAACATTTTAACTCGCTAAATTTATACATGTCATTACTGAAATGCACATATTTAAAGAAAACAATGCTATGATTAAAATTTTGTGTAATGTTTTATAAGGAACATGAATAGATTAAAACAAATTAATGTGAAAGGAAAATGATGTAATAATGTGGAGGTTGTTAGTTTTAAAAATACATTTTTAGTGATTCTCAGCTCAATTCCTCTATATGGCCTTTTTGTAGTGGATCTGTTTGTGTGATGTGTGTCATATGAATAAGAAATAGAATTTTAAAATTATGGTTTCTGAATGATGACGATATGAAATATTCCTGATCTTTGACCTACTGGAGTTGTATTACAGTAATTATTCAATCACATAGGAGAAATCTTACCATTACATTTATATTAATTCTGAAGTAGTTTGTACTGCAGCTGTAATTGTATCTGAACAATGTAATAGAATTTTCTTAATTATGACTAGCAGAAGAATTGCAATCAAAGGGACCTATTGCAGAGCAGGTCATTCTGATGATCTAGAGTGACCTAGAGCACGATGTCACCATCCATACCTGCACCTGTAGCCACCTTCCTGGATTGGTGTGCACTGGTGGCGTTGCTGCATCTGGGCTATGAGAGCAGCCAGGTCAGTGGTTCCTTATATATGAAGTACCCCAGGAAGAAAGGAAAGTGCTCCTGTGAGAGGTCATAGATAGTATCTCCTTCCTGTTTAGGCTTCCCCTCTCCCCAGCAGTGAGTGCCCCTGTGAACTGCATTATCCTGTGCATGCTTTGGTTGGTTTCCAGTTAATTCAGTGACTACAGCTTTATCTGTAACATAATTAGTGCCATCCAGGGCCATGATGAGGAGAGGGTCTTTAGAGACCAGTGTCTGTCCTTGGAAACATATGCCACCTTTTATCCAATTTCTCCAACTCCATAGTATTTAATTAAATAAGAACAAAATAAAAAGTCAGTGTAATTTGACAATTTGGCATTACGAGATCAAGCTGAGAGGATGGAATGAGGGCTGAGATGAAGCAGGACAAAACCCTGCAGCATAATGCTGTGGAAAGTCAGGAGGTAAACACCAACTCCTGTGTCTAGGATATTTAGCAGAAAGCCTTTTAATCCTCTGCTTTTCCTTGCATTTTCCAATGCTGAGATAAAGGAGGAATCTGAGTATAAGGATGTCAATACTCTCATTTCAATTATGTATGAAATATTTTAATCATCCCAAGACCTATGTTGGCTTTTCTGTATGGGTAGAACATAGCCATTTTCCTCTGCATTAATATAAGTATTTCTGAACCTTTATATCCTGAGAACAAAGTATTCTACATCCTGTGTTTTCTCAAGCTGGTATGGGCTGTAACCTCATCATCCCAGTGAAGATATCAGGCTGACTACACTTCAAATAGACTGATTTGTGGTGGCAAAAGTCCGGGCTGGAGCCCAGGGCTTGGCTGAGTAGGTCATGTCAAGTTCATGCCTGTTGTGTATTCGAAAGTCATAAACATTTCTCAGAAAGCCTATTCCTTGGAAAGATTCCTCCAAGATAACATATGTTTGAGAGGGGATTTTGTGTTGCTACATTGCCACACAAATGACAAGTATTACTGTCATCATTCTTTCTTCCTTAGCGTTTAACCTGATAGTCTCACTGGAGTCATAATTTGTCAATTGCTGGGAGCACTAGGAGATATAGATGGTATGAATCAAGCACAGTGATGACTGAGGTAAGGCTGGCTGGACTTGAATGCTGAGATAGAGGCAGTTTCTAGAGAGGCACAAAGTATTTGAGTAGCCAACAGTATTGGACAGCTCTGAGCAGCACAAGGAAAGGGAAAACATCTGATGGGGGGGGTTTCCCCCTCAGTATTGAGCTGGTGCAAATTTTCTGTCCTAACTTTAGGGGGATTACAATGCCTCCCTCTTTCCTCTGTGTGGCATCTGGGGAAAACAGCAGCTACATTTTTGATACAAAGTATTACTCATATGTAAGGAAGAAATTAATCAACCCATCCTGGTTCTCAAATATGCTGAATTTACCATAGTTTCCACTGATGTTATGGGTTGCCAGGCCTCAGAAGCCTCAAAAATGTCAATTTTTTTCATAGCAATTCTGTGGGCCAGGCAGCAGGGCTCAGACCTGATGGTCTTGACTGTTTCAGGATGTACATTAGCATGCAGGCCCCAAGGCAGGGTGGCCTTAGGGTTTTTTCCTGTAACTGTAGTATAAAATATACTCTTGTCATCAGCTGGTTAGTACAGTGTATTTACCAACCATGTGTGCAGTTCCTGACTGGTTGGAAAGAAGCAGCCATCCTTTGGTGTGCAGCAATGCTGTACCAAGTGTGCAAAACCTGGTTGTCACTTGCTGATTTTGCTAATTTTTCTGGGTCTTGAATGTATATTTATTTTATTTTTTAGCCATGGGAAATCATCTCAGTAGAGTTACTGCCCACACAGCACCTTTGAGTGGATAAGAGAAGTGAAAAATGTGAGCAGCAAAATGAATTTTCCCTGACCAACCCATTCCTCCCAAAATGAAAAACCAAGGGGTTTCTGGACATCATTGCGTTTTTGTAATATAAGTGGGATCCTAGCCATGTTTATGAGTCAGGCCAGAAGCATGGACAGAGTCTGTACAAGGCAGAGGTGGGCACATGGAGTGTGCTTTACAGAAACCATGGCTGATAGGTAGCACCACCAGTAGGATTGCAGAGGTAAGAGATGATAGTTCATCCACTCCAAGCTTTTCTGTGGCTTCTTCACCACTGAAGCTCAGTATATTTTGTTGCTGAATTGGACATTTTTATTTACTAGTTACAAATTTTACATACCATTTTAATAGTGTGCATTGTAACTATTTAAAACTGAGTATTAAACAGGCCCAGACATTGTTAACAATCTGCATGTTACGATATATATTTTTTTTGTAACTGCTTATTATAGCAACAACTATTAGGAATTTATTACTGGTGCATTTTAGATGGTGCTTTACAGTCATTTAATTACAGCCATCTAATAATCATTACATAAATATGCATTGAGAGCAAGAACCCCAATGTAAGGTGACCCCAAAGGCTGTCATCTGCCAAGACCAGAGTTCGGGCCCTCAGGTGGCAACGATGTCATCGGCACATGCAGGGAAACACAAACGTTTGAGGCTGTGCAGGGAGCTGTGTTCGTCCCCTCGGGAGGTGTTCATGAAGTCATCAGCTGGAGCAAGAGCACTGTAGAACTCTAAGGACCTGAACTTGGCTCTTGGCAAGGAAGCAAAGGAAAGTCAGTTCCCTCCAGTCCTAATCCCAGCAAATGTGCAGGGCTTTTGGCTGTGAGCACAGAAGTTCAGCTGCAAAATTGGGCCCTCTGGAGCCCATTGGCTCTCAGCTGCCAAGGGCATCCTTATACCCATTAATCCAACCTTACCTGGTAGACAATCAGACACACTTTATATAACCCAAAGACAGTAGCTGGTCTGAAATACCTCTACCACATCTCCATGCTATTTGTGGCTGCAACAGCATGCCCATGTTTGACAGTCTCTCTAGCTCCCTGCCAGGCTCCTCGATCAAACTACATTGCCAGTGTCCTCCCCTGCAATGGACTTCAGCCACCAGACTTCACTGATGATCAGTCTGACAGTCTTTAACTCCTTCCTCCATTCAGCACTGACATTTTCCCTCCTCCTTGAGAAAACAGAAATCACAGCCTACAACCTTGTAGCACTAAACTGCTCTTAGACATGCTATATTCATGGAACACTGCTGCTATCCCTGTGCTTGCACTTGAAGACAAGCTTGCCTAAAATTTAGTTGTTCTTTGTTAACGTTGCCTCTTCTCCTGGGCACAAGGATTGTTAAATCACTGTATCTGTCTTGCCTCCAGCAATAACTTGTTGGAGGTAAAAGCCAGTATATTCTCTAAATAGGTAAACTCTGTTTTTCCTTTTAGAAGCACCCTCATAAGCTTACTGAAAAAATTGAAGGATGAAACATTTCTGAAAGACAGGCTGGCAAGTTGATGCAGGTTGCTCTAAATCAGGAGCAACATGTGCCACTTTGATTTCCTATTGGAGCTGCCAGTCAGAACCAGCTGGGTTGTCTGGCTGACACTGTTTTTTTGGTACAACCACTCCAAAGTTCTCACTCTGCCTGAACAACATAAATCTGAGTTACTTTTTCATGACTTGTAACAATACTTTACCCATATTTGCAGCCTGTAGTAGCAGAGAGCGCATGTTGCTCTCATTACTTCATGATGTTAGTACAGCATGACTCTGCAGAGAGGTAAAAGCTTGAATTTATTCACAGATGGCCTGAAATGTGCTGAGTCTGTTTCTCTGAAGCAGATTTGGTGACTGGAGGCTCACATTTGTGGTGACACATTTCAGCCTCAGCACTGTCCCTGTGTGAGAGGCGGAGCCTGTTCCTGCTGTACATACCAGGGCACATTCTCTGCTCCATCTCCATGGCTCTTTGGGGTGAAAGTGTGGCTGCCAAGCAGCTCTACTACTACACTCTTTTGTATACAGTCTGCTTTGTAAGGGGTGACATCTCACCTCCAACTGAACACAATATGAGAAAGCCAGGTGTGTTGCTGGGCGTGCTGCATCAAGCTTAATGAAGGAAGGACAAAGTGTCACTTGGGTGTTGTTGCCAGTCTCTCAGCCATGGTTTTGCTCTTCAGGTTTACTCCATATTGCACACTCTTAATCTAGCCTCATCTAATTTTCCCAGGTCACTCCTGAATGATCTGAAGTCATGTTTTTTCTTGCTTTGGCAATGTTCAGAAGCCAAGGATTTCCTGTGCTATACCTTGCACAGACCCCAGCTGGAAGGCAGTCTCTTATGTAGATGTCCTGTAGCCCAAAAGAGTTTAGCAGCCCACATCTGAAGGGGAATGAGGGAAGGCTGCTGTTAACAACAACTAATACAGCACTGTCCTCCAGTCCAGAACTGAAAAACATAAGGCTTCAAAATTCAAGGAATCCCATTACAAATGAATAGTTTCTGCCCCAAGGATCTAATCAAAAGGATGGCACAATGCAAAGCACTTCTCCCCTGTGAGTAGCTCTGGGACTAGCAGCTTTGGTATGTTCTTCTATCTTAAAAACAATATATTGCGCTTTTTGCTTTTTCTTTTTTTTTTTTTTTTTTGGTTCTGTTCTGTTTGAGGGCATTGAAAGTTTCACTGCTCTTTGTTCTTGTCGTGTGGTCTCTACCAGCACTAGAGATAGCTGTAGGCTACTCAGCTTACAGGAGACAGCAGACACTTATCCCTACACTGGCATAGCAGGAGGGTTGAGTAACGTGCCAGGAAGGAGGATGGGAAACAGCAGGAGGTAGGCGGCCAAGGTTCCCTGGTGTTTCTTGAACACTGGAATGCCTTTCATAGTTGTTACCACAGTGAGCTTGTGAAGAACAGTGCTGTTCTCACTGCACAGGTGGAGACAGTAAGTTAAGCTGCATGATTTTTCTACATTTCTACACAAGTCTGAGCTGAGAGGCAGCCCAGGGGCAGAGTGCTGCCAAACACTGGTAGCGATAGCAGAACCTGGGTAAAGAGTTGCCCTCGGGTTTAAGGTGGGTCAAAAGCTTTCACTAGCCTCTTGTGACTGAAAGGCAGCTTACAAGATGAGGTGAGTCACTGTCAAGGCTGGACTTCCATGCTGGTGGATGAGGTTTTCTAGGAATGCTTTGGTGAATGTTGGCTTCAGTGCTCAAAAGAAAATTCAGAACACATAAAATCAAACCAAAGCACAAACCCCTTTATCGCTGTGCTCCTGATACTCTTCTTTCTGTGCCTGCTAAGTGCCTTCTTTCTGTGCCTCCTTTTTTAGAGATATTAAAAAAAAATGTATGATCCCTTATTAAATGCAGTGACATTATGGCTTAAAACCAACTATGCTGTCTTTCTAATTGTTTCTTTATCTTTCTCACACCCCAGCCTCTCTGATCTGAGACTTCCTAGCAGTGTGATAGCCATGGCAGGACTTGGAGGGGTCTGGAAGGCTAGTTCCAGTAGCCTGTATTTCACACCAGTATCTTCTGGCAGAAAGATAAACCACATTGCTGATTGCAAGCTCCTGTGGCCCAGGTTTCTGGCTACAGAACTGGGAAGGATAAACACCTCCTTAAGCATTGCAAGATAGAAATAGAACAAGAGAAAGGAATGAAAATCCTCTCATAATGCAATGGCTAGAAGCAATCCAGCTGTTTTGTTTTATTCCCATCATGAGAACTATAGTCAGTCCCAGTGCAAGCTTAGCCACCTGTCAGATCAGGTTTGTGAACTAAGGCTTATTGGAATTTGACACACTCTTGTCTTGGAGCATGCTGATATGATCAATACAGATTCCTCCTATAGCACTGACATAACATGTATGCTACCCATGCAGTCCCAGATGCCCCTCATAAATCATTAAAATACTGGCTAGTTCTAATCAGATCCTATGAGTTATAATGTAATATACTATCTGAGAACTAAAAACAATAAATCAAGTTAGTACAGAGGTCAGACTGAGACTGAACACAGCTGAGACTTGCTTGCTGATGTGTGTATAGTCTAAGAGATGCAACGGAAGGAGATGAAATCCCAAGTCAGCTAAGCAAATTGCTTTCTTCTCATTGTAAAATCTCACTACTAAGTTTTTGGAAGGGAAAAAAGTAGGAACTCATTATATTCTGTAGCACAGCTGATTTGAGGTCTAGACTTTCCCAGCAGTTGTGTTAGCTCTTGGGATTACAGGTATTTCTGATCATTTGTTCTTCAGGTTAACTCTTACTATTTTTCTAAAACTAGCAGTTAAAAATATGTACCCCCAAATGGCACAGATCACCTGATAAAAAACCAGAACACAATTCCCTCTAGAGCATAGAAACCAGTTAACCACTAACAGAAAAAAATTCATATCCCATCAGAAGGCAGCTGCTGTGGTTGCAGTCTTCAGCCTTGCCTGGAACACAGCAGGCAGCTTTGTGAAGGGGAGGTTGGAGTGCCCAAGTGCTGGGAACCAGTAACAGTTTGTGTGCTGGGAACCAGTAACAGTTTGTGTGCTGGGGTGCTACTGCATTAACCCAAATAACCGATGCTTTCTTTTTTATGTGGAAAAGGTTGATGACCATCTGAATTTTTCAAGTGTTATCTGACTCTGAGGACAGCATGGTATGGGGTACAGCCAATCTCCATGGCCAGTAAGTACTTTGACAACCATAAACAGTATCTGTCAAAGAATAATACTGAAGGCTAATTTCTCCATTCATGCAGTATCTGCATGTACCTTTTGTTTCTTACCTTATACTTGGAATAGAAATAACTAGTAATTGTTTCTTCCCTTCCAGCAAAGAGTCTGTGACAGAGGTTGCTGCTCTGCATGTACCCTGCAGATGCTAAAAAAAGCTATGTAACTCTCCGTATGGCTGTTTAATTCCTCTTGTTTACTTTGCCTTTCTTCCTTAAGCCTCTCTGGCCTAAACTGGGCAGACTGTTTTTAAAGCCCATCCAGCAGAGTAGCTCAGCAGGTGAGTTATGTCTATGGAGCTGTACTTCTGTAGTGGTCTGTAGGGAAGGCTCTCAGAGGCCCCAGTTGTGGTAGCATCCCTTCAGTCACAAACGCCATCAGAAAAGGACTTTGCTGTAAAAGTTTATGTTATGGTAGGCACAGGCTCTGCTCTGGGGAGGTGCGAGTCGTATGAACTCTTGGGGTTCATGCTGGCAACTCTTGAGTTCAAACCTCTGGAGATGCAAACCAGCAATGGTAATGCAAACCAGTGATCCAGAAAATCACCATAAACCAGTAAACAAAGTCTCTGTGAGTCACTGGCAGTAAATAAAAGAGCTAGCAAAAACCAGGGCAGTAATAACTGGTAGTGAACAGAGTGGAACTTGGCCTGTTTGAAAGATATAACAACACCTCCAAACTGGGTGCATGTATGGGGCAAGATGGATTAATATTGTTTGTTTTCTAGTTAGACCTCAAGCAAGTTTGAATTTCTTTTAAACCTGGTGGAGAAATAGTTGAAAGACAGAAGGAGAAACAGTGATCAGTTTCATCAGAGGTGCAGCACAGCTTGGTGCAGGAACTTAATGAAGACTTGTTGGTCAACAACAATCTCTGAACCCACTTAACATGCTCTCCATTTAATTTGCTCTGCTATTGTAGCAAATTTGAAGCCCAAAGTCAGACTCAGCTTTCGCGGCTCTTGTAGTGTCTGCAGTGTCAGCAGGAAGCACGAACTGAAGATTTAGACCCTGGGCTCGAGCAATGTGTATTTCTCTTAATGAAACCCAAAGCCAGGTGAAATTTTTGGGAGAGAGGAAACAGGATATGGAGTCCCTTTGGGGGCTGGGGGATGATCATAACACTCAGAAACTTGTCCCAGGTTTCTGGTCTCCTCCCTTTCTACTCCACAAAGGGCTTGTGGAATTTTTAGACAAACTTGGATGCATCATATGTTGTGAGAGAACCTGCTGGGAAATTTGGTGACTCCTGCTCTCCAGGGCAGAGGAAATGTGTGTTTCTGCTTTGTGTTATTAGGAAAATAGGAAGATGAAATTCAAAATAAAACTCAACAGATGGGAATCTCACAGAGACAGACACTGGGAAATGTTTAGACAAGCTTTGTTCCCGGTTTTTGAGCTCAGAGTTTAGCCACTAAACTGTAAAGAGACTTCAGAAAGACAATGAAATGCATTTTGGCTTCAAATACAGTTCCTCCAGAATCCAGTGAGAGTTGTGCACATGAATCTGAAGGCAGAGTATAGCCGGCAGTATAGGGAATAGATGTAATGTGAGAAACTCTCATGCTATATTATTATAGTCTGAATTGTTTCCATCATTTTGGGTTAAGTAATTCCCCACTATCCATCTCTAAAGTGCAAACAGTACAGGCTTGATGTGCCCCAGGGAAAGGAAGCAAACCAGCCTTTGAATCTTTACCCAACCCTACTGCTCATATTTTGCTTTCAGTGAGTAAGTGTTCAAATCCTTTAATACTTCATTCCCATAAAAATATATTTACCAGGGGTTTTTGTGGCAGCAGTGAGGCTGTGTTTATTATTTTAGGAACACCACACGACTGGCTTTAGAGAAAAGACAAGGCAGGAGCATGGAGTGCTGCAAATATATCAGAGAACAGCATGTTTTCCACCTGTTGAGACAGCAACCGCAATAACAGATGCACATAATAATTACCTGTACCTCAAAGGCAGCACCAAGTCCTGCACCTTCTGCTCCCCACCTAGCAGACAGCTGGGTAACAGAATTACAAAAGAGGAGCACTGAGAAAGTAGAGTAGGTAGTGCTTTGTGAAGAATGAAAAAGCAGCTCTTATTAAAAAGAAACTGGAAGGTGGAAGATGAGAAGGAAAGATCTGAGGCACCATGATGCTAAAAGAAGAGTGGAGCTAAGGAACTCCAGGAAACTGCCTTATTTTTAGAGTGGCAGTCAGGATTTTGAGAACCTTTTCCAAAGCTGTTCTCATTTGTGCTCTCAACATCAGAGATAATTTCTACTGTTAAATAGGTGTTCCTCATGCCTAATGGAGCCCATTCCTTCCCAGAGATAGATGGTCCTGCAATGAATGACAGGAGAGGCACACAGGGTAAGGGCCTCATCTCAACTGGCACCATGAATAACCATGTGCCAGTACCCTGTTTCTATTCCCCTCACTGCTGTGTGGCACTGGGATTGTGCTGGAGCTATGCTACCCTTTTGTTTTGCAAGTGCCCTGGAGCACCTGGGGTAAGAAGGGCAGGTGATAGTAGAGGGAGCAGAGATGCACTGGCAGGTGAAACATCTTTGGTCTTTCCTGTTTAAGTGCTGAGGCTTGTAAGGCTCTCTTTCTCCCCTTCCTTTGACTACCAAAAGGAAAGTGTTGACATTTGGCTGGGTGAGGACTTGACCTCTGAAGTGATTTGTACGATGGTAGTTCCTTGTTGCACAAAGGAACAGATCCTTCCTAGCAGGGATTTGTCAGGGAAATGATCTCAGGCCCCATTTAATCTTGACAGAAGATGATGAGAAGACTGTGTGCTGAGTTGGAGTTTTCCTTTGAAATCCTATGGTGTTGAAGGCAGCACTATAAATAGACACAGTATCCTTTTTACCCTGGTACAGTTCTGTCTCAAGCTCCTCATACAGACAGCAAGTCTGCTGGTAGGTATTTAGCAGGAATTAATTTAACCCAGTCTTCTCTTTCTGTGGTCTTTTACTCCAAGTATCACGATGGCTTCCGTAGCCATACAAACATATTTCCACAATAAAAATGTTCTGAGAAAGACTGTTGATATTAAAAATCCCATTTCTGTCTGAAAATTCTATCCTGGTTATAAGTAATCCATAAATGCCCCAAGTTATAAAGAGCTGGTATTAAAAAAACCTCTCTCCCCTCTCAAACTTCTTACACTTTCATTTTGTTTCTCCCAGGTTTTGTTTTTGAACTGCATAGCATTTTATTCATAGTCTGCTTCACATTTGCTCCAGTGTAACTCGCAGTGTAAATCTCCCCTTTCCTAGGATCAACTTGGGAACATCATCTGAGAAGAAGGAAACCCAGATACAGTCTTTCAGAGCCATGATCTTAAAGATAGATGTGTAAGCAATTTGAATAAAAGCTAGATTGGTATTTAAAGAACAGACTCACTGAATTTTAGCATCTTTTTCAGCAAGAGGTCCTCATCTCGTGATCCTGCTGGAAAGCAAACTAAAATGCCACAAATATTAGAGTTTCTGAGTACGAGGGCAGAGGCACTGCTCTGGCCTGGCCCTGCCTTGGTCTCGCAGCTGGCGGAGCTGGCCGGGGTTGTGTTCGCGCTGCTCGGTGCAGGTACTGAGTTCACTGGGGGTTGGTTTGTAAACAAGCGTAAAGGTACTTGCCTTGTAGTCGAAGCTCCCGCGCTGCGGTGTCTTGGATTACCTGTGTTTGAATAATGCCACTCCAGTTTCCTCCTAAGGTGCCAGTTGCACAACTTTCTAGCCTGTCCGCGTGTTCAGTTTATTGAAAGCCTATTTTTAATTCTGTTAATTATAACCCGTGCTCCCCTGCCCTCTTTGGACCTGCCGGCACCCGCGGGAGCGCGGCAGCTGCCGGGCGGCGGGGCAGTGTTGGCGGGGCCGGTGCCCGGGCGGTGCCCGCGGCTGTGCCCCGGTAGGGCGGGCGGCCCCGGGACACGGCCCCGCGGTCTGCCCGGGCAGGGAGCTTTGCTGCGGGCGCTCCTTGCGGGGCAGCCCAGCCGTGAGCCACGGGGGGTGCCGGGGGCAGCGGGGGTCGTCCCTGCAGGGGCTGTGCCCCAGCCCGCCGGGGGGTGCTGGGGACATCTGGGGCCGTCCCTGCAGGGGCGCCGCGACTGGGCAGGAGCGCTCCCAAGCACAGCACGGCCCCCGCAGCGGCTGCCCCCGCTCCCTCGCGGCTTGACCCCCATTCGGAAAGAAACGCCCGACGTGGGGCTGAGGCCCAGGGCCACCTGGGCAGCACCTGCCGCTCGGCAAGACCCCGCCGGGACCCTCCCGAGCCGCCGCGGGTGCGGGTCCCGGTCGCGGGTGCGGGTCCGACCGAGGGCGCCGCCCGTGCTGGACCGACCGCGCCACCTGGCGGCGCCGTGCGGTGCTGCGGGCGGGGCCGGGCGGAGGGCCCGGGATGGGTTGCGG